>JBBPBP010000001.1:21127522-21168056 GCA_037974735.1 Cicer chorassanicum
ATATATATATATATATATATATATATATTATTGATATAACTACTATATCAATAATCGTTTAACAATTGGAACATAAAACTTCATATTGATTGTTTTAAAAATCCACTTAAATTAAATAAATTAAAATATACCCGCATTTTATTGTTGGGTACTTCTCTTATATAAATTACATTGATAAAAATGAATATATATTATTGATATAACTATTATATCAATAATCATTTGACAATTGGAACATAAAAGTTCATATTAATTTTTTTAAAATCCATTTAAATTAAATAAATTAAAATATACCCGCGCAATGCGCGGGTTAGCATCTAGTTTGGTTTAAATACAAACACCTTCTATTAATGTTTTAATGATAACAAAGCAAAAGAATAATTGTCTATTAACTAATTATTTTAAGCGTGCACAATAAAAGGTTAAGTCAAAACCTATCTAATGTTATGTGAATCTATTATTTAAAAAGAGAAACAGATAGTTCACTAGTATGTGTATCTTGCATATCTCCTAAGTGTGTGTTATTGTTAGGTTCCAAAAATTAGAACATATCAAACAATACTATTTACGATTTTCAATATTGTTTTAACAATAAATGAATATTTTCCCCCTAAATTTCAAATGTAACATAGTTAGGAAATGAGGACTTCAAATAAGATACATACACATGTGACCCGTGCGAATGCGTATATATTTTGCTAGTTGTTATTATTTAAAATAGATATAAATTACACAACAATAGCCATAACATGTATCTAGAAGTCTCTAATACCAATTGAAAGACATTTCAACATAATAATCATAGTATATACAAATTGTAGCATAAATATCTACATAGTAAGTGAAAGTCAAGAAATTATGTACCTTAGATATGATTCACAAAAGAATAGTATAAGAGCGTACTACCTCATTGCCATTTAATGTTTTCATCATAGGTTAATCATTTGATAGGATAAAAATTAAATAGTTAAATTGATGATGGTATGGATTTTTCATTGGACAAAATAGATAGATCTGATCCACCAAGATCCATTCAAAACCAAAATTCAACACGTATTCATAAATTAATTAGTAATTAACAATTATTCATCATAACTTATTTTAATAATAACTAGATGTTAACCCGCTCATTGCACAATAGAATTTACTATATTAATGAGTATAAAATAACAATAATATGTAATTTAAAAGTAATATTATTTTTGTTTTAGAGTACAATATACTTAAGCGTTTATGTTCCTAAAGGTAAATATATTTTTTAATAATTATTATAAGCAATATAAATTTTATGGACTTTTTGACATTTTCAATTTTATATGTGCATCGTCATTCTGTCAATCTCATTGTCAATTTAAGGATGCACTAAATGATATTGTTTGCCTTATAATTTATTACAACATTCATTTGTGAGTGGAAGTTTGTTACAAAACAATGAAACAATTATTCACGTATGCAAATATAGGTGGTATATATGGAAATTTATTAAGCTTCAAAAACCATAAATAATAACAATGTTTTTTACATATTAAAAGTGTTAATTACACAAAATTGTCAAGCCAAATAAATATATAATATAGAATATAACCAAATTCTATAGTTATTGTATTTTGGATGGATAACATATTTCAATTACTTTAACTATTGTTTCGTCTAAACAATTAAAATGTCAAATGAAATTTTCAAATAATTATTTGACATGGTCAAGAAACTTCAACAGTGGGTTGCAAAAAATTACAGGCAAGAAATGTTTGTGGATGTTTAAGACAAAGAAAGTTTCAAGTGAATAGTGAAATAGTTATAAGTTATTAATTTCCAAATATTTAATATTATTCATTTTGTTGTTGTTTCGATTATGATATATGTTTTTTTAATTATCAAAAAAATGCTATGAGATATGTATTCAACATCGTCGAGAAAAAATTCACCTCTTATGCAATAATATTTATATATGATCTTAAACAATAATTGACAACAGAGAAACAATATTATTGAAGTAACTGTGAACTGAGAATGTGTGACACAAATAGGTGTAGTTTGATTGCATTTCATAATGTCGTTATCATTCTTGAACTGAAACTTAGAATGTTTAAGAGAGTGGTTGAACAAACATAATATATATCTTTAAAATGTGTGTATATAATCAAACTTGCATTGTGATGCTTTGAAGATATTCGATGATTTGTTCTTTTTTTTTTGTATGAATTATTGAAATAAAAGTTTTGATGAGTAATTAAAGTCTTTAAGTTTATTGATGAGTTAGTGATAAATTAAAGCTGAAATTGCATAACGTGTGAAATAACCGTAATTGGATGAACAAGAAATAAAATAGAATGGAAGTAGAAAAAGTGTGCTTTGGAAGGTGCCACATCAGATTTTTTTTTTTTGAGTTGATAAATATTAGAGGATGTCGCATAAATAAAAATGAGTTTTGGCAAATAGAATTTGGGGTTTTAATATAATATTATAATAGAAATAGATTTTAATTTTATTTTTGAATAAACCACAGTATAAAAAAAATCATGTCTATAGAATTGGAATCGGAATATGCATTCATGACAATAATGATAATTTTATCCTAGTTAAAACTCAATGGTTTTCTCCTATGTGTTTAGTTATGGTAGGTGAAACTTATGGATTTCTTGTGTTTTTCAATAAGTTCAAGAGCTTCTGATAATATCAGTTGACTTCGAGTTGGACTTCGAATGTGTAGTTGATAAGTTCCATTAAGTTCAAGTGGATGTTCTGAAGTTTGGTGCTATCATATCTTATCGTCGTTTTATTTTCTATGTTGTCTTTAAAAACTCAAGTGTAGAGTTTATTCAAAGGCAACTCAATGAGATAGCCCGGATTCAAAGAAGAGTAGCCACCTAAACATCCAAGTGGATCTTAGTCTCATAGTTATAGTTACTTGAAAGAATAACAGTTTGAGGTAATATAACAGAAAGACACTAAGGTGCAAAATGTCCTGAGTGCGAAGGTTTCTAAAAAGATTATAACAAAAATTTCAAATAAAACGGTATCAAAAATTAAATTATGAATGTGAATTACAAACTAAAAACTAAGCATACCTAAACGATACAAAGTAAGATGCTTTTATATATATATAATAGTCAATTTTGATTTTTTTTTTACAAAAGGTTGCTTATAGTATATAATTTATAATTATTAGATGTTGAGTTGCACTTTGTGCCGGTGAGTTCTGAAGTAGAGAAATCGATTTACAAGGAAGATGGGTTTGAATTGTAAATCTCCTTATTTAAAAATTGCCTGAAAATACTTAAAAATTCAACTCAAGAAGGATCTTGGTTAAGAAAACAGAAAACGGAGAATGTTCTTGATTTTTACAAGAAAAAGAATACCACACACGGATGTGTGACACCCTAAACCCAAAATAACATTTATAATAATTTATACTAAATTATTTGAAGAAAAATCGCAGCGGATGAAGAAAATTTGTTCAAGAAAATAAAAACTTTTATATCTATTTTAGGATATCACGTTTCTCTAAATACAGATGTAACAATTCAACTTTGTTCCTCAATTAAAATTCAATGAACTTGATTTAACTAGAATTTCTTGATTTAATTCCCAAGACTTACTCGTACTAAGGTTTTCATATAAAAAGTCATTTGTAATTACATAAGTAAAATACACATTACAACTCTTAATTTCTGGTATCACCTATCAGAGTGGGGTTCCTCCCAAACTTGAACTTCAAGACTCATTAACCTGTAATGCGATTTCACAAACACAGGACCAAGCCAGTCAAACACAAACAACGAAGGAGGTGAGTTTTGAAATCATGTTAATAGTATAATATAAGTAAGGAGAACACGCAATTAATTCTAAATAAACCGTATCATTAGACAAACATTCTTCAAAGAAAAACATAACATTATAAAGTCAAAACCACTCAAGGAAAGTCAATACATTTCACTATAACATGAAATCATCTAAGAAGAATTATTATCGCACACGACACATATTAATCACAACAAAACAATTACAAGAAAATGCAATGTTATGCATGAGCTTAGACTCTACTTCACAATGTGGTACCATTCTAACTCTAAAGTACTTGGTTAGGAGGCCATGATACTATGCCACCATTCCGGTGGACGGACAATTCAAATTGGCCTTGTCATCATAGATCCCCTCAACTCAACCCGAGACACATATACGCGACAGTAGACCGCCATGACCAGGCTCAATTCAGTTGTATTTCCCCTGAATCATTAGGCTTGTCAGGCCCTACCTATATGATGACAAAATAATCTCCACTTCACTAATTCTCAATATTTATTTTCTCCCCTCGTTGGCCTATGATACTCCATTAAGACCATTATCTCAAACACAAATTGGAATCACAATTATTTCATCAGAGGTTACTTCAATTTTTCATCACCAATTCATAACATCACTATTATAAATCACACATCATCATCATTACATAACTCATCACAAATTTAGAACATCAATATCATCAATCGTAACTCATCACATAAACTTATCACAATTATTATTCATACCTCATCATCATCACATAAAATTATCACAACACATCCATCTTTTATCATCATATCACATAAACTCATCTAATCAAACATATACATAAAATTAATTCGGCACTCAATATCACAATAACATCAAATACCACACATTCAAAGAAATTAAATCAATCAACACCTTACAAATATTTCTATTCTATATTTTAATCTCACAATTTCCATATTTGCACATTAATTAATTTATCCCTCAAAGGGCTACTGGCGTACGTAGCAAGCCCTGGTTGAATCGTTGGGAAATACGGTTTTCTCGTTCATCTCACAATATATTACACTCATGAATTCAAACGCCCTCTCACCCCTTACCTTATTTTGATGCTTTTACACAAGAATAAGATTCCACGAGCAAATAGTCTTTGTTCTTTGACTCTTTGTCGTTCAATCGATCTAACTCGACAGTTTATGGGTAAACGTCAAAAATAAATTTTGAGAAACTACTCTAAAAACTAAATTTGAAATTCGATCAAGAGAATTTACCATAAATCAAAAAACCAATCAGTGGATAATATAGCCACTTTTTGCACGGTCGTTTTGGCGTTGGTTTCACTCAAATTGGAGTTACGATGAAGAACAACGATACAAAATAAGGAATTTTATAAACGGAGAAGTCGGGTATTTTAGAGAGAAATTGGGATGATTAAAAATCTGAGGATGTATGTTTATTTGACTAGCTAAATGAATAAAACAACATACTGAAGTTTGGACAAGAACGGAGAAAATTTTCAGTTATCGATCACAGGTGCCAAATGATAGGTTGTTGTTGTGGCGGATGTTGAAGCTCCTTACTTATTTTTTTTAGGGTTCACATGGGTCAAGCTCATTGGTCTCCTTATTTATTTTATGTTTTACTACTATTATTTTTATTTTGCTAAAACAAAATTAATCGTTACTTCATCTCATTTTTAATACTTTCCAAACATCATTAAATTTTCAAAACATTACTAATATTTCATAACTAATATATGATAAATTAGAGTAATTAAAATAATTAACCTTTTAAAAAATACATATTATTAACAACCCAAACTCTCATATTCAAATTAATCACTATAATTATACTTATTTTTCAAAATACTCACGTTATAATAATACTATCATTAGAGAATAGTCAAAATTATAAAATAAATAAATATAACAATAATATTTTATGTTAATTACTAAATCATAATAAATATATATATATAAAATCACAATTCCAAAATAAGTATATAAAAATAAAGAAAATCAAACATAATATTACTACTATCTCAAGATAATTATTTATAAAATAAATAATTAAAATAAGATATATTTAGAAATAATTAAATATATTTAAGTGCACATACATTTAATATTAGTCAAACACACGAGAAAATATCATATTAATTACCAACTCATTACACTAAAATCTCCTAAATCTTATTCTTTAAAATATTTACACTAATATACAATTATTTTTAGAAAAATATATAAAATAATAAAATATAACATTTATTATTCATATAACATATTTGGTCAAATATGTACAAGATTAGCACATCATAGAAAACACACCTATAAAGAAAATTAATCATAAAGCTAATCAACATATATTCCAAAATAATTTTAACACCAAATTAATTATCTAAAATCCTATTTGATTAATAAAATAGTTTATTATAAAATTTGGAGTGTTACAGGATGTATCCTGGTTCACCCAACTCCGGCTATGTCCAGTCCTTACAACTGTAAGATTTTCCACTAAGTGTTCAAAACAAACAACCTTCTTGGTTTTACAGCACCTAGCTTAGATCAACCTTGATCTGTTAGAAACATCAATCCTTTCCACCCAGAAAAAGATTAGTCAGGTCACTTATCAGCCTTGATAGGATTTCTTATAATCTACCCAAACTATACTAAACTTCTTATAGTTCAAGATTTACAATAATGATTAGATTTTTTTGTTAGAATCTTAGATATCTCAACTCTTGTTTGAGATTTGATTCTTTACAAATAGTTCAATACAAAAATAATAGAGTAACGAAACGTGATTAGACCGATTCTTCTTTGAGTAATAAGAGAGTTTCAAGTATGTAAATGTGAATGATTTTATGAGACTTGTTAGCACTTGAACTTTTGCATTTTCCCTGAGCATTGGCCTTCCTTTTATAGGCGTTTTAGAGCATTTAATAATGGTCAAAAGAGTTGTTGGTAGTGCTCTGTTAGTTTTGACCAAAGACCAACTTATATGAATAAAAATATTCCAACCTATGAACACTTTTGAATTCTGTTGATTTGGCTGAGTTCTTCGATTTTTGATCAGATTTCCTTTGAGTTTAATGGTCCTTTGTACTTTAGATATGCTTGTTAATATCTTTGATTTGATCTGGAGTTTTGATTTTGCAAAAACAGATTGGAGAATGATGATGAACTTCTCCTTTTTTCCAAAACGTTCTCCTTTTTTCAATCTTTTTGGAGAAAATTTTGTTTTAGTTCCAAAACGTTCTCCCTTTTCAAAGGTTCCTGGAGAACGTTCTCCCTTTTTCAAGTTTCTTGGACAATGTTTTGTTTTTGTTCCGGAACGTTCTTCTTTTCTAAAGATCCTTTTGTTCTTGATTTTTTCATCTCTTTTCTTAAAATAACATGCAATTTTTCGATGTCCAATTTTACCACAATATAAACATTTGGTTTTGCATTTGTCTTCTTTACTTTCAGGAACAAAGACGTTTTCATACATTTTTGTTTTTTGAGTTTTATCAAAACCAAGACCAGCTTTATCAAAAATTCTTACTTGAGATTCCATGATTTTTTGACAAGTCATTTTTAAGAAGTTCAACTTCTGTTTTAAGGAGAATGTTCTCTTTTTGAGTTGTATAACATTATTGGTTTTCAGTTTCATTATTTTCCTTAAAATGAGATTCCTACATGTTCAGAATGATGTTTTTTAGTTCATCAATCATAACATGAGCTTTCTATTTTTCTATTTTTTCTTTTAAAACTTGATCCTTTAAAAGCTACATATTTGAACAAGCAGATTTGAATCATTAAGTAAGCTATCAAAATCTTTTTTCAATTTGTTCGCATAAAAGACATGGTTTAGAATTTATTACCTCCTTGTCTTCAGTATTTGTCATCAAGCATATGTTGGCTTCTTCATCAGATTCATCTGAGTTATCCCATGTAGCCATCATTCATTTCTTTTTGAAAGGAAATCTGTTTGGTGGTTTTTTACTTAGGGGACATTCGGATTTGTAATGTCCCAATTTATTACATCCAAAACATGTGATTTGGCTTTTGTCTACCTCTATTTTGAAGTTTCCTTTTTATTTGAAAATCCATTTTTGGCTTCTTCTCAACATTCTTTGTATCTTACTTGTAAGACGAACTATTTCTTCATCAACATCTACCTGTTCAATTTCTTCTGGATCTTCATCTGGTTGCAGTGGCACATTTTCTTGGGAGTCTTTTAAGGCTATTGTTTTGCCTTTCTTGGTTTGTTTGTCTTCTTGTAATAGCACTTCATCGTAGAGTTCCAATAAGCTCTTCCGGTCATAGGCTTGGCTTATGGCTGTTACCATTGGTCTCCATATGATTGGAAAACAACTCATGATTTTTCTTACTCTGTCTTGTATTCAGTAAGCTTTGCCAAGAAAATGCATCTCATTTATTTTAGTTGTGAACTTTGAGTACATCTCATCAATAGTTTCTACTTCATGCATTTCGAAAAGCTCAAACTTTCTTATGTCAATGTCTATTCTTGTTTCTTTGACATGGCTTGTTCCTTCATGATGAGTTTTCAATGTATCCCATACTTCTTTAGTAGTGTTGCATTCATCAACTCTTTCGTTTTCGTCCCTACTTAAAGCACAAGATAAAAATAGTTGAGCTTTAGAATTTAAGAGTACCATGGTTTTATCTTCACCTGTCCAGTTTGCTTCTCATTTTCTATCTGATGTTGGATCAGCTTGGTTTACTCTTGGAATGAAATCTCCTTCTGTTATGATATGTCACATTCCTGTATCTTGAGATTTCACAAACAACTGCATCTTGTTCTTCCAGAAATAGTAATCTGTTCTATCAAAGTAAGGTGGTCTGTTTGAAGATCTTCCTTCAACAATGTATTTTGCATTTGACCATTTTTCTTCTAGATCTTTACTATAGCACTTGTTAAAGTGTTTAATCTTTAGAGACCTTGCTCTGATGCTAAAGTGTTTAATCTTTAGAGACCTTGTTAAAGTGTTTAATCTTTAAATTGATCTAGAGTTTTGATTTTGTCAAAACAGCTTGGAGAATGATGATGAACTTCTACAAAATGTTAATGAAAATTCTGGAGATTGATAATCAATCTAGAGTCCTAGTCTTTGAACTTTCTAGAGATTGATAATCAATATGGAGGTTTAGTCTTGATCATTATGGATGTCTTGTTGATTAATTTGGATGTCGTGTACATTTCAAGATCGTTAATCTTTCTTTGACAATTCAAGTTGGAGAAGGTTCAGATCTGTTTGGTTTTGCTAATTCGTGATCTTCTCTCTTTGTGATTCGAGTAGTTTCTTTGAATCTGATCATCTCAATTTGTTCCTTGCCAAGTGTAGATATACATGTGAAATCATGAGGCTAAAACTCCTTTTAACTAATGGAGATTGATTGATCTTGGGGCTGTGATAATCAGTCTTGGTCTTGGAGAACATTCTCCATTTTTACAGATTTTGTCCAGAATGTTCTCTTTTCTTATATGTTCAGTTTTTATCTTTTTTTGCTAATTTCTTTGCTTTGCTTGGCTCCTATCTTTGAATTAATACACTCAAAATCACAAGTTAAATTAACATAACATTTAGAATCATAATTAACATTCTTAATTAACTTTTTGTTTGTTTTCATCAAAACATTAAATTGAGATTTTGTCTCAACACTCACAAGCTCAAAATTTCAAATTCATCTTGGAGTTCAAAGAGAGAGACACTTGTTCAAATTAGAAATACTTTCTGAGTGTTCTTTTCTTAGAGTGTGAGAGTTATTAATATTATCAGCTTTGTTAGAAGCATCTACTTAAGTTCCAATCTTTTGTATCCAACCCTATAGTGGTTTAATTCCTTCTTCATGAATTAGCTAAAATATCACTAGAAGAAGGGGTTGAATAAAGATATTGTACCCTTTTTAAATTTCTTTTTCTCTTAACTTTATACCCTCAATGTGAGGATACTATATGGGTAGAGGATAAACAGTATTTTAAAATGAAATGAAAGTTAGGCAAAAATAATGTGATAAGAATTTAGAAGATGACAAACACAAATTTATACTGGTTCACCCAAAATGGGTTACGTGAAGTCCTCACTTACTAGTGAGTTTTTTCACTAAGGCAAAAAAGGTTTGTCCTCCAAAGGGACTCTTTTCACTATGTATTTTCTTAGCCTCACCAGGCTTACAACAACAATTTCTCTTCTTAGTTTATAGTACTTTGCACAACTATCAACAAGTTAATATCAACTTAAGGATATACAGAATTTTTTAGAGATTTGATAAGAGTGAATTTTTTCATCTTAGATATACTTTCTAGGATGATAATATGAAAGATATAATTATGATTAGTAGAAATTATGTTGAGGATAAGATTGATTATCTCAACTTTGATCTTTGGCTTTTGTATATTTTTTGTTATGTTTCATGAGTATGAGATCATCTCTATTTATAGAAGTAATGAAGCTTCAAATATGAAGAAAAGCACAAAGTGCCCGTTGGAGACTTTATTAATTGCCCATGGTCTATTTTTGAAATTGCAAGTATGCCCTTCAGCTGCCCTTGTTTAAAAAAAGGTTGCGAGGATGAGTGCTTTGGTCTATCCTTGGGTAGGAGGATGAAGCTTCCATTAATTATGATGTGACTTGTGCTTTTTGACTTTTTTTCTTTCCCAACACTGTAGTATCTTGCTTTATGAGTCAAGGACATTGCTTTTTGTACTTTTATATTTTTTTTTTCACGTGCGAGGATGAATAATTTACGTGAATTCATACTCTTTTCTCCTTTGTTTATCCTTTGTCGTACGTTCATCCTTTTTTTAGCATTGTTTGTCCTCTGATATACATTCATCTTCTTGTCAGTTGTATCCTTTAACATATATTTATCTTGTCTTTGTTCATCCTCTTTCGTAGATAACATATTAATATGTGTTAAAACATTCCATTTGGTCAAGAAAGTGAGGAACCTATTTTCTAATTTTAATACACTCAAGAGCACATGTTAGATAACACACAAAATCAGAATCTTTGAAACAATTTTGTTATCAGTAAAACATTTGAGAGAGATTTTGTCTCAACACTTCAATCTGAGATTGTCACGTTGTTAGGAGAAGAATTGGTTGTAGGGTCAAGGTGGTTAGTTCCTTCCTCAATCTGGGGTTGTTAGGTTGTTAGGAGAAGACTTGACTTGTTGAGTCAATGTGGTTAGTTCCGCAAAAGTCTGGGGTTGTCAGGATGTTTGAGAAGATTGACTTGGAGGGTCAGGTGCTTTGTAATTCAAGGTAAAAGAATGCAAGTTAGTGGTGAACCAAGATAAATCTAAGTGTCAAATTATTTATGCTTTCATTGATTGCTACCTCTGAATCTGATTGATTCTTATCCAAGTAATTCATAAAAACCAACCAGCCTTCATCAAATCGACAAAAAGTTATCAACTTTGTCAAACACAATTCAAACCCCCTTCTCGTGTTTGCCCCTTTAATTTGTTCATGAATTCAAAACCATATCACAAAAGAAGTTACATGATTTCACACTAAGGGACGTGGCCAACATAAAACTGAAATAAATATTTAATTGGAGGGGAACAATGAGCCGATGAGAAAATATGAAAGATAATTATATCATGGAAGAAGAAGTCAATGAATGCAATTATTGAAATGTGATGTTATGAAACTATATAGTCATATGATGATGAATGCAATACCAAAATATTAAATTGTAGAAAAGTAAAGAAAAGAGATAGTACATTGTGAAATTATGGAAGACAATTATGTTATGGAAGAAAAAGTCAATGAATGCAATAATTGAAATGTGATGTTATGAAACTATATGGTCATACGAAGAGAATGCAATAAGAAAACATTAAGTTGTAGTAAAGTGAAGAAAACAAGTAGTACATGCTTAAAAAACAAAAGGTTGGTAGAAATGTAGATAAAAGAAGGCAAAGAGAAGATAGAATTTGGAGGTTGACATGTTGAAAATTTGGCTAATGTGGAATAAAGACAATTACATGACACATGCATAGATGACGAGTCAGCGCAAGAAAATTAAAAGTTGATTTAATATATTATAATAGATTCTCTATAACCAAATATTGTCGAACCATAAATGATTTATTGTTTAATAAATTTAACAACTATTACATTATTTACTTGTAATCGACTATTGAATCTGATTTCTTGTTTGGGATCAATGTTCTAGTTATTTTTATGGCTTAAATAACTTTTTAGTCCTTTAGATATTTTTATTTACTTTTATTCCTTATTTTGAAAAGTTTTTGAAAAATAATGACACTTTTAGTTCCAATAAAATCAAAATTAGGATTAAAAGTTAATAAATTTTTTAATCATATTTTTATGTACTGTTATCACATAGAAGTTAAAATTATTGGTAACTTCTTGTTTTTGGAGGATCAGCCAAACAATTAAAAATAAAAACTTAAGATTTTGTGAATTTTGGATTGAAATAAACGTGGAGTTCATATTGTTTTCCAAAATTTCTTTAAAACATTCTTCTAATTTTATACAATAAACTATACAATCTTTTAATAAATCATATTTTGTTTAGCAAAAGTTAACGAGTGGTTGGCATGATTCATATACACTATTATTTCTACAAATCAAATTAAACTAGAAAAGAACAAACGAGGAAAGATGAATGCTTGGAAACATTTCTCTAGCTTTATTTGAAATTCAAAATTAAATATCGATCGCAAGTTTAAAATTTAAAAGTATTTGAATCGCAAAATGAAGAAATACTAATTATTATATCATAAATTGTTATCAATTAATACATGAAACATGTTAATATTTTTAAATACTCACAAGGATGAAGCCATACCATGATGTGTATTGACTAAATACATTTTAGTGTATATTTCTTTTCTTTTCTTTTGACAAAATCTATAGTTGTTTAATAAAAGACGAGAAATGTTGTAAGTCCTAGCTCGGGAGTTTGCAATTGTATAAGTTAATTATGATGGTATTAACCGTTTTTTTTTTAAATAAAAAAGAAGTATTTAAAGCATAACACTCGTCAATGTAATCTTTCATAATATTGAATAATTTAGCATGACCTTTTTTAAACAAGAAGATGAGATTCTTTTATATAAATTTATTTGTTGGAATATTTCGTCGCACTTGCAACTAAGCTCTAGTGTGCTCTTTCAATCTCATTTTTATTTCGTTGATTATAGTTCTAAGTTAAACTCATTTAGGGAGATCAAGAATTATGTCTAAAAAAAAAGGTTAATGATCCGCTGTCGCATACGGATCAAATATGATTGAAAATAAGTGCAGAAAAGGGTAATAATCCAAGTCGTTTCCAAAGGACTCCTGATATAACGATATTAACCGAGTTGAAATTCGAATTTGGGGGTTTTGATAATGATTTATCGAAATTAAAAATAGTTTGGACAGATGAGCAAAACGATTAATCCACTCATTCGAGCTTCGGACCTATCACAGATTCTATAATTTCTAATTTATGATTCTATTATTATTTGACTATAGAATTGATCAAACAAGCGTACAATCAACCCTATGTAAATTTGGTTTCATTGACTGGATTAAACATCACAATCGTCAAAATATTACAATTAACGAATAAGCGTCGCAGAATTATAATTTAATTAGAGACTGAAACCAAATTCTGTCAAATAAATATAATCGATCCTATTGAGATTCAATTTAAGCAATCGAAATATCAATATAATCAAATACGAAATTAGAATCATAAATCAGAATTAACGATGTAACCTGAATCTCCAGGTGTGATGAAACTCTGAATTTGTGGATTAACCTTGTAAAATTAGCCTTCCATGGAATTGAAAATAAAAATACGTTTATATTATATTCTGATTTTGTCCCAAAAAAAATCTGATCCAGAAAAGAAAGAAATCCCAAAATATATAGTGCTCGGGCTTTTTGGGCTTTAAAACAAGTAGCCCGTTATTTAAATTATTACAAAGAAGGTCCAGATTATGAAATCTGTAATTTAGGCTCAGTAAAATTCGGAATTCAGACTTTTTTCCAAAACAAAAGTTGTAGCTCTTATTTTTAGCTTTCCAACGACTGCTCGCATGCCTCAATCGGATATCCAGAGCTCAAGTTATGGCCTACAAAGCGAGCAGGGGTTAAAATGCAAATAATAAAATTGTAATTCAATTTCAACCCAAAGTTTAGAAACAAGCTAAAAATTTATTCTAAGCTATAAAGTGATTTTAAAAATACTAAAACAAAAGGATAGAAACATGTGCCCAAGTGCTATGATCAAATTCCCCCACACTTAAGCTTTTGCACTCCGTGCAAAGCAATGCATGCGATTCCAAATATTCTCAAGAATGCAAAGTGGTGAGCAAAAGAAAAAATTCAAACTTCAAGGAATATGATATTCATGAATAATTTTCACAACCAAGGCAAACAAGAGGATAAATTGACCAAAGAATGCATCATAAGTGATAGAGTCCTCACAAGATATAAAATTCTCTCAATCACTCAAATGTTTGGGCTACTGTTTACCCTCAAAGCACATCATGAAAGCTAGCACTACCATAGGCTTGACAAGCCTCTAACATCTATAATTGAAACACATGCACATAATGATCAAAAGTTCTTTATTCAGGTTGTAACGTGGCCAAGGTAAGGGTGAGATAATCCTAAGGAGACTAGGGCTAAAAATCAAAGAGGATAAAGGAGTAATGATCAAGAGAGAAAAAATAACATTGAGAAGTAACTCAACATAGTATCATTGAGTTTTATTATCAACTTTCTTTACTCACAACATAAACACTTTCCTCATTTTATTTCTCATTTCAATATTTTTTTATTATTTTTTTTCTTCTTTTTTTTCTTTTATTATTATTATTATTATTATTATTATTATTATTATTATTATTATTATTATTATTATTTTATTATTATTTTTTTTTTTAACCTCAAATTTAAACAAACAAGTTGAGTTGAGCACCCCCACACTTATTTAAGGAAAGACTCCTTTATCCCCCCAGATTGGGTCAATTCATTGTTTTTCACTTTTAGGCTTGTAATGAGCTATATAACAAAGAATGGGATAATTAGGCTCAAAGGGGCTTAAACAAATGGTTAATTGGAGGGTAGGCTTATTTGGCTAGTAGCTTAACAAGAAACAAATGCCTAGATCATTTCAATATATGCATGCGGACAAGAGTCAAGTCAAGTTCTAGCGTAACCAGCAATTATGAGTGAGATATCACCCAAAAAAAAGAAGATGGAAAAATGTATTCCATTCATAATAGGCTCAAAATCTCACAAGGGTTAATGAGACCTATCACAAATGATACGCAATTTAGCATTTTAATCCAACTTATTTTACCAAGAATGCAAAGATAATATCCAATCATGTCAGTCCAAACAAACTCACAACATTTGCTCACAACATTTACAACCACAAAATTTGATGAAAAAGCATGCAATGCAATGCACATTTTTATTTATTTATTTATTTATTTTTTTAATTTTTTTTTTATTTTTTTGTTTTTAAATCCTATAACAAATAAAATCCTCAATACTACCCCCCCCCCCCACACACACACTTTAATTACACATTGTCCTCAATGAAAGTAACAAGTATGAATTAAGAGTAAGGAAAGGGAGCTCCTTGTTCAATCTTCAGTGTAGGTGGGCTTTTCTAAGGAGAGTTCTTCTATGGTAGTATCTTCAAGCACAGAGCTCTCATGGAATAGCTTGAGGCGTTGTCCATTTACTTTGAACACTTTATCAGTGTTTTCACTTTTTATTTCCACTGCACCATGAGGAAAAGTGTTAGTAACAACAAAAGGGCCAATCCACTTGGATCGAAGTTTACCTGCCATAATTTTCAGACGGGAGTTAAAGAGTAAAACTTTTTGGCCAATGGAAAATTCCTTCCTAAAAATCATCTTATCATGATAGTACTTAGTTTTCTCTTTATAGATTCGGGAGTTCTCATAAGCTTCTAGTCTAAGCTCTTCAAGTTGTTGCAATTGAAGCTTTCTCTCCAAACCTGCTTTCTCCATCTCAAGGTCGCAGCTCTTAACAGCCCAATAAGCACGGTGCTCTATTTCCACTGGGAGGTGGCATGCCTTACCAAACACAAGTCGATAAGGGGACATTCCTATTGGTGTTTTGTAGGCTGTTCTGTGAGCCCAAAGAGCATCTTCCAGCCGACGGCTCCAGTCCTTCCTGTTTGGCTGCACCATCTTTTCTAAGATCTGTTTGATTTCCCTGTTTGAGATTTCAGCTTGCCCATTAGTCTGGGGATGATAAGGTGTAGAGACTCTTTGCACAACCCCATACTTCCGAAGCAAAGCGTCCATGGTGCGGTAGCAAAAATGAGTGCCTTGATCACTTATGATGGCCCGGGGTATTCCAAACCTGCAAAAAATATTTGATCTGATAAAACCTACAACAACTTTAGAATCATTAGTCCTAGTGGGTATTGCTTCCACCCACTTTGAAACATAATCAAAACCAAGTAAAATGTAGACAAAACCAAAAGATACAGAAAAAGGACCCATAAAGTCAATGCCCCACACATCAAATACTTCACAGAAAAGCATAGGTTGTTGAGGCATCGCACTCCGACGAGTCATTGTTGTTCCTGCTATTTGACATTGTTCACAAGTTTTGTAAGTCTCAAAAGCATCTTTAAATAGAGTGGGCCAAAAGAAACCCGAGTCTAACACTTTTCTGGCTGTCCGTTAAGGACCAAAATGTCCCTCAGCTTGAGAGGCATAACAGAATTTAAGAATGGATTGAGCCTCATGGTGGGGAACACATCGCCTAATCACCTGGTCACTACAGAATTTCCACAGATATGGATCATCCCACACATAATATTTAGCATCACTTTTAAGTTTATGAATTTGTGTTCTGGATGCATCTGCGGGAAAGACTCCAGCAACTAGATAATTAACTAAATCAGCAAACCAAGGAATTACCTCACGCAATTGTAGCAGTTGCTCATCAGGGAAGTCATCTTGAATGGGGATGGGATCCTCATCTAGTTCTATTCTGCTCAAATGGTCTGCCACCAGATTTTCAGCTCCACTCTTATCTTTAATCTCTAAATCAAATTCTTGGAGTAACAACATCCACCGGAACAATCTCGGTTTTGCTTCTGGTTTCTTCAGCAAGAACTTCAAAGCTGCATGGTCAGTAAAAACAACTACCTTCGAACCTAGCAAATATGATCTAAACTTATCAAGAGCAAAAACAATAGCTAAGAGTTCCTTTTCAGTGGTAGTGTAATTAGCCTGTGCAGAATCTAAAGTTCTAGAAGCATAATAAATAACATGGGCAGCCCTACCGACCCTTTGTGCAAGAACCACTCCCACTGCATAGTTATACGCATCACACATAATTTCAAAAGGGAGGGTCCAATTGGGTGGCTGAATGATGGGAGTAGAGGTCAGTGCTGCCTTTAAGCAATCAAACGCCTTCTTGCATTTGTCATCAAATATGAAACGGACATCTTTTTGCAGCAAATTCGACAGCGGAAGAGCTATCTTGTTGAAATCCTTGATAAAGCGCCTGTAAAAACCTGCATGGCCAAGAAAAGAACGAATCTCGCGGATGCAAGATGGGTAAGGTAAATTAGAAATCACATCAATCTTGGCATGATCCACTTCCATCCCATTCTTAGAGATCACATGTCCCAAAACTATGCCCTGTTCAACCATAAAATGACATTTTTCATAATTCAGCACAAGGTTAGTTTCAATACATCTATGCAAAACTCTATCTAAATTGTTCAAGCATACATCAAATGAGGAACCATACACATTAAAATCATCCATGAAAACTTCTATACAACTTTCTATCAAATCAGCAAAAATACTAATCATGTAGCGTTGGAAAGTTCCAGGAGCATTGCATAGGCCAAAGGGCATCCTCCTGTAGGCAAATGTGCCGAAAAGGCAAGTGAATGTGGTCTTTTCTTGGTCCTCTGGTGCAATATGGATCTGAAAATAACCAGAAAAACCATCAAGAAAACAATAATGTGACTTACCAGTCAACCGTTCAAGCATCTGATCAATGAATGGTAAAGGAAAATGATCCTTTCTAGTTGTCTGGTTTAGTCTCCTGTAATCGATGCATACCCTCCAGCTGTTCTACACTCGTGTGGGGATAAGTTCATTATTTTCATTTTTAACCACTGTGAGTCCAGTTTTCTTAGGGACTACCTGCACCGGACTTACCCATTGACTATCAGAGATGGGGTATATAATGCCTGCTTGCAAGAGCTTGGTCACTTCCTTTTTCACAACATCCAGAATTAATGGGTTGAGTCGCCTTTGGGGCTGTCTTACTGATTTTGCTCCATCCTCTAATAGTATCCTATGCATGCACATGGATGGGCTAATACCAGGAATATCAGCCAAGGTCCATCCTATTGCCTTCTTGTGTTTTCTCAAAATCTGCAACAGCTTCTCTTCCTGTTCATCTTCAAGTTTAGCTGAAATAATCACAGGTAAATTGCCACTTCCATCTAAATATGCATATTTCAAATTTTCAGGAAGTGGTTTAAGGTCTATAGTCGGTGGCTGCTCAATCGAGGGTATGATACTAGTGGCTGAAGCTAAGTCTGCAAAATCAATTATGTTAGTAGAAGTATCAACATCAGCATAATGATCAACCTGCAAAGCAACTTCAATCTCAGCACACACAGAGCACAACTGATTATCTATGCAAAATTCACAAATAAAAGTATCATCAAACTCAGACAGTGAAGGAAAATCAGCATTAAACATATCAAGGTAAGTGTCATCAACCAAATCAGCAAGTAATTCAATTTGAAAAACAGAATGCTCTTCCATGGGGTGTTTCATAGCATTAAAGATGTTAAATTTTACAATGTTATCACCAAATTACATGGATAGAGTTCCAGCATGTACATCAATTTTAGTTCGAGCAGTTTTCAAAAATGGTCTGCCTAAAATGATAGGCGCCCTGTTAGAGTTATTCTCTCCCTCCATGTCCAGAATGTAAAAATCTGCAGGAAATATTAATTCATTTACTCGAACAAGTACATCCTCCACAAGTCCACCGGGGCGAGCATTGCTTCTGTTCGCCAGTTGAATGGTAACACTTGTACTTTGTAAAGGTCCAAGAGCAAGAGAGTTAAAAATAGATGTGGGCATAACATTAATAGAAGCTCCAAAATCTAACATGGCATTTTCAAATTGACTACTGCCTATGGTACATGGAATGGAAAAAGTTCCTGGATCTTTGCATTTTTGGGGCATGGGCTAAATGAGGGCTGAAACATTACACCCCATGTTTACTCTTTCATTACCTTTTAACCTCCTCTTGTGTGTGCACAACTCTTTTAGAAATTTGGCATATCTCGGAATCTGTTTAATTGCTTCAAGGAGGGGAATGTTCACTTCCACCTTCCTAAATGTATCCAAGATCTCCCTGTCCCTATCTGCCTCGTCCATTTTCTTAGTCTTCACCGCCCTTTGAGGAAAAGGAAGTGGTATATTTTGGTCATCACCAACAATTTCAGGTATCAAAATTTCTTCAGCAACCTTGTTATTTTTCACAACAGTTTCAGATACCTTTGGTGTTTCAACAGCTTTCCCAGACCTCAATGTAATTGCACTGACATTAGGGGCATTTGGATTTACTACCGACTGGGCAGGTAGTTAGTTTGATCCATAAGTCTGCATCTGATTAGTTGAAGTGGCCAGTTGGCCAATCTTTGTCTCCAAATTCTGAATTGTGGAATCTGTTCTTTGTTGAAATTGAAGATTTTGGACAGCCATTTGCTTGACAAGGTCCTCTAATGAAGGTGTACTGTTTTGCTGCTGATGTGGAATGTTCTGCTGATGCGGAATGTTTTGCTGCCTAGGCTGCTGTTGCTGTTGCTGTTGTGCAGATGAATTTCCCCATCTCAAGTTGGGATGGTTTCTCCAACCGGGATTGTACCTGTTAGACGACAAATCATAGTTGGCTTGAGGGGTGAATATGTTTGCTGCATATGCTTGAGGAGCGTCAGCAACTGGATCGTCTTGCAAGGTAGGACATGAATCTGTAGGATGTTCTAGAGAAGTGCAAATACCACATACCACTGCTTGGCCTTGACCTACTTCCAATTTCTTCACTAAAGATGTAAGCTCATCAAGTCTGCTTTCTAGATTCTTGTGGGAAGAAGCTTGAATCTCATTCACTCCCTTTGTCAAAACAGCTAAATTGCTTCTAGTTGTAAACTGTTGGGAATTAATGGACATGTTCTCAATCAAAGCTTTTGCCGCTTCTGGGGTCTTATCGATAAGTGCTCCCCCACTAGCAGCAACCAAAATACTTCTATCCATAGGCAGCAAACCTTCGTAAAAATACTGGATGAGCAATTGATCAGAAATCTGATGGTAAGGACAGCTAGACACCAATTTCTTGAATCTCTCCCAATACTCATGTACTGATTCCCTGTCAATTTGTCTAATGCCACATATTTCTTTTCTGATTATAGCAGCTCTTGAGGCAGGGAAGAATTTTTCTAGAAACAATTTCTTCAATTCATTCCAACTTGTAATAGAACCTGGCTGAAGGTAGTATAACCAATCCTTGGAAGCATCTTGAAGTGAGAATGGAAAGCTCTCAGCTTGATATGATCTTCTGTGAATCCTTGAGGTTTCATGGTAGAACACACCACATGGAACTCCTTCAAGTGTTTGTGGGGATCCTCACCTGCAAGATCATTAAACTTTGGAAGCAAGTGTATTAAACCATATTTAAGTTCAAATGGTACAATAACTTCAGGATATTCAATACACAATGCATTATAGGTAACATCAGGTGCAGCAAGTTGTCTTAAAGTTCTATTATTCATATCAGCCATATTGTGCAGCAAAATGTCACTTATTTCACTATCACTATCACAATCACTATTTAATTCTCTATCTGACACGTTAGCACTAGCAGCAGCTCTATTAAGTCTACGCCGTAAATGGAAGGTCCTATCTATTTCAGGGTCAAGGGGGTGCAGATTTACAAAACTAGCCCTAGTCATGCATCATCATAACAATACAATGCAAAATCACAATTCTGAAAATTCCAACAATGTCCCTATTGCTAAAATTGAAATGAAAAATCAAAAACACTATCAAATAAAATCAAAAAAATATAAAAATACCACCAAAAATCTCTAAAAATCAAATAAAGGTAACGCAAACTTTTTTGGATTTTTTTGAAAATATCGAAAATTCAAAAAATTAAAAAAGTGGTCCAGATGAAGGAATTTGGGAATTTTAGCGTGGAATCCCATAATAAGTCCCTTATAAGGAAGTATTGTTCCTTGATTTTTTTATGATTTTCTGGCGAAAATTCGGAGCAATCCGCCACAGTCGCCTGAAAACTAGATTTTTTTGGACTAGCACCGTGCCTACGAGCTAGCACAACCCTATATGACATGTAGAACAACACAGCACAAAGAGACAATTGTTAGGATGGTTAGTAATACTCTAAAACTAGTTAATATTATTATCAAAGAGTCCCCGGCAACGGCGCCAATTTGATCCGCTGTCGCATACGGATCAAATATGATTGAAAATAAGTGCAGAAAAGGGTAATAACCCGAGTCGTTTCTCAAGGACTCCTGATATAATGATATTAACCGAGTTGAAATTCGAAATTGGGGGTTTTGATAATGATTTATCGAAATTAAAAATAGTTTGAACAGATGAGCAAAACGATTAATCCACTCATTCGAGCTTCGGAACTATCACAAATTCTATAATTTCTAATTTATAATTCTATTATTATTTGACTATAGAATTGATCAAACAAGCGTACAATCAAGCCTATGTAAATTCGGTTTCATTGACTGGATTAAGCATCACAATCGTCAAAATATTACAATTAACGAACAAGCGTCGCAGAATTATAATTTAATTAGAGACTGAAACCAAATTCTGTCAAATAAATATAATCGATCCTATTGAGATTCAATTTAAATAATCGAAATATCAATATAATCAAATACGAAATTAGAATCATAAATCAGAATTAACGATGTAACCTGAATCTCCAGGTGTGATGAAACTCTGAATTCGTGGATTAACCTTGTAAAATTAGCCTTCCATGGAATTGAAAATAAAAATACGTTTACATTATATTCTGATTCTGTCCCAAAAAAAAATCTGATCCAGAAAAGAAAGAAATCCCAAAATATATAATGCTCGGGCTTTTTGGGCTTTAAAACAAGTAGCCCGTTATTTAAATTATTACAAAGAAGGTTCAGATTACGAAATCTGTAATTTAGGCTCAGTAAAATTCGAAATTCAGACTTTTTTCCAACACAAAAGTTGTAGCTCTGATTTTTAGCTTTCCAATGACTGCTCGCATGCCTCAATCGGATATACAGAGCTCAAGTTATGGCCTACAAAGCGAGCAGGGGTTAAAATGCAAATAATAAAATTGTAATTCAATTTCAACCCAAAGTTTAGAAACAAGCTAAAAATTTATTCTAAGCTATAAAGTGATTTTAAAATACTAAAACAAAAGGATAGAAACATGTGCCCAAGTGCTATGATCAGTTAACAATCACATACATGATGATCTTGTCCAATGCGTTACGATAAAATTGTATATAAAATCTTGAAAACGGTTTGGAGTTGTTTGTAAATAATGGATTTTCTTATTTAAAAATCCACATTTCATAGACATCTATCACAACAAGTTTTTGTCTAATAATCATTTTAATTATGAATTGGTATCTCTTCGCTTTCAACCGAATATGGTGGGCAAGTTCTTTGCTGCTTTGTTTCTTGGAATAGACAAAGCTCAAACTTGTTTGATTTTAACAATTATGTGATTCTCTTTCTCTTGGTTGTGTTTCCCTACCCTCTAAGATTATATGATAAAATTAACATCTTTTATTAGTAGATTATTTCTCCCTCTACTCTTTTACAATTTGGTCTCTGGTCTCAACTTTTTGTATAATGTAATATCTCGATTTTTTACAGCAATAATATATTTTAAAAGAAAATTAACTTTAAAATTATACTCTTAAATTCTTAATCACAAAATAACTAGTGAATTATTTTATTTCTTAAATAACTCTTTTCAGAACCAATAAAAAGCAACTTGTTTGGATGTAACAGGATCTTTCAAGAAAAACATCTTTACTCCAAAAGAAAATTTTCATCAATTAAATTACAACGGTAAAGGTTTCAAAACTAACAGTTTGATTGCATCTAAGTTGATGATTACGACTCTTAAACGAAGGTTGTTAGGTACGAATGACCTATTAGCTACACAAGTTGTCTGCATTTAATTGGCGTCCAAGTCACGGCTCTGCTACGTCTTCGTGCATTTAACTTGTTCCTTAAAGTCAAAGGCGTCAACTTGGTTTCACAATAATAGAAAAGGTCCCCAATCCAAAAATAACATATATACATATACAAAGCATATACCATATACAAAGTAAACAAATTGTACATGTATCAATTACGATCAATCATATACATGCATGCATTACCATATATTCACAACACATATTGTGACACCCTAAACCAGAATACTTTAACAGTAACATTTTAAAAATACTTTTAAATGCACATTCACATTGGAGAGAAAATCACTTAAATAAGAGGGTAAAACTTCTTTCGGATTTCATTAAATAATTAAAAACAATGGTTTAAGGTGTCACATTCACACAAATACACAATACAACTCAAAATAATATTACATTTCCTTCTTATAATAATAAAATAGAATAAACTAAAATTTATTTTTTAAAATACATCGTTAACATCCTAGTCCAAAGACATAATTAAATACAAGATAATACTTGTTTATCAATAATTTTATAAAAATATATTTCAGTTTAAGACTCAGTAAAATATAAATGGAGACTCCCCACTGATATCACTTATCAAAGCATAGATCACCAATTGACAACGTGTAATATGTTTTGGCAAACACACATAAACAAACAACGAATGAGATGAATTTTGAAATCACGATGATAGTATAGTATAAGTAAGGAGAACACACAAGTAATCAACATAGAGCTATATCAAACACATAAGGGTATATCAAAATATTCAAGGAAATAATATCATATTATAACTTCAAAATCACTAAAGGAAAATCAATATTTCATTATAACATCGAATTACTTTAGAGAAATTGTTATCACATTAGATACTTTTTAAATACAACAATACAATCACAAGAAGATGCAATGTTATGCATGCTTTTATGAACAACTAAGGCAACTCCCACACATAAAATCACCAATACCAATAAGGAAAATAAAGTTTCCACAAAGACAACTTCACACAGAAAATCAACCATACAATAAGGATGTATTATCAAAATTAAATATTCTCACACAACCCACTAAGTCATGTCATATGCTTCAAAAGTCACTAAGATCATACATCACATGTTCTTATCATGAAAATCGTATATTCATAAAAAATCATAATAAAAATCATACATCACATGTTCTTATCATACATCACAACCCACTAAGTCATGTCATATGCTTCAAAAGTCACTAAGATCATACATCACCTCATTCAAAAAATCACTAAGATCATACATCACATGTTCTTATCATGAAAATCGTATATTCATAAAAAATCATAATAAAAATCAAAACTTTCACCTTACATATCACAAAGATCATATATTCATAAACAACTATCACAAAGATCAAAGCTTTCACCATACATATCATGAAAATCAAACATTCATAAAAAGTATCACAAGAATCAAAACTTAAATCTCTTACTTCATTGTAAAAATACATGTTTTTGATGATACAAAAGACCACCAGTAATGATGATCAAAGCAACAAGCTCAAAAAGAAGAAGTCTACAAAAATCCTATTTGATATATTAATAAATAGATGTTTTTATGTAAAGGTAAATGATGCAAACCATAGCTCAAATACAATGAGAACCTCACATCTTTGCATATGAATAAAAAGTATTTTCGAAAGTCAAAAATTACTTTACAAAGTATTAGGACTAATATTTTTGACAAAATACAAAAGTGTATTTGAATACAACATAGGTGTATTCGAATACAACATAGGTGTATTCGAATACAGATAAAAATTGGTAAGTCAGTAGCAAAAACATCTCATCTGTATTCGACTACATCCTGATGTATTCGAATACAACCAACAAGTCAGTGGCAAAATTGATCAATCTGTATTCGACTACATACATGTGTATTCGACTACACAATGTTAAATTTGAATAAATTTGAACATTACAAAGAGGTGTATTCGAATACAACCATCATGTATTCGAATACAACCATCATGTATTCGAATACAACTGGAAACAATGCAACTTTTCAGTTCTGAATCAACTCTAAATCATAGCAATTGTTCCTCAAACCTCTTGGATCAATGGCCACGAATCAGAAGAGATGTTTATGGACTATAAATACACCATAACTTCATATTCAACAACAACAATTCTCATAATATAATAATATTTTAATTTGATATTTTGAAAGATATTATTATTTTAGTGGCAAATAAATAAATTAAAATAAATATTTAATTAGTTGGACCTTGTGAAAAAATAAAATAAAATGGAGTTCAATGAGTTAGGTTAACAATAACTAATATGTTAAAAAAAAAAATCAAATATACCCTAATATGAAAGCGCTACAGTAGAAAGATAGAAAGAGAGAGAAAAGGCAGCGGCCATACTAAGAGAAAAGAAAAGAAATCGGTTCCGGCGATCGACAACTGTCCAGAAAAACTTCCTCCGTTTTTGTTCAAATTTCAGTATGTTATTTAATTTATTGAGTTAGTCAATCAAACACAATTTTCCAGATTTTAAACAACCCCAATTTCTCTCTAAAATACCCGACTTCTCCGTTTGTAGAATTCGTTATTTTGCACCGTTCTTCTTCATCGTAAGTCCGATTTGAGTGAAACCAACGCCAAAACGATTGTGTGTAAAGTGGCTATGTTATCCACTTATTGGTTTTCTGATTTATGGTAAGATTCCTTGACCGAATTTCGAAATTAATTTTAGAGTGTCTTCTCATAATTTATTTTTAACGTTTACCCATAAATTGTCGAGTTAGATCGATTGAAGGACAAAGAGTCGGAGAATAAAGGTTGTTTGTTCGTGGAATCGTATTCGTGTGTGAAAGCATCGAAATAAGGTAAGGGGTGAGAGAGCGTTTGAATTCAGGAGTGTAATATATTGTGAGATGAACGGGAAAACCGTATTTCCCAACGATTCATCCGGGGCTTGCTACGTACGGCAGTAGCCCTTTGAGTGATAAATTAATTAATGTGTAAATATGGGAATTGTGAGATTAAAATGTGGAATAGAAATATTTATAAGGTGTTGGTTGATTTAATTCCATTGAATGTGTGTTATTTGATATTATTGTGATATTTGATTTATTTTTGTTAAATGTGTGATATTTGATATTATTGTGATATTGCATGTCGAATAAATTTGGTGCATATGCTGGATTAGATGAGTTTATGTGATGTGATAATAAAAGATGTGTGCATTGTGATAATTTTATGTGATGATGATGATGTATGAATAATAATCGTGATTTCATAAATTTGTGATGAGTTATGTAATGATGATGATATGCGATTTATAATAGTAATGTTATGAATTTGTGATGAAAACATTGAAGTAACCTCTGATGAAATAATTGTGATTCCAATTTGTGTTTGAGATGACGGTCTTAATGGAGTATCATAGGCCAACGAGGGGAGAAAATAAATATTGAGAATTTGTGAAATGGAGATTATTTTGTCATCATATAGGTAGGGCCTGACAAGCCTAGCGATTTCGGGGAAGTACAACTGAATTGAGCCTGATCGTGGCGGTCTACTGTTGAGCTTTAAGGCAAGATTGTTAGACCTTGGAGGTATTCAGGTGGGGAATTCCTAGGTGACTTGGAGGTAGCACTCCAAATGTCGGGAGCTACCATGCAACATACCTTTACCTCGACTGTCGCGTATATGTGTCTCAGGTTGAGTTGAGGGGATCTATGAGGACAAGGCCAATTTGAATTGTCCGTCCACCGGAATGGTGGCATAGTATCATGGCCTCCTAACCAAGTAGTTCAGAGTTAGAATGGTACCACATTGTGAAGTAGAGTCTAAGCTCATGCATAGCATTGCATTTTATTGTGATTGATTTGTTGTGATTAATGTGATTATAATTTCTCTTAGACGACTCGATTATAGTGAAATGTATTGATTTTTCTAGATTTTGATTTTGACTTTATTATGTTATTTTATTCCTTGAATAATGTTTGTTTAATGATACGGTTTATTTATGATCAAATGCGTGTTCTTCTTACTTATATTATACTATTAACATGATTTCAAAACTCATCTCCTTCGTTGTTTGTGTTTGACTGGCTTGGCCCTGCGTTTGCGAAATCGCAGTTATTACAGGTTAATGAGTCTTGAAGTTCAAGTTTGGGAGAAACCCCGCTCTGATAGGTGATACCGGGAATTAAGGGTTTTAATGTGTATTTTACTTATGTAATTATAAATGACTTTTTATATGAAAACCTTAGTACCAGTAAGTCTTGGGAATTAAATCAAGAAATTCTAGTTAAATCAAGTTCATTGAATTTTAATTGAGGAACAAAGTTGAATTGTTACATGTGTATTTAAAGAAACGTGATATCCTAAAATAGATATAAAAGCTTTTATTTTCTTGAACAGGTTTTCTTCATCCGCCGCGAGTTTTCTTCAAATAATTTAGTATAAATTATTATAAATGTTATTTTGGGGTTTCGGGTGTCACACCTATACTCTTACCAAATCTCAAAGTGTTTGTAAAAAGAAAGTAGTACTTTCTTTAAATAGTTTTATCTAAGATAGTAGGGTGCTATCCTAGAAGATTTGTTAGAAGTTTGTAGCAAAGGTCCTAGGGTGGGACTTGTACATTTTCTAACAATAGTGAAGAAATCTCTTGTGGTGTGCAAGAGGACTGGATGTACCCTTAGTTATAAGGGGAACCAGGATAAATCTATTGTGTTCATTTCTTTACTGCCATTTACTCATTCACTTACTATCCTTAAACACAAAAATCGATCACTTAAATTCTGAAAATAAGGAAAACTCCTAAACACCTAATTCACCCCCCCTCCCCCTCTTAGGTGCATATCTGTACTTACACATAAAAATTTAAACTTTCATCACATACATATAAATTCAAACTTTCTCCACATATATCATAAAAATTAAAACATTCATCATATGCCACATAGAAATTCAAACTTTTTCACATATACCATAAAAATTAAGACTTTCAACATATAAAACATAAAAACTTAAACTTTCTCCACCTATAATGCACATTTGCAGAATTTAAATCACACAACACCTTATAAAAGTTTCTAATCCATATTTTAATCGTCCAATTTCCAATATTTTATTTTAATTCAATTATTACTAAATTGGGCTACCATAGTGTGTAGCGAGCTCCAGATGAATTGTTTGGAAATACGACTCTTTTGTTTATCTCAAATTATAGTATACTCTTGAATTCAAACACCCTCTCACCCTTTACTTTATTTTGACACTTTCACATGCTAATCCAAGTACACAAAAGAAAAGAATATGCTCATTTGACTCTTCGTCCTCCGATCGGTCAAACTTGATTATTTATGGTTAAAGGTCAAAATTAAAATATGAGAAGACACTCTAAAAAGGTCAATTTCGAAATTGGTTCAAAGAAACTTACCACATGTCAGAAAAATAAGAGCATACTACCCTCATTGCCATTTAATGTTTTCATCATAGATTGATCTGAACCACCACGGTCCATTCAAAACCAAAGTGCGACACATATTAATCAATTAATTAGTGATTAACAATAATAGATCATAGCTTATTTTAATAATAATTTTCTACAACCAAATATTGTCGATCCATAAATGATTTATTATTTAATATATTTAACAACTATTACATTCTTTACTTGTAATCAACTCTTGAATCTGATTTCATGTTTTAGGTCAATGTTTTAGTTATTTTTATGGTCAAATAAATGTGAGTTCATATTGTTTTCCAAAATATCTTAAAACAATTCTTCTAATTTTATACAATAAACTATACAATCTTTTAATAAATCATGTTTTTCTTAACAAATATTAACGAGTGGCTAACATGATTGATTTATACTATTATTTTTACAAATAAGATTAAGCTAAAAAAGAACAAACGAGGGAGGGAAGAAGAATGTTTCGAAAGATTTCTCTAGCTTTATTTGAAATTCAAAATTAAATATCGATCACAGGTTTAAAATTAAATAGTATCATGCTGATTTGAAATGACAAAATGAAGAAATACTAATTATTTTAATATAAATTGTTATCAACTAATACATGAAACATGCAAATATTTTTAAATGACAATATTTTTAAATACACCTTTAATTGTACATGGGTGAAGTCATGACGTGTATAGATTAAATACATGTTAATGTATATATATTTTGACAAAATGTATAGTTGTATAATAAAAGACCAGAAATAATTTGAAGTCTTAGCTCGGGAGCTCGCAGTTCTGTAAGTTAATTATACTAATATTTATTATCTCTTCTAAGACAACAAAAAAAGATGCATTTAAAGCATAGAACTCGTTCATGTAATCTTTTGTAATATTTAATAATTCAGCATGAACTTTTTTAAACAAAATGATGAGATTTTTTTATATATAAATTCATTGACTAGAATATTTTGTAACACTCTATTGTGTTCTTTCAATCTCATTTTGATTTCCTTGATTATAGTTCTATGTCAAACTCATTTAGGGAGATGAAGAATTCTATGTCTACCAAAAACAAAAAGGTTAGTAATCACATACCTAATGATCTTGTCGAGTGCATTTTGACAAAATTGTGTATAAAATCTTTAAAACGAATTGGAGTTGTTTGCAAATCATGGGCTTTCTTATTTAAAAATCCACATTTCATGGACATCTACCACAACAAGTTTTTGTCAAATAATCATTCTAGTTATGATTGTGCATCTCTTCTTGTTCATGTAAATATGTTTGGAAATTGGGACAATCCTTTTATAAAATTCAAATTATCGTTATATATGATTTCTGGACAGAGGTTTGAGAATAAGGTTCAAATAGATTGGCCAAATCCATTTCAAGATGATTAACCTGATTTTTCAATTTTGGGTTCTAGTAGTATATATGGTATTCTTTGTCTCTATAGATACCTATACTAACCCTAGAGAGTCAAGACATTATTCAGATGAATTTCATGGATTTGGCTATGATTTCCTAAAACATAGTGAGACTGATCCAAAGAAATTCCATTTTCTAACCTAAAAATCTTGATTTCAAGGATTACATTCGCTTCTCCAAGGTCTTTCATATCAAAGTTATTATACAACAATGATTTCACAATATTTACAGCATGAATGTTTGAATCAAATATGAGTAAGTTGTCTTCATAAAGACATATGATAGTGCAAATGCAATTTTCAGATTTGTAATGAATACATTTGTCACTTTCATTCATTTTAAACTCCTTTGATATAATCAAGTCATCAAATTTTTCATGTCATTGCTTAGCAGCTTGTTTAAGACCATACAGAGCCTTATCTAACTTATAGATCTTGTCTTCTTACCCATGAATTACAAAACTTTCAGGTTGTTCGATATAGATTTCTTATTCCAGGTCACCATTTAAAAAAGTTGTTTTAACATCCATCTGGTGTATCACCAGGTTATGAATAGCTCCAAGTGATGGGAGTACTCTAATGGATGTTATTCTAGTGACTGGTGAAAAAGTGTCGAATAAATCTATATTTTCTCTTTGTCTTAAACCTTTGGCTACAAGGCGTGCCTTATATTTATCAACAGTTCCATCGGGTTTTAATTTCTTTTTCAATATTCATTAACAACCTGTTGATTTGCAACCATGAGATAAGTCTACAAAATGTCAGGTCATGTTAGACTCTAGAGAATCGATTTCATCATTTATTACTTCTTGCAATAAATCTGCATTCAAAGATGACAAAGTTTCTTAAAGATTTGCAGGATTCTCTTCTAAGGTATAGGCCGTATAACGGGAACATGACTTGGTTCGCTGCCCCCACTATTTCTCAATTTGAAAGGGAATTTATTTTCATAGAAGTCAACATCATTTGACTCTAAGATCACTTTCGTATTTAGGTCATAAAACCTATACGCCTTGTTCTTTACTGCATACCCAATGAATACACATTTATAGGCTCTAATGGCGAATTTAATTCGCTTGGGATCATGGATTCTAACATAAGCCAAACAGCCCCAAATTTCAAAATAAGACAAGTTCAATTGTCTTTTCTTCACTATCTCATAAGGAGATGTTTTGGCTTTAGATTTGGAAACTCTATTCAAAACATAGAAAATAAGCAATATATTTTTCACACACCAATGAGATGCAGCACTAGAGTTAAGCATAGTAGCAACAACTAGTTCAATAAGAGTTTTATTCTTTTTTTTCACTTTACCATTCACTTCAAACAATTATGGTGCAACTGTTCCATGTATAATTCCAAGCAATTTATAAAACTTATTAAACAAACTATAATCATATTTGGAACCACTTAATCTTTCTACTAAATTGATTTTCAATTTCAGTTAGCAAAATCTTTAACATGTCAAGCGTTTCCCTTTTATTTTCCATTTCTTGTTAACGTCCCATCAAGTTCACATATATCAAATTTTAATAAATCTAAAGACTCAGATTTTCTAACTACGAATTTATGTGAACTCTTTGTTATTTTAGCTTGACTACAAAATCACATTTTTCAAAATCATTTAAAAAAATAACTTTGGAATTAAACCTAAGTTACTTAAGTTTGAAATCAGATGTGTTCACATTATATAGTCTAACATGTCAAAAATTAAAATCACACAACATGTAAGCAGGAGACATTTTATTGATTTCAACATTCAAACAGAAGGAGATATAATAAATTTCAACATTTAATTTAAATATGCCATGAACGACGTACCTTAATAGATAATCTCATGAGTTATCTTCACAATTTTATGAGAGTGAGCCTCCCCGAATCTGTCATCGGTCATCTGATACTCTAATACTTGAGGTAGCAGCTCACAGTATTACTGGAACTATAGTAGTTATACAGATCATCAGCAACTCCATTAAGAATATAATTCTTATCATTATTCTCCCATGGGTTAATTCTCTAGCTTTCTTATCCTCCACTGAAACAATTTATTGAAATCAGAGGCAGCCAAACCAAATTCAGTCATCTCTTTGGTTGACATGGTAGAAAGAAGCGTCTTAAAATTGTTGTTTTTTGAGTTTCAGAAAACTGTTTAAAATCACAATTTACGCCACCGAAGATATTATTGGGTTGAGTCGCGGACTAGGTCGCTCTCTTTAAGACGTTTCGCGGCACTGGCCAAATCGTGCAAGGCAGACTATCAACCACGAAGTCCCCAGGATAAAACAACTCAGATTCACTATATTGGAGTTCCACTACACCATAGAAAACCGTTCTAGAATTACACCCTCAATATGGCGGTTAAAGCCACTCAATATGACCATTAAAGTCACTCGCAATATGGTACTATGACTACAACACAAAAAACCAGTCATAGGTGTATTAGGAACACTAAACCAGGCATAATAACCGCTTTAAAAACAAAGGGACTACGACATAAAAACTGCTTTAAAACCGAAGGGACTACGACATAACAACCGCTTTACAAACTAAGGGACTACGGCATAAAAACCGCTCTAAAAACGAAAGAACTACGACATAACAACCGCTCTAAAAACGAAGTGACTAAAGCATTACAACCGCTCTAAAAATATCGAAGGGACAGAAAGAAAGGGGAGAAGTGCCTTGAAAATTTGGCGAGCATAATAGAAATGAGAAAAAAAAGAGAAAGTTGGAATATTCATCAAACTTTGGTGTATTTTTCACAATAGTTTGAAACTCATTATATAATGATGGAAGCAAACTCACATATGTTTTCTATCCAATGTGGGACTTTAGTATTTATAGAGTTGAAAACTACTCAAAATATGAGAGTTTTCCAATGTGGGACTTCAAAAAAATTATTTCCAATGTGGGACTTGAATTTTAAAAAAAAATTCTTTCCACTTGAATTTAAAAAAATGTTTCTTTCCAATGTGGGAGTTCAACAAATTTTTAAATTCACACAATAACATACTCTATGTTCCAACACAACGCAATCACAAGAAGATGCAATGTTATGCATTCTCTTAAAAACTATATGATCCAGATATAATACATGTCACTAAGGCAACTTCCACACATAAAATCACCAATACCAATAAGGAAAATAAACTTGCCACAAAGACAACTTTCCCAAAGAAAATCACCCATACCCTGAGGGTGTATTATCAAAATTAAATATTTTCACACAACCCACTAAGTCATGTCATATGCTTCAAAAGTCACTTATACAAAATCATCACCAATGGCGGAGCTTCTTTAGGGCATAGGGTGGCCACGGCCACCCCAAATTTTTCAATATAATTTTAAAAAATACTATTACTTAACTTTTAAAAAAATACTACTTTTCTTACTTTATTTATAAGAGACATTTGACTTGTAATTTTCTCAATAAAAATTGATGTATTTGATATATTTTATGGACCAAATCAAAGTCAGACTTTAATCATGTGCAAAACCAGGTGATCCAAAATTTTATATTTGTAAGTTTTGTACCCAAATTCTAAAATTACTCTTCTAATTCCATTAGACATTTCTCTTTATCTTCTCTGTATTTGTGGGGATTAGCATAGGATGGTGGTCTCCACGTCAAATGTAAAATTGTGATCTGACATATAATTTGGAGGAAACTTTTACATATGAACTTGATTAAATGTAAGTAGTTAAATTTTATAAAAACAAAAATATTTATGTTAAAAAAATTGAAAAATGAATAATTATTAATTGTGACAAAGTTGTTAAAATCAAATTATATAAGTCTATAAAATAATTGTGGTTTAATATATACTAATTGATGATGAATTTCGACTAAACATAACATGACATATGTTAATAAATATGCTAATTAATATAGATGTTGTAGTGTATGTTGTTGTAATTTTGGGATCTATAATTGGTGTATTTTATGAGTAGAATTTTTTTTATAAGTTGAATTGTGGTTGTTGGGTTATCGTTGTCGAGATGTATATTTGAGTCTAATATGTGAAGGTGACATGCTATTTGTGCATCTTCTCTTGTTACACGAATTAACTTAATCAAATGGCATGCTTCGTGTAGATTGTATCATATAGATAGGTATGTGTAGATCATCATTGCATAATGTAGATTGATGTGTATATGGACTAAAATTTATTTTACCAATTTTTTTCATTATTGAAATTCTATTTTTTTTATTAGGCTCAATTCTTAAGATTAGAACAGGATCTCCAAAATTTTTAAGAATACCGTGGACCAAAAATATAAATTTTTGTAGACCAAATTATAATTCAAATGTATATTATAAATGAACCGGAGGGAATAATTTATAAAAAAAAAATTATAAACTAAAATAAATTTTCCAACCTAAATTCCACTTCATTTTCAATTACTAAAAATGTAAACCAAAATTTGATCTACTACCTCTCTCCAATATACTTTTGTAAATTTACAACTTAAAATTCATATATGCAATACAATAATACACTTTTTATTTATCTATTAAAATTTTAAAATTTCAGTCACCCCAATATTTCAATTCAAGATCCGCCATTGATCATCACCTCATTCAAAAATCACTAAGATCATACATCACATGTTCTTATCATGAAAATCGTATATTCATAAAAAATCATCATAGAAATCAAAACTTTCACCTCACATATCATGAAGATCATATATTCATAAACAACTATCACAAAGATCAAAGCTTTCACCATACATATCACGAAAATCAAACATTCATAAAAAGTATCACAAGAATCAAAACTTAAATCTCTTACTTCATAAAAATTTAAACTTTCATCACATACATATAAAATTCAAACTTTCTCCACATATATCATAAAAATTAAAACAATCATCATATGCCACATAGAAACTCAAACTTTTTCACATATGCCATAAAAATTAAGACTTTCAACATATAAAACATAAAAACTTAAACTTTCTCCACCTATAATACACATTTGCATAATTTAAATCACACAACACCTGATAAAAGTTTCTAATCCATATATTAATCCTACAAGCTCCAATTTTTTATTTTAATTCAATTATTACTAAATAGGGCTACCATCGTGTGTAGCGAATCCCAGATGAATTGTTTGGAAATACGACTCTTTTGTTTATCTCACATTATAGTATACTCATGAATTCAAATACCCTCTCACCCTTTACTTTATTTTGACACTTTCACATGCTAATCCAAGTACACAAAAGAAAAGAATATGCTCATTTCACACGCTAATCCAAGTACACAAGAGAAAAAAAATGCTTATTTGACTCTTCGTCCTCCGATCGGTCAAACTCGATTATTTATGGTTAAAGGTCAAAATTAAAATATGAGAAGACACTCTAAAAAGGTCAATTTCGAAATTGGTTCAAAGAAACTTACCATATGTCATAAAAATAAAAGCATACTACCCTCGTTGCCATTTAATGTTTTCATCATAGATTGATCTGAACAACCACGGTCCATTCAAAACCAAAGTTCAACACATCATCAATTAATTAGTTATTAACAATAATTGATCATAGCTTATTTTAATAATAATTCCCTACAACCATATATTGTCCAATCATAAATGATTTATTATTTAATAAATTTAACAACTATTACATTCTTTACGTTTAATCAACTCTTGAATCTGATTTCATGTTTCTGGTCAATGTTTTAGTTATTTTTCTGTTTAATAAATTTCTAGTCCCTTAAATTTTTTTATTTACTTTTACTTTCTATTTCGAAAAGTTCTGAATAATAATGATAATTTTAGTTTCAAAAAACTCAAAATAGGGACTAAAAATAAATAACTATTTTTTAGAGATTAAACTTAAAAAATCATAATTTTATAAGGACTAAAAATATATTTAACCATATTTGTATCACATAAAAGTTAAAATTATTGGTGATTCGTTGTTTATGAGAATCAGCCACAACAATTAAATATAAAAGGTTTAAATATGTTTTTGCTTTGCTTTGATTTTAGTCTCTGTAATTTTTTTTTTTATTTATACCCTTGCAAATTCTAACGAGTTTTAAAAAAGTCATTTATGAATCTTTTTTAGTAAAAAAAAGGTGACATGGCTAATTTTGGATGAAGTGGCACATGGTGACCGTGTAATTGTTGTTGACTAGACAATATTTAATATTTAAAATTAAAATTCATTTTTTATTAACTTATTTAGTTATTTACTAAAAAAATTTAAACTAAATAATACTATCATTTTAATTATTACTTGCAACGATTCAGTACACTTGTTAAAAAGCTATCACAAGTAATACTTATTTCATTGAGAATCAATAGTACTTTGAAGGTGCAAATACGAGAAGGGGATTGAATTGTGTTTGTCTAAGTTGGATTCTTTCTTGGATTCTTTCTCCACCCTAAATGAATAATTTATATAAAGATTTGTCTCAAAGTGCCCTTCAAAGATTAAAATCATTTTGATCAGAAGGCAAACTTTACGCAAGCAAATAGACTGCAAAATTTTAATCTAAAAGGAGGCAAGACAAATTATGATCGATGATTATGCTGTTGTTTGCACAAAGATTGTGAAAATGTCACTTATATATATTATTATAATATAATAATAAATTAGAAAAAGCTATGTAAAAGTTTGACACCGAACGGCTGAAACCTTAAAGCGAAATAATGCTTTCAAAGGTAAAATATTCAGTGGCGTCTGCCGAGCACACAAACAAACTAAGCACTTAAAATTAGGGGTATACGTAGGTTGAGTTGAGCGGTTTTTGACAAAACCCAGGACTCGACCCGATCGATTATCTTTGAGTTGGGTTAAGTTTTAAACCCGTATTTTTTTCTTTAACCCGAACCGACCCGATCAAGAACGGGTTGGGTTGGGTTGGCGGGTCATACATAAATAATAACCTATTTTTTTTATTTTACAGGAAAACATATTGAATAAAAATATATTTAATACTTGAATGTCTCGAAACTATAAAATTTCAATCAAATTGTGCAATTTTTTAAAAAAGCCATCAACCTCTCACACAAAAAAATAAATCTTACAATCTACCGATATCAATCTTCATGTCCATATACACATATCAATCCTATGAGATCTACACATACCAAACTGCATAAGTATCAATTTTGCTCATAAATAGTATTTAACTCAAATGAATAGTATTTAACTAAAAAAATTTGAATTTAACAAATGTAAAAAATTTAAACTAAATTCATCATAAGCATAAGCTTTTTGTTCATACATTTATTATGTAAAACTATAACAAAATATAACATTTACATAAATAGTATTTAACTCAAATTAAATTGCTCATTTGAAAGAGACAATTCAAAAATTGGATATGAATTTTATGAGTAGGCATATACGAGATTACAATGTCAAAACAAATTAAACGAGTTCAGTGTTTAGCCTAGACTCATGAACACCTTGCATCAACATTCATATAAAAATCACTTATTAATAATATCTTATTATAACTAATTTGTATAAAATCAGTTATGAACACATGTAGAACAAAAGAAGAAGGTGGACAGGGCGCGACTTCAAAAAGTCTCGAAGAAGGTATAGGCAGAAAGTGGATGAAGTCAGCTGAAAATCTAAATAAGAAGAAGAGTAATGAAACTCTATTGAACTACTGAACCTGCCAAACAATTTATTTTTTTTTAAATATAACTAGTTACCGGGTCGGGTCGATGAGTTCAAATTGTTAAACCCATTACCCAACCCAAATATAAGCGGGTTTCAACGGGTTGGGTTGGGTCGGACCCGAAAGTGATCGGGTACGGGTAAAAATCGGGTTGAGTTTGATTGGGTGATCAGGTTGGCGAGTTGACTCGCGCCCATGTTCACCCCTACTTAAAATAAACTCTATTCATTTTTTTTTACATAAAAATAAACTCTATGCATATTAAAATAAAAATAATATAATCAGATCTAATAATTAAACAAAAAACAAAAAAATACATTAAAAATACATATAAACATTACAGAAATTAATAAAAAGTAAATAAATCAAAAAGTTAATCCTAGCAATAAATTAATGTATGTTAATAGTTAATAATCAAGAATAACGTGAGATCCATGGTCTTTAATATCATCAATCTTCGAAAAAATAATATATTTTGGTGTTAATTCATATCGACTATAGGTGGTCTTTGACATAATCAATTTAACCACGTATTGATAACTCATTTTAATGTTGGATTTGGTGGTAACCTCGATAAGCCCCTTACTCAAAAAAAATGCTATCGACTTAGAGAAAAAACATAAATTTCTTTGGACAAGGAATTTTTATGAGATAATGTAATTTTTAGGATAATTCAAATTCTTCAATATATATTATTTTGCTTGGATAAAAAAATTGGAGAATTTTTAAATGAAATGGATTTTATGAGATATTTTGTCAAAGCTATATTTAGAAAATTTCAAATACCACATAAAGATAAAGAATTTGAAATATCTTCTTTAACTTATAATATATGAATCACAAAATGGTTCATATAATTTTTTTACATTTACATCTTTGTCCCTATATATTTCAAAATTTACACATTAATTCTTATATTTTCTTCAAGTTTTAAAAAATTGAGCCCTAAAAATTTGCAAAATAAGTCTCTCAACTTATCTAAAATTTCAGGTTTTTACCCAAATTTCTATTTTTATTTTTTTCCTCGAAACTTTTGAAATTTTCAAAAAATAGCTTGACTTTAAATATACAATTGTTCCTCAATCTAGTGGAGAGATCTTCTCTTGTCCAGCAAGATTGGAACTCTGAATTCGAACATGTTTGTGCACAATATCAATTGTGTATTCGGAAATGGTCAAAGTATTATGTTTTGGAAAGAAAAATGGTTGGGTATTTTAACTTTTAAGGATCTTTTTCCTACACTTTATGCTGCTACTATCAATTAATTTTGCAATTTAAGTGATATGGGTTCGTTCGGTACTAATGGTTGATGGTTGGCGGTGGTAATTTTTGCAATGTGGAAACTTTGGATCATTGTATGTTTGGCTGTCCAAAATCGACTATTATTTAAAAAGAGGTATGCACTTGATTAGGCATTGAATTAAGTGAGAATTTAACAGAGATTATGCACTTGAATTATTTGTACGCTGCTTGAAACAAAAACAGATTCATAAAACTTTTGTTTGGGTATGGCTTGCCACATGTTAGATCTTATGGAACATTAGAAATGCAATCATATTTAAAGGTGAAATGGTAAAATAGTATGGCCGAGAGCATAAAGATAGTGTCTTGGATATGGATGTTAGGCAAAAAATGTAGGAAATTTAGCTATAATTTTTCGGATTGGTAGAATAATCCAATTATGTGTATGTAAAGTTTATAATGTATTTGCTTGAATTCTAATGTACAGGGTTGGAATATCTCTTGTACTTCCCATTAATCAATTTTGTTTATAAAAAATTTACAAATGAAGGAAACACAATTAAAATATTTGAATCGTCTAGAATTTTAAATTTTGTAAAATTTTCAAGTACTTCATTCAAATACATTCTACATTCTTCCTTATTTTGGATTGTGAAATCATCTCTTCTTTTATAATTTTTTATATAAAAAGAAAAACAAATTAAACACTTTTTAGAAAAATAAATAAAGTGAGTTTGAGCAAATAGTTTAATTAATGCTTGTAAAAAAACAGTTTAATTAAGAGCATGTTTTGATTTTAAGTTGGGCAATATTTTCTCGTGTCCCAAAGCTATATCAATGTAATATTTGTTCCGTTTGTTTCAGATTTTTTTATGAAAAAATCTATTAAAAATCATTTTTTATTATTTGAATATTTTTTGTTTTAGATTTTTGAAAAATTATTTTGATAAAAATTTTATTTTTTGGCTAAATATGAAAAGCTAAAAATGATAGATTTTCACAATCGCCTCTGCGAGAGAAAGATGTCACACAATTTAAAAATACGGAACTTAACTCACTAATGGAAAAAAATGATATAATTACGCTTACATTTTTTTTGTTGAAAAATCTGAAATTACTCACCATCAATCTTTAGTAGGTTTTCTCCTCTTTCCTACTTCCATGAGATTCTTATATAGATTTTCATCAAATAAGTTTTTTTTTCTCCTTTTCGATTTCTCCACATAGTTTTGTTATTGTTTGTATTTCTTTTATTTTGAATCATTTTATCTTTCCTTACTCATATGTTGATACGAATTTATTTTTGCTTTTGTGAGATTATTTTTTACTTTTTGATGAGTACTTAAGGTTCATTTTAATTAATTTTAAAATGAGTCTAAGAAATAGATTAAAGTAATAAATTTTGAAGTGACCAATTTAAAATATTTCAATTGTTTCTGTTATAGTAACTTACACAACAAATGTTTTAGATATTGACGCATAGATTCTCCCAAGTACTAACGACTATCTTAATGATTATGAATAATCAAATTATGACAACAAGCTTATGGTAATTTTAGAAAAGAGAAAAATTAATGTATTTAGAAAATTCATGTCCTTAATGATAATTTTGTAGTTTAAAAATTACTTTATAAAATTGTATACAAATATATTAAAAATCATTTAAAAAAAATCATTTTATTGAGAATAAACAAACAA
>JBBPBP010000001.1:21168193-21217649 GCA_037974735.1 Cicer chorassanicum
CTAAAAAATAATCTCTAAATTTTTTAAACTAAAAATCATTTTTATTTAAACTGAAACAAACGGCACTCATTAAAAAAAAGCTAAGATTTGTAGATTCAAGTAAACGTGAGTTTCCACCTTTGTTTTCCAAATTTCCAAACAATACTAAGGGTTTATTAAACAAACGCTTATGTATAAATTGTTTTATAATCTAAGATAAAATATTGTTAAATTATCTTCATATATAAATTGTAATTTTTTTTTTAATTTTTTACGTGGGTGAATTGTTTTAATAAATTATAATAAAAGTTTATAAACATGAGTTATTTATATACTCTCTCAAACACGCATATGAGAACATACATCAATAGATAGGTCCAAATAAATTACGATATCAAAACACACATTAAGGATAATTTACGTTAAAATCTAACTAAAAAATTTCGATAGAAAAAATTTAGTGAAAAAAAAAATTACAATATCATTTATCAAGAAACTCTCTTGTTAAAAAATCTTACCACAATAATTCAGTGGTATAAAACTATGGTGAAGAAAAAATAATACATAATATTTATTTATTTTTTTTATATAGACAATTATCTTTGAGACAACAAATTTCAACAACAGCTACGTGAGAGAAATTTAACGAATTCGTAAGGTCTAATTCAAACTAACAAATGCTGATATTGTTAAGTTGAATATCATATCTCAAGTTTGAATTTGGGATCTTATAATTGTATGCAAGTTTCTTTCAAGGTCGGTCCAACACATTATGAGGCCTAAAGCAAAATTATCAGATTTTTTCAAAGTTAATAAATAAATTATTCATATTTTATTTAAAATTTATCTTTTGCACTTTTTTCGATGCAAAATCTTTATCAAATTATTGTAATCAATTTCGTTTAACAATTTTTTTTAATCGATAATAAAGCTCATTCCTTTAATCTTTCTTGTGACATCGTTGATCTTAAATAAGATTTAATTAATTTGAACTTCGAAAAACTTCTTTCTGCTGAAGAGACCGTTACAAGAATTGTTAACATTATTCTAAAAGCAATATATGCATTTGGAAAAGAATCTAACTTTCTTATATAATTAAGTATGTCAATTGGTGTATCATTTTCTACTTGTATTATCTCTCTTAGAATTTTAAGTTCTACAAATAAATCTAATCCATCAACGTTTAAGTTGTCCTTATGTTTTAAAGAACATTCAAGGTTAATGCAAGTTTCTTGTAATTTTTCATTATCAAATGATTTTAATTTCTCAATATTAAATAGAAAACCAAAAATATTTGCATATAATTTAAATTGTTCAAATCTACTTTGAAATGAAGTAATTGATCTATCAATTATGTACATGAAGTAATCAATTTTAAAGGACTCTTCAGAAGATTGTATAATGTCATTATCAACATTTTCATCAAATTGTTTCTTTCTACGAATAATACGTTTTTCTCGAAACTTAGATTCTATGTCCATTTCGATAGAAATTTCTTTGACAGAAATCATGACATTTTCAAATCCATTTTCTCTATATTTTTCAAAAAATTGAAAAAGATCTTTCAACTATTCTATAGCAACATCAATACGCATATCTTTTGATTGAAATTTTTTACTAACTGAGTTTACAGCAAATAAAATATCATACAAAATAGTCATGCTTAGCAAAAATTCAAAATTTTCAAGCTCATAAGCTGCTAAACAATCGACTTCACTTTTTATTTTATGATCATCATTAACTTCGCCTAATTTTAGTAAAGGATCTCTTTTCTGAGGAGTTTGAAAACGCAAAGCTTTAACACTTTCAATGCGACTTTCCCAACATGTTTGTGACAATGATTTTAGAGTTAAACTAGGGATATGATCTTGCAGAATTTTCCATTTTTTAGTTGAAGAAGAAAATAGTGTATATATAAGTTGTACCACTCCAAAAAAAAGATGTAGCTTTAGAACAACAATTAGCCATATCACAAAGTACCAAATTTAGACTATGGCAACCACACGGAGTGTAAAATGATCTAGGATTAATATCTATAAACCTTTTCTGCACACCTTGACGTTTCCCTTTCATATTTGATCGATTATCATAACCTTGTCCTCTTAGATTACTAATATCAAGTCCAATATTAATTATTTCATTTGTAATTGTATCAAAGAGACCTTTTCCAGATGTATCATCTACCGTTAAAAATTCTAAAAAATATTCAGAGATTTGTATCGGAGTTGATGAAAGATCCACACATCGTAGCACAAAAGACATTTGCTCTTGATGACTTAAATATGGAGTACACTCAAGTATGAATGAAAAATATTTTGCATCAACAATTTTTTTTATAATTTTTGTTATAATTTCATTTGCAAGCAAGTTTATCAATTCGTTTTGTATTCTATGTCCAAGGTAGTGGTTATGAATTTCATTGTCTTTAACTCGACTAACATGTTCTTGCATAATAGGTTCAAATTTTGCAATCATTTCAATTAAACTTAAAAAATTTCCATTATTTTCTTGATATAACTTTTCATTTGTTACACGATAAGTTAAGTTGTTTCTTCCAAGAGTTTTAGCAATAGCAATAATTCTAATTAATACATTTTTCCAATGTTCTTTGTCTCTATTTATTTGTTTTTGAACATCTTTGTCAATTGTTTTTCCTTTTGACAATTTTAATTCTAAATTCATTCAAAGACTCATGTTAGCAATGTGTTCTCTACTTGTCTTAGAATTTTTCAATTTATAACTAATATTTATCTATCCCTACTACCTTCATTAGCCAATTTACTTGTACTAAAAGAACATTAAATAATTTGCAACAAAAACAAAATGTTTTATCCAAGTCTTAGAGAATAAACTAACCATCTTCTTTCGTGTGTTTCTCTATTGGGCAACTTTTGAATGTAAAGGAACGGAGAAAAGTGTCTTGAAGATTCATCCTTAAGAAAATCTAAATCAATATTAGAACAACAGAAATGGTTGATCATGCTACAATTGAAAAAAAGACTAATAATTTAGAATATAAATATTTACTTATATGTCATATAAATTAGAAAAATATATTAACAGATGAAAAAGAGACGAATAAATTAAAAATACATACCTGAATATATTATGGCCACTCACAAGAGCTAATTACACAATGAAAATTCAAAACGAAAAATAAAATTAAAGCAAGCATAAGGAATAAGCACGAAAAAACAATTATTTTGTCGTGTTGATAACAAAGTTTCAGACGAAGGTTTTACTATGATATTTTAAAAGACTTTTTTAGTGAAAAACAATACCTTTAATATCATAAGATGTTTTTTTAGTGAAAAGCAATATCTTTAATATCAGCATATGCTTACAACAGTACACTATCCTCGTTTACATCATTTTATGATTTTGATTGACCGTTAATACGATCAACACAAATATCAATTCAAATAATGGTTATACCCAAAAATTAGAAATTAAAAAGTTTTTATAATATATTAAAATAAAAATTTATTTTTTGGTGAGGTTTAAAGAGAAAGACATTACTGGTCTCCCTTATACCGGCTCTGGTTTCTTTATCATTTGATCTTGACTAAAAAATAAAAAATTTCATAAAAGATCATGACACACATGTTTTTATATTTAATATGCCCATTTGAGAGAAAAATAATAACTTAAAAACCTTAAAATACCGCGGGATAAATTTGTCTATAATTTTTGCTACCCCTTCTGAAATTGAGGGAGTGTTGAGCGGTGACTGTTTTCAAACAACCGTTGGATGACAAGTATGATCACAGTTCACAACTATAAATAAAAACAACAAGTGTAAGCAAAAAAGTAGTAGACACGTGATGGGGAAATTCACAAAGGTATTTGTCATTTGTTGAACAAAATAGGTAGCAAGAGTATATCCTATGGAAGATGCTAATTTAGGAACCTCTATTTCACTCTTTATCACTTTAACTTATGTACCCTTTAATCAAAAAGTCACTACTTAAGTCATCATTCCTTTCTATTGCTATTAAGACCACAAAGCATATGCTATAACACCCAAACAAACCTACCATTTCAAACCCTCTTTCAATTGCATTCCATCACAAATATGTAACAAGTTTTTCTTTGCTACCCCTCTGCCCCATATGGAACCATTTCTTGAAAAAATTGGCAGTTGGGTAGTGGAGAATTAAGTGTATGGTGTGTAATGGTTAATTTCTATGCTCCTTTTCTTTCAAGATTAAACAATATGTTATAAGATTGCTGGGAAATTAACCTTCTTTTGTAGATGGGAATTTCTTTTGGAAAGGGCAACTTCGATCCTTTGGCATTTTTCAATTCCTTCGTCTCTGTGTTTGGATTTTCTACAACTGTTGTATGGTACATATACCAGCGATAGCTGATCTATGTCCTTTGTCTCAATTCACTTTTGTGATTTGGGTTCTTTGATGGAGAGCTTTCATCATGGCAACACCACTATTATGTAATAATATGTATTGTACTCTTTTCTTATATTTTCCTTTTTTGTTGTTGTGGTGTTATTTAATTTTAATGTGCATGCTATGTTTGTATGAAATGCCTACTAATACTATAGTAGGTATCAAATAAATGTACGTTTCTATATGCTAATGGCCAAATAGTATTGTTGTTATATGTATACCTCTGACTCTTAATTTTCATGTTATTTTGATGGTGTTTATGCATCTTTCATATCTACTCACTTATTCTATAGTATCAAAGAATTAGATTCTCAACAGCCACCGGATAAGCATGGTAGGGAGATAAAGTGGTCACGGATACCAAAGTCTTCAATAATTTTTTTTATAAAAATAATCTATAAATTAATTAAAAAATATATAATTAAAAAATTATACTATATTTTTTCAATTTAAATTTTAATTGTATGTGTTTTGAATTTTGTCTAAAAATATAAAAATTAAATTAATGATATGACAAACTCAACAACAACAAAAATCAAAATCAATTAAATTGGTTTTTATTTTGTTCGAGTTCAATATGAACATAATCAAATAAACTCGATCCCTATTGATTTAAGTGTGGTTTTACTTCATTTAAAATCGACCCCGATATATGAATAAAATTATTAGATAGTGATATCTTAAATATTAAAATATATGTTGTATTTAAGAATTTTTTAAAATTATTAGATAGTGATATCTTAAATATTAAAATATATGTTGTATTTAAGGATTTTTTAATCATCTACATATTATTTTTCTCGTGGTAATTTATATATTTCTGTCGTTAAAAAAAGTTTACGTAATTATTTTAATAGTATAATTCTTCGTTGAACTGAATCAAATAAACATGTTATTCATCAGTTTAGATTTAGTTTTGTGAAGAAAAAAAATTATAAAAACTCAATCAAATTAATTATCTTTTTGGTTTAGATTTGTTTCCTCTCAAAACATAAAAACCAAATCAATATGCTATACCTATAACTTCATCTCTCCTAAATTTATACAACTTTTGAGTTCAATTCCTCTTTATTTTACAATTATGTTTGCAAAAAAATTTATATATTTACATCACAAAATTATAACCTAAAATATAATATACAATAAAATAATATAATTAATTTATCAATTAAAATTTTAAAAATATAATACCCTAAAATATTTATTCAAGCTCCACCGCTTTGAGCAGCGCATTGGCATAAGTGCAGAACCTTTAAATTTAAGAGGGAGAAATAATATGCATTCTCGAGTCTCACATTTAATGGCTCTCCGATGAGTGAAATAGTGTAGCCGCTAGCATCTCATTCAATTAGAGCTTATAAATTAAAGGTGTCCACTATCTATTGTGGTAAACGTGTTGTGTAACCTCTTAGGAAACAGTTAGGATCTTCCTTTCATCCTCACTGATCTTTTAGTGCTTCATGTTTCTAACTTTCTCCTCTTCATTTCTAATTTCCTTTTTCTTTAATCTTTTATATATGTTAAAAAAATACACCGAAGACCTCAAATGATTAATAGATTTTAATAAAAGATAAATTAATTGGAAAAATTCAAGTTTAAAATTTTAAATGAAATAATTTTTTATCAGACTTTACTCATTTTTTAATTAAATTTTATTTTGTCGGAACTTTAAAACAAAAGAAAACAAAACAAAAAATGTTTAAAAACTATTATCAAGTGAGTTTAGTGTTTTCTAGTAGACGACATGTTGATAATCAATTCACATAAGTCAATTCTGGTGACAATTGCAAATTTCTGCAGTAGTTATTGGCTGATACTAAACATAAATTATATGTATTTCATTAATCATTTAGTTGATCATAAGGGAAAGTGGTCCCAAGTAGTTTTAGTGTCTTTTGCAGTTGCTTCCAAAATATGAATAATTTCTAAACAAAAAACTCGAGATTAACATGTGGCTGTGAAGCAATTTTAAATGTCTAATACTTGTGACTATGTTTTGAGATGCTTACAACAAAAAATAAATAGTTACACCCTTAAGTTTATTGTTTGTTTTATATATTAGTTAGAGTAGCATTTTTTTTTCTTTTCATTAGTTTGAACATTGTTTCATTTATTTTTTTTACTTTTGCACTTCAATTCAGTTAAAATATTTAACCCTTTAAAATTCATTGTTAATTTTGTTGCCGAATCTTATGCGGTATACGTTATTTTAGTGTCCAAAAAATAGATAGAAAATATTTTGCAAATTTTCAAATTTATATATTTGATCACATTTTTATTCGGCATTGTAGATGTTGATGTTTTTTATTTAGTTTACCGGTTTTTGTTCATGATAAAAATTTTGTATTTGCTTTTATTCAAAAAAAAATTGTTTCTATTGTAGAAATTCAAATGAATTATAGCTATAGTTCTAACATTTAGTATCGATTTAAATGTGTTTATTTCAGATTTTTTTATAAAAAAATCTATTTTTTTTTTAAATCAAAAATCATCTTTTATTGTTTGACCAATGTTTGTTTTAGATGTTTGAAAAAATATTTTGTTAAAAGATATTTTTTTACTAAAAAATAAAAACTAAAAATAGTAGTTTTTCACTATTCCTCTCATATAAATGAGAGAAAGATGTTACACAATTTAAAATTTAAAAACACGTAATTTAACTCACTCATAAGAGAAAATGGTATAATTATTCTTACTCTTTTTGAAAAATTAGAAATTGCCCTCCATCAATTTTTATTGGATTTTTTCTTCCTTCCTCTTTCCATGTGACTCTTATCTAAGTTTTAATCAAGTAAAAAATTTTCTCCTTCTCAATCGTTTTTTGGTACGACAATCCTAATGACTATAATCAATGACAGCATGCTTATGGTAATTTTAGAAAAGAGAGAAATTAATGTATTCAGAAATGTCATGTCTTTAATGATGATTTTGTAGTTTAAAAAATCGTTTTTATAAAATTGTATACAAACAGATTAAAAATCATTTTTATGATAATAAACAAACAAAAATAAGAAAACCATTTTTAAACAAATCTCTAAAAAATAATCTCTCAATTTTCTAAACTAAAAATTATTTTTATTTAAGCTCAAACAAATGCACATAGTACCTTTATTTTTCGATTTTTATTTTGATTTTTTATTTAAGTAATAAATTATTATTAATATTACATATATTAATGTTAGTTTATGAAAATGAAGAACAAACAAGAAGGACGATTGCGTTTTTGAATCACCCATGTCTCCTTTATTTTATTTTAATTAGCTTAGTATCAAAAACCACTATGATTAATTTTGGAATTTTTTATTGAGTTTAAAGGTTATTTTATAAAAAGGTAAATTATTGGATATCTTTGAGTTTTGTTGTGTATTGAAATAGAAAGGCAAAATCAATTTAAAATTTAAACTTAATTTAAAATAATTAAATATTATAATCAACATGATATTAAATTTTTTTGTAAATAATAAAATTATATTAAAAAAGAGTTTAATAATTGAATAGGTTTTCACTGCAAGAAATTTGTTTACCGACTACAGATATAATGTGGTGGTTGGATGGAACCGCATCCAATTGGTTTTGTTTGCAGCCAATGCTTCGGCGGTTATTTTAATTATTAATAATTTGTGGCGGATCCAACTATTTACCACGGTTGATTATAGCAAAAATCATGCACTTTTTCTTTTCAATTTACGCGAGCTCAGCACGTTTTCATCCTCACAATAACCATTTTATGTATTTATTTATTTATTTATTTATTTATTTATTTATTTATTATTATTATTATTATTATTATTATTATTATTATTATTTATAGATAGAAATAAATCAAGCGAAAAAACTTATAGGTAAAAAAAAAAAGATTAGTTTAATTTTTTTTCTCTATTGTCTCTCTCTTCTTCGTTTTTCTTTTCTTTCTCCAATCCCTAAAGATGTTTGTTTTCTTGTCTCCGTTGCCGTTCCTCTCATAATTCCTCACGACTACCTTTGACTTTCCTAAGGTAACATTTTTATCCTTCGTCGTCCTTGTGATAAAAGTGATCGTATTCACATGGACTTGAGTAATTCTAAATTTAAAAGTTTGAGAGTAAATTGGTTTTGTATTAAATTGAAATAACAATAAAAGTAATTTAAAATAATTGAGAGATTAAAATATTGGGATCAGATTTCAGTAACCACATTTCTCAAATATTTTAATGATTAAGCGCATATATATATATATATATATATATATATATATATATATATATATATATATATATATATATAGTTCACGTTACACATCAATAACATAATTATTATTAATCAAATATCATAAATTCTTTAATGAGATGAGAGTTTAAGCCACTTTCTTAAACATTGATTCCTAAAATATTTAACAACGACAGTAGCATTAATTAGATGAAAGTTCAACCCTCTTTCTTAAACAATGATTCTTTAAATGTTTAACAACGACAATAACATTAATTACTGATGATTTTTTACTATTGAACTTAATTTTATTCCTAAAATTCATATTCAAATAGATGATTTATCCTAAATCAAGATTCAAAAACATTTTCCAATAAAACTTGAAATCAAAGATCAAGTTATAACAAACATGAAAAACAAAGATAAATCATTGAGATTGATGAGTAACTAGAATAAATATATAGAAATCAAAAGAGATACACAAAAGTATGATTAATTATATCTAATTTCAACAAAGAGAGAGTTTAGCTACTCATGGAAGCTATGAAAATGTGATCAAAATGATAAACAAAAAAAAGTCTTCAATGATGCCTAAAGATGAGTTTGTCCCTCAAAAACACTTCATTGGTTTGTGTCTTGCTGCTGAAAAATGAAAGATCCCCTTTTGCTTCTCCAGTTTTCCTATTATATCGCAAGCAAAGAGGTGTATAAGTGACGAAACTGCTTAGCCAGTTATGAATGACTTAGATTTTATTTTTTGGATATTAAAAAATAATATACTACTCTACCCAAACCCAACCCAAATATGAGTTTTATCAAACCTATAAAATCAGAACACTTAATTAAAGTTTTTGTCCATCTATTTTTACCAATAACGAAATTGACCCATCTATTTTAAAAGTCGACAATTTTGGTCCCTCTCAGATTTTTAAACTAAAAAATGACGATTTAACGTAATTTAAATACCATGAGATACAATTCCATGATATAGAATCATTTAGATGCATTAATTATTCATTTATCACTAATTAAATTACAAATATGAAAAACATTTGAAGTTAAAAGTTAAATTTTTACATTATTTTATTCCGATTTTATGGACGTTAATCATTCTACATCATCGTATCACGTTATTTGAAACATATCACGTCGCTATTTTTTAGTTAAAAAATCAGATGAAGATATCAAAATTATCGACTTTTAAAATAATAAAACCAATTTCATAAATTAGTAAAAATAGAAAGACTGAAATTACAATTAAGGCAAATCATAAATTAGTCCATACCTTAAAAAGAGCACACCCGTAAAACCTCTAAGGACTTGTCGTTCGTTCATGCACACTGTCACCAATGGCAACTTGATTGTACACCAACAATGACAGTGGAAGATCTTGGGAAGGGGCCACGACATCCCTATATATATATATATATATATATATATATATATATATATATATATATATATATATATATATATATATATATATATATATATATTTATAAATAATAATGATAGATTATTAAAATAATAGTGATAACTTATTAAAATATCCCCAAACTTTTAGAGTTTTGAGAAACTAACATCGCATTTCTCCCTTCCGCCTCTCCCACCCTTTTCTCTCAGTTCTTTGCTCATATTGCTCTCCTCCTCTTCTCTTAGACTTTGTCTCTCAGTCGCAACGGTTAGCCGCTAGCGTCGCTTCTTGGTCTTGATCCTCGGACTATCTCAATCTGCTTCTTATATTTTTCAGGTTCTTACTATTTTTATCTTCTACTTAAATAATTTTTCTCTATAAACAGAGAAAAAAACAAAGGTCAATGGTTCTTGTCAGCAATGATCCTTCTTTTTACCTTTACCACAATATAAAGGAGATTATTCAATGATTATTAAGTCACAACGTCGCTATATCATATTATAAATTACGCGATTGAAGAGATAAACGATAAATGAGGTACACATTTATTATAATTTATATTGATAAAATATAATAAAATTAATACAATGAGCTTTATATACAGATAAGCTACCTAATATCGAATGATAAATTAACTAATATCAAACAGAAAAACTATAACACTCTAATTAGCAACCCATTTGCTACTTATTAACAAACTATAACCTCCTTTATTTCTTAAACATAAACAGAGAATTAACACACTCAGATAAAACAATTTTTTTTAAATGCATCAAACATGCAGAAAAACTCAGATTATGAACAAAGAAAATAAAACATAAAGAAAGAAATTAATGGGGAAGCACAAAGGCACAACATGAAAGCAACTAAACAAGTGAAAAACTCTATAAATACATTTTTTTTTAATTTTTAAAAAGAGACATTGGGGGAGATCTCATACTAACAAAAACACAAGGAAAAATAAAACAGAGAAGAAAACCGTTCTAACTTTCCTATTCAGCCGCACACCATCGTGCACCGCCGCCTCTATCCTCACCGTGGCATGTGGTATCCGGAAAGGTATGTACTTTCTCCCCTCTTCTTGCTTTTCTTTTCAAACTTTATGTTATTGAAAGATGTGAAGTTCATTCTATTAAAAACTAAAATTTGAAACTAGAGTTTGATTATTTGAAAGATGAAAGCTTTTGTTTTCCTGTTATTGGTGTTTTTTTTTTGCTTAAGATATTTTTTCTCTGGAGTGTTGTATAGACATGTTTTGCTTAGGATCCTTTTTCTTTGGTTTTTTTTTTTGTAAATACATGACTGAATAGGATACAGGCTGCTATTCCTACTTTTTCTCTGTCGATTTTCGTATAGATGTGACCGATATTGCTATTCTCCTTTATATGTTAACTAGTAATTAGCACATATTTTTATATGACTATTATGTAAATATTTCATGCCATTTAACATAAATAATCCTGTTTAATGGATATAGCTAACTAGTAATTAGCCTCGTTTATTTCATCGGTAAGTTATTTTAATAGATTTTCTTTTAGTTTTGGTTTGTATTATTTAATATTAAAATGAGTTTTGTTTCCATTATTTAATTAAAATTGGTGGAGCTGTGTTTCTTTAATATTAAAATGAGTTTTATTTATATCACTTGTTTAACTAAAAGGTGTATTAAAATAAGCTCCCACTTGTATATAATATTTTTGGTTCTATTATTTGATTAAAATCTGTTTTGTTTATTTAATAGATCAAGCTACAAGTTTATATATTTCTTTCGCTACTATTTTATTTTTGTGTGTTTATTATTGATTTTATTTAAACTTATTTATTATTCGGCTTTAGATTTTAATTCTTAAAAAGAAAACAAAATTAAAAATATAATAAATATTAAAAGAATGTGACTTTTTTTTTAATTTTTTGAGTTGTTATGACACAAGTTGTGATAATTTGGTGGTCCTAAAACTCAGTTTGGTAAACAAATTAATCAATAACTTTTTTTTCTTAAATGGTTAATTAGATGTGATATCTTTTTAATCTTTGAGTTGTTAAGACACAAGTTGTACCGCTTGGTGGTTTTAAACTCATATCTAAACCGAAAATAATTATTCAAATCAAACAAACTCATATTTTTTTTTCGTCAAAACAACTCTTTTTTTTTAATCAACAACAAAACAAATTTTCTTTAAAAACAATTAACATATCCACATTTTCTACCTAAGAACTACGTAGTTTTGATTTCTCCATCGCACTAGGAGATGCGTAGGAGTAAGATCACACTCTTGTCAAACACATTAATAAAAAAGTTTCTTATTTCAAAATCACATTAAAAAACGATTGATATTCATATTTACTAATAAGGAGAAATATATATATATATATATATATATATATATATATATATATATATATTTAAGTTAATATTAATTTTGCACAATTAATTATAGGTAATCGTATTTTAACGGATGTCGTAGGGTGCTAATACATTCGCTACACATAATCGACTCATGAACTCAAAATTTGGTTTCAAAGACCATTTTTCTTTTAAGGGTTTCCCAATGTTTTCTCTATTTTAAAATAAACTTTGGTGGCGACTCCATTGAATTCAACAAACACTCGAAATTTTAGGCCGTGATAGTATATTTTTGTTGATTTTTATTTTAATCATTTACAAATGCATTTGAATGAGAAAAAAACATGAATATAGTATTTTATCATGCATAACTTTAGCTGCATAATAGGAAAATGTTGACACACTTTGAAATGCATTAAAAACCATTCCTAAATGATTTTTAACTTGTTAAATCGATTCACAAGTTTGTAAATCGATTTATAGAGGTCCTGAACTCTTTCTAGATTAAACACTTTTTTTGATTCAAATATTTTTTTATGAGTGAATCTTTGAGTGAGAAAAATCAGGAGAAGGGATATCTCTTGTTGTGATGATTATTCCAAGCGTGAGCAATTGATGGGATATCGATTAGTGTCACATGAGAGGATTAAATAGGAATTTTCTTCAAGGTCTATTATAAGATTTACTCAGGTGCTATCTTGAAGAATTGAAGGTAATATTTTTCTTGAAAATAAGTTTTCAGATTGTATCTTGGAGGGTGCTTCAAGAAATCTGGTTTGGAGCATTTAGAAAATAAGGTATTGGGGTTAAAGTCTTGTAACAATTGTTGATGGATCTTGTAAACATTTTAACTGATAATTACAAAAGAAGAAATACTCATTCTTTGAATATAGATTAGATGTATTCTACATGTGAGGACTAAATAGATGAACCAATATAGATTGAATGTTTTCTTTCCTTTAACTCATTTAATTTTTTCATTTACGTTCATCATTGATTTCGTATTTTGGTGATCGATGTCGCACAATTCTGTTTTTTGGTTTTCAATTGATAGAAAGATTACTAACATTGAAAATTTTGTTTTGAGTCAAACTCATGTTTTGAATTATTGAGTTAGAAAATATGCTTTATACTTATCTCAACCATTATGAATTGTATTCATAATTGAATTTTGTTTGTTTGTTTTGGTTTCATATCATTGGTGCACCATTAATAGTTCTAACTTGTTTCACATTTGATTGAATCAATATCATTTTTGTAGATTCAATCAAACCGTTTTTGCTTGTATAAAATTGTATTTTCTATGTGGATCAATTAATTGCAATACCAAATTATTTTAAAGTATTGAATTTTCAATACAGATACAAACTATATTGTATCGTGCTTAAATAATTTTCCCTACATGATAAAAAATCTCCAAAAAATTAGGACTCTATGCAATCCTTTTTCTAGAGTCTTTAGATCATATCAACTAACATTTATCAATTTAATAAGTTATTACTTGATAAGCTTATTTCACATTTATGTTTTAACTTGTTTTCTAAAATAAATAATAACCAAAAACACTCGATATTGAATATTTGTGGTTCACATCAGACCACAAGTTTGTGTGTGTATGTATTTGTATATATGCACTTATTTTATTTTAGACAAAGACATTTTTTATGGTCAACGACAGAGACATAATTTAAATAATTTAAGATGATATAATTGTGTGATGCTCTTATCATCGTAAGCATAGCTATAAGCATCAGGGCACTGGTTCTCGAAAATCAAAGAGTAGTTTGTGGGTGGGCACTTTTCTTCGGCATTGAAATCTTCTCAACAATAATATTGATCTTGATTTAAAGCCATAGAGCATATTCACACCTATTCGTGAATGTTACCTTAGCTCCTCCAACCACTGCATACAAAACCAAAATCACACATATTAGGCACCTCTAAACATGAAAACAAATTAAATTATTTATATAAAAGTATATTTCCCCGTAAAAATAAATAAATATAATAATTGTTGGTAAAAAATGACATAAAGACGATTAGAAAAGATGGAAATGAAAAAAATATATATATAACATGTAAGTAATATTATTAGAACACAAAATTCAACATAAAATATAACACAAATGCAATACTGTATAAAATATAGAAGATTATATGTTGTATTTATGTTCCAATACACAATATTATATTTATATTTCATTTTGTGTTCAATTTGTGTTCCAATAACATTATTAAATACATTGACATTGTTGTGTTAACAAAATATATAATTTTATGAGTAAAATAAATTTAATAGCAACATGAAGAGGAACTAACTAAGCTAAATGAATTTGTTAACCATATGAAATCCGTATATATACCATAAAAGAGGAATGCAAAGCTAAGGTTGAGAGCAAAATGGGTGCTTGTCATTTTTGGATATATGGCTTAATTCTTGTTTAGTAGTATCTGGTTTGTGAATGGTCAAACTTATCAATTTTTGTTATCGATTATAGTTTGCAGGTGATTTAGTGGCTCTTTGATTCTTTTATCAATTTTTGTTATCGATTATAGTTTGCAGGTGATTTAGTGGCTCTTTGATTCTTGCCGTAAATAGGCTTCGATTGAATCTTCAAAAAAAAAAGTATTTAGTTCGGTCCTATGTATATATGGTGTATCTATTTAGCCTCCATGGGTCAGAAAAGACTCAATCAAATCTTAGTAGTACCTTTTTTTTCATATCAAGTCTTAATAGTACTTGATCCTCCATCTGTATTTATTTTCTAAGAGAATAAACATTATTATATATTGAAAGAATTTATTTATGAGTTTAATTTTTATGTATTTTCTATGTAAATATATTTATAGTATGATTTTACAAGAAATTTTGGTAAACTTTAAATGATATGATGTTTGTGATTGATTAATGATATGATTTTTTTAAAATAAATATATATATATATATATATATATATATATAAATTAAATCCTTTTTTATTGCTTTAATATAAATAATATTCATTTTACATATTAATTTGTTAAATTTTTTTCATATAAAGTTGAAAACATTTTTGAAAGTATGTGGATTAAATTTTTGTCGTAACATATATGATATTAAACTATTTTTTACGTATTATTTTAAATTTGTTTGCGACTCGAGCCATTGTCTAACACTAAAGGGCGAAAAAAGATTTGGTTGGAATCCAAAATTTAATCTGTCACGTTGTAAGAGTGTGTTCCTTCAATTAGATTCAATTTAGTTTAGTACATGTTTTAAATAATAACAACATCAATTATTTAGTCCAAACATAATAACAATTCATAGTTAGAGGTCTAAGATAGAGCCTTATTTTCTCAAATTAACTTTAACTATATGCCTAAGAATATTAACTTCTAGAAGGAAAAAAAAAACATGAGAATACCAAAAAAAACAAAATTAATTTGAATAGGGTTAACAATACACTTTTTAATATACATTTTTTTATCACATTTTATTTGATTGACCAAAATTCACATAGATTCTACTAAATTTATATGAAACTCATATGATTTAGTGAGATCTATATGAATTCTAATCAATCAAAAGATATGTGTGTTAGGGAATGTGTTGCTAACACTCCTCAACAAACTTACAGTAAAATTATATTATGACACCACTACGTCAAGAAAAAAGTGCTTAGACAACAATTTTTTATACTTTTAATAGTAGTAAGCACTTTTAAGCACTTTCTTTAAACATTCTTATAAGTTTAGACAACATTTTTTTTATCACTAAAAAGTGTCGAATAAACTTATCTAAGGGAGAAATTTATATTGTTGAAGAAAGTTTTTGAGGTATAAGGGAGAATAGACTGTCCAAGTGACAACAAAGGAAGGAAACCTTGAAGAATACTCAGCAATTGAAGGTTAAGATGCCTCCCAACAAAGGAAAGCACCCCCAAAGCTCGTATGCACTTCGGCCAATAGATGCAAGAGATTGTCTTAGGTATGGAAGGACCCATCAAAGAGAATACATGTATGGTGTAGTACCCTAATTTTGTTCGGTTAATTAAAAATAATTCAAAAAAAGTAATAATATATTTAATAAACATTTTTCACTTATGATTATTAAATAAAAAATAGTCATTTTATAAATCTGGTACGATTTTGAATCTATATGGATTTCCGTTATATTACATTTAACACCAAAAATAAAAGAAATAAAAAAAAATAAAAGAAATGTTTCCCACTGTTTTCTCCTTTCTTTCCTTTACCACTTTTTTGCTTTCCTCTTTTCCTCATTTTTTTCTTTCTGTTTCCTTGTTGCAAGCTTGTGGCAGCACCTTTTCCCCTATTTATTTATTTTTTGTTTTGGTTTTAGCCTAATAAAGTTATTATTTTTACTACTTGTGCACTCAATATAAAAGATGAGCCAACTTTTTCCCTAATTATATGAGATTGTTTAATTTTTGTTACAAAACAATGAAGAATCCAAAACTCAATTTTATTTCACAGACACAAAGATTCATCATTTTAGCCTATAAATTGAGACCAAAAATCAATCAAAATGTAGAAAAAAATTGGGCTGAAAAAGAATATGAGAGGGGGATGTTTCTAAACAAAAATTTAGAAACCCAATAGATTTTAATTTTTTCAATACACCTACAAATACATTCTGTAACACCCTTTATTTTAATTAATTAATTTAATACCCTTAGTTTTATTTTATTTATTTTCTTTGATTAATTTAGTGTAACAAAAATAAGATAATTATTATTTGGATGTTTAATTATTTGATGAAGTATTTTTATATTAATTAATTAATTGTTGGGATTTTTTTATTATTAACTAATTAAAACTCGTAGGAATATTTGTCTTAGAGTGAGCAATGACCAAGTCAATTTTGACTAAGTCAAAATTGAATCACCCACACTACTACTCTTGATAACTATATTCTATTTTTAATAGCATTTAGTTTATAGAACCATGTGTTTTCTCCCTTGCGTCCATTCAAATATGTAACTAGCAAAAATAAGTACATGAATGTCAATTAATTCCTAACGTTTGGTCATTGAATGATATTCTTCCAATTGAATTCCTTACATTAACCCAATAAAGAGAATTATTCCTTCTCTCTAATTAGCTTCACCCCTCCTTTATTAGTCGCATACACCTCTCCTAGAACACGATTAAACTTGCAACAAAGCTAAAAGAAGTCATAATCACCCACACGCCATTCCCAACACTATATTTTGTTTATCTCAAATATTTTCTAAGCCACTCAAACAACCATCCCCACATTTCCTCGCATTCTGGTCGAAGTTCTAAACTTTCGTTCCTTCATCTTGGTGAGATTTTCGAGGGCTATATAGTGTTACCTAGAAGGAAAGTACTCAAGGTAAGGGATTTTCCCCATGCAGAGTTGGACTAGATATTAAATTGGCGGTTCGTAAGATATTGATGTGACGTCTGGATGTCCTAAAAGAAAAAGATTGATTTTATTTTTGTCGTAAAGAATTTAACTATAATGTTTTGATTGTTTCTTTTGAGTAATACATCTATGTTGATGAACTTAATTATAGAGTTCTATTTTTATTATTATACCTTGATAAATATGCTTGTAGTGAAAATATTTAACGCATTACGTGTTTTAGAGTACTTAATTATAAAGTTATACTTTTTATGATGATATCAATAGTAATATGTTTGTTATGATGTATTTTATTTTAAGTCTTGACTTTTTGAGTATTTTAAATTTTAAATTTGACTTTTATGAACAATATATGTGTCTTGAGTAAATTGTTGAGAATTTTATATTTTTAATTTTGACAATATGAGAAAATTGATTATTGAAATGCATTATTCTATAGTTCATTTTTATGCTTAAAAGGACAGTAATGGGGAAAACTTTATAGTGAAATGAATAAAATTTCTATTCTTATTCTTGGTGATATGACTTTTAATTTTTATCAATAACATGTAGCCAAATTGAATCTTATGGATTATTAAAATGAAAGTGGTGATTTTGAGATATTTGTTCGCGTGCATATTTGAGGTGTTGAAGTTATTGAGTTATAACTATGAACATCCATGAGAATATAAATTTGATGTCTTATGTGATTAAAAATTTAATTTGGAATTTTTTGTCTTTGTGGTTGCTTAAGTGGCCGGTGATTTGTGGTTTGAATAGTTTTCTCTGTGTGGTTGCCTAAGTGGCTGATTATTTGTGTTATGACACTTTTTGTTCTTTGTGGTTGCATAAGTGACCGGTGATTTGTACATTTCGAGCATCATTATCATTGTCATGACATGCCATATGCATCTTTGTGGACGCCTTAGTGGCTGATTTAATCTTCTCCATTGGTATGTGTGGACGCCTTGGTGGCTGGCTATATCTAATTATTTGCTCTAAGGTGAGTTGCTACTTGATTTACTCAGATGCATTTTATAACTTGAGCGAATTATTCAGGAAAAAAAATCAATTTCTCTAAATATTTTATTACAAAAAGATTTTATATTTATATTTTATGACTGTTAACTAATTATTTGGTTTAATTTTTGCCGTAGGATGAACTGACCCCTTACACCAATATAGGTACTAACGATCTTGAAAAGTTGCATGAATGACGTTCGCTTGGCGCGCGTGCGTGGGAAAAAGCGGTACTTTAAGTTAAAAATAATGTTTGTCGTGATAAAACCAATGTAGTAAATTTTTAAAGTTTATTTACTTTTCATCGTCAATTTTAAATAGAAATGCGGAAGTGAGGTCTTTCCGCTAGGAAAAACCTGAATCAATCAACCTTATTTTTTTATTTCACCTAAGGATAATTTATTCTTTTTTAGGACGTAAGTGAACATTTTCTAACAATTAGCAAATTATCTTTGCAAAAATAATAACAATGATATGCAGTAAATTGCATTGTGTTATTTTATAAAATGAGATCAAGCTATTTTCTAGTGAAATTTTTATTGATTACATGATGAACTACTTCAAAAAAAAAATATGTCGTTTTTGAAAGAAAACAAATATTTTTAAAGAATGTCTTGGATCAAAATTTGGAGCGTTACACATTCCACTTTGAAAACAAAAACCCAAAAAAATCAAACATAAAAATTAAACTTATTTTTGTATTTCATCAGACAAACTCTTTCAATCAGAATATTCAACAAAAATCAAAGAAACCATAAAAAAAAGGGAAAAACTTTATTGTCGTTAGTATAAGACCGCCACTTCCGTTTCTAGACCTCACACCGCCACCGCCATCTCCGATCGATCGCACGCACATTCGTTAACCGATGACCATGACCCCCCCTTCTACAAGCCACTCCGGCGCAAGTCACCACTATATACGAAGTCCTCCGTCATTTATCTCCCTCTCTCACGTTTGTACTCTTTCTTTCTGACTTTATCTTTGTTTTTTCGTTTTTCCTTCTTTTCTTTTCCTTTCCTGGAGTTTTCCTCTTCTATGTTGGAAGGCGTCGTTGCACTACTTCCTTTCCATTCTATTTTAGGTTTAGTTTAGTTTTTAATATATGTTTGCCTTTTTTTTATACTCAGTTATATGTTTTATCTAATAAACTATGAGTTGGGCATTCAAGGTCCACTTGTTATTTTTATTATTATTCTTTGACTAAAAAATATTTTAGGTTCAATTCCATTTTACTTTTTTTTTTATAAAAACAATTGAGTTTTACCTTTTTAATTTCTCCTAAAAAACAAAACAAAAATATTAACAATAAATATTAAAATTGATTGAGATGAGACATCTTATTAATCTTAGATATTTATAACATCTGAGTTGTGACAACTTGATTAACTTAAACTCCAAAATAATAGTAATCTTGTAATAAAATTGAATTGATCAAGATATGACATCTTGTTAATCTTAGTTTAAAAAGCATGAGTTGTGACCACTCTGTGATCTTAAATATTTTCAACTAATTTCACACAAACAACCAAACATACTCGTCATAATCAACTTCTCAAACCCAGGTCTTTTTCCTTCATCAAATCAACAATCTTTTTTTAACTAAATTCAAATTTCCGCAACAAAACGTATTTCTTTAAAAGCAATCAACATATCCACATTTTCTACCCAAGAACTACGTAGCTTAGATTACTTTTAAATAAAATTATATTTGCATTTAAAAAAGGAGACATAAATTTATATAAGTTAACATTCATTTTGCACAACTAATTATAGATAATCGTATATTAACGGATGTCGTAGAGTGCTAATACCTTCTCTATACATAATCGACTCCCGAACCCAAAATTTGCTTTCAAAGACAATTTTCTATTTTTTTTAAGGGTTTCCCAATGTTTTACCTATTTAAATAAATTTTGGTGGCGACTCCATTGAATTCGAGAAATACTCGAAATTTTAGGCCGCGACATATGGGAAGAATACTTGTTATTGGCACAAGCAGATAGGCATTTTACTCATGATTGTCCACCGAAGAAGTTGAAGGGGCTATCCGACTCAAATAACTCTCCTATTGGAAAGGTCTATACACTTGATGCTAAGAAGTTTAAGGGAAACAATGATTTGATTGCGGATAAGTGTTTTCAAAACAATGAACCATTTCTCATTTTGTTTTATTGGAGTTTTTACCATTCTTTTATTTCTATTGAGCGTCTCTTAAATTAACCGAACTAATTCCTCCTATGGTCGTTTCCACAACAGCTAAGAGTCGTGTAGAAACATTTTTTTGTATGTGATGGCTGTCGTATTTTTGTATATGATAGAGTATATCCAATTGATATGTTTTATCTTCCTTTGAAAGAAATGGATGTCTTCCTAGAGATGAATTGACTTTCAACCAATCATGTACTTCTAGATTGTGAAGAAAAGATTTTGTATTTTCGTCATATCCAATTGATATGTTTTATCTTCCTCTGAAAAGAATGGATGTCATTCTAGGGAAGAATTGGCTTCCAACCAATCATGTACTTCTATATTGTGAAGAAAATATTTTGTATTTTCGTCATGCAATTCCAAGCAATAATGAGACCAATTCCATTCTTTTTCCTAGTGTTTCTCACCTTTTACAATGCCTTAGTACCGGGGGGTCAAAGTTTCCTATTAATGCCATCTTAAAATTTCGGACCCAAGACTAATGTCACTACAATTCCAATTGTGAATAAGTTAGTGAATATTTATCCTAAGAACGTAATGTCCTTACATTTAGAGAAAGATAAGTTTTTCGATAGACTTGATTTTCAACGCTAAAGAAATATCTATTGCTCCTTATAGGGTGTCACCTCTAGAGCTAAAGAAACTTAAGGCCCAAATAAGAGGACATCATAACATAGGGATTTGTTGTTAGTCAAGAAGAAAGATAGGGGAATGAGACTTTGCATAGATTATAGAAAACTCAACAAGGTAACCATATAGAACAAATACCCTCTTCCTATGATAGATGATTTGTTAGATCAACTTGGAGGAGCCACAATCTTTTTAAAGATTGATCTTGGATCCAAATATCATCACATCCGAATAAAGTCTAAAGATATATATAAAAAAACTTTTAGAACACGATATGGACACTATAGGTTTTTAGTAATGCCTTTTGGCACAACGAAACACTATCCGTGTTTTTGGATTATATGAATTGTATCTTAAGAACTTAATTGGATAAATTTGTAGTGATCTTTATTGATGATTGATGGAGCTAAATATCACTAGAAGGGGGGTTGAATAGGGATTTTGGCTTTTAAAAATTGTTTTAACAAGGTTATGAATTTCTGTCCTCTATGAGAGGATGCGATAGAGGATGGAAATTCAAACTCTTTAATCAAGAACAAATTAAATGCAGAAATAATAAAATGAGATAGACACACAGATTTTATACTGGTTCACCCAATTATGGCTACGTCCAGTCCTCACACTCTTGTGAGATTTCACTAACAATCAATCTGATCAACCTCAAACTGAGGATGATTACACTTTGTGTATTTTCTAGCTTCCCCAAGCTTACAATCACGTTTTTGAATGTTTTCAAGTAACCTTACTTGAATAATCACTGAATGATTTAAGTATGATTGCTCTCTCTTTTCTTAAACACTTTCTATAAAGATATTACAAAGATCTATTTTGTGAATGTAGAAAGTTTGAAGAGATGATGGATATTGCTTTTGATAATCTTAAGATTTTGATCCTTTTCTGCAATATTTGTGTGTGTTTGATTATGGAGAGCTTGCTGGCTTATATAGAGTTCTTGTACAGCTCTTCCATGTGTTTAAACACTTCTTGACCGTTGAGGAGGATGCATCAAAGAGTCCAATGGTCTTTGTACTGAAATTACAAAACTGCCATCCAGCTGTCTTGAACAGTGTTAGTCCATCCTCAGCCTTGAGGTTCAAACCTCCTAGGTACTTGGTCCAATGTAGCCTTTTTCTTTTTCTTTCTTCAAGACAAGAAACGGCTATTTTTCTGACTATGTGAGCTAAAGCAGGCTGATTTCGTGGAGTACAAGGTTTGAATTCAACTTTTGAAGAATGATGTGACCAATTGTTCAACCCTTTACCTAGTACTAGCCGTCCTCTACCTAGAACAGCCTATCCTCGTACTAGTCCAAATGTGCTTTCTGACCTCTTTAGAAAATATGCTTTATTGGGTCATTCTTGGTTGCAATCTTGACATCTTAACCTGATTAAGACTTATGGTTACGTTGCTGGATGTATTATGTGCTTTTACGAGGTCATCCTCGCGTAGGCTCAACCCATCATCTTGCTTGCAAATATGATGATTTTGTCTCATTTGTTCATCCTTTTAGTCTTTATGATTAATAACCTGTTTTCTACTATAAATCCACTCAAGAGCACAGATTAGTCCTTAAACACAATCATAATCTCTTAAGTAATTTTGTTATCATTAAAATCAATTGAGAGATATTTTGTCTCAACAATCTCCCCCTTTTTGATGATGACAAAATTCTTTAGATTATGATTTTTAAATATGAATGCATGATGAGATTTAATGTTTATGCTCCCCCTGAAGTGAGTAATCTTTTTGTTAAAAATTTTTAAGTTCTAAAAATATTACTCCCCCTGAATGTATGCCAGAAATATGAATCTAACACAATAAAGATCATAATGATATTTCAAACAATAATGTTATAATGGCATAGTCATTTCAAAACATTGATCATCAACCATCAAAATATCAAAGTCATAGCAAAACATTAATCAAAATGTCATAATCATCAAAACATCATAATCATCAAAACATGGCAATAAAACATCATAGTAGCAAAACAGCAAAACATTAATCAACAAAACATCAAAACATCATAATCATCAAAACATAGCAATAAAACATCATAATCTTTCTCCCCCTAAATTTGGCAGCATCAAAAAATTAAGAGTCATAAAGTTATTCTAGGGAGGATGGCTCGTCAGACGAGGATGAAGGTGAAGGGAGGTTGAAGAGGCAAGACAGGAGGATGAATGGCTGGTGACACACTCCAAAAGGAGGTTAAATGATCAGAGTTTTTTTTGTGTGAGTGATAAACGTGGTTTTTGGATGTTTGATCAAATAATTTGAACCATTTTGTAACCGTTGAAAAAGAGTTATTAGGCATTCATTAGGAGTTAATGAAGGTTTGAAGTTCCAAGAGAGAAGTAGCCGTTTTTCATTTAATGCTCATTGGAAAGAGATGTATAGGAGAGAGAGAGACATCAATGAGAAACGTGCACATCTTTTCACTTTCTGAATTTTGGGTTCATCCTCATATTGGAAGGAGGATGCTGTTTTTTAAAAAATCAGAAATGAGGAGGACGAAAAAATAAAAAATAAAAAAACAATAAATAATAAAAATATATAAAAAATAAAATTTAAAAAATTAAAAAATAAGAAAAATAAAATAAAATAAAAAATAAAAAATAACAAAAAGAAAATAAAATAAAAGATAAAAAAAATAAGGAATAGAAAAATAAGAGAAAACAAATTTCTTAACCAATTTTAATCAGAGATTGATGCATGGGTAACAACAAACGGTTTTTCTAAAAAAACTTCAAATTGATCCTCTTGAAGAGGTTGGACATGTAACCGTTGGAGAAGGATAATGATGGAGGAGATAGGCTTGGGGCATGGTGTAACGGACATCTGTGGTATTAAATGTTGGACAAAAGAGGAAGCGTGCGCATTAAATGCTGGACGGAAGCCAATGAGGCCGCGCCACACAGACTGACCAATAGAAGAGGAGGCGTGTGAGACACCCGTGTTGGGAAACGGCAGTTTCAGCCGTTGTAGCATTAAATGCTCGCGTGGAATAAGGGAACGGCGCCACATGGACGGCCCAATGGGAAAAGAAGTGCGTGCACGCAAGGACTGGGGCTATTAAATGCAGTTACATAAAAAAGGATGATGTATCCTCTGGTTATTTGTCATCCTCTAAACTTTAACCTCATATTCAAAAATCAGATGTGATCTTTCAGGGATTTGACAATTAAACAAAATAAAATAGGAGACATGCAGTAAGATACAAAGGATAAAACATTTAATCAATTAATTTTTGAAAAATTAATGATGGAGAGTTTTTTCAAAATATCCTTGAACCTATCCTCTTGAAGAGGTTTGGTAAAAATATCAGCTAGCTGATTTTCTGTATCAATGAAAATTAATTCAATGTCTCCTTTTTGAACATGATCACGTATGAAATGATGTTTAATTTCTATATGCTTAGATCTAGAATGTTGTATGGGATTTTTGGAAAGATTAATGGCACTAGTATTATCACAAAGGATATGAATTTTTGTGTACCTTAGTGAATAATCTTCAAGTTGATTTCTTACCCATAAAATTTGAGAACAGCATTGAGCAGCTGATACATATTCAGCCTCCGTAGTTGAAAGGGCAATGGTGCTTTGCTTCTTGCATGACCAACTGATGAGAGAACTTCCAAGGAACTGACAAGCTCCACTTGTACTCTTTCTTTCTACTTTGTCTCCAACATAGTCAGCATCGCAGTAAGCTTTGAGGTCAATGTCTTGACACTTTTCATACCATAAACCCAGATCTATTGATCCAACCAGATATCTTAAAATTCTTTTCACAGCTGTGAGGTGTGATTCTTTTGGTGAGGATTGGAATCTAGCACATAGTCCCACGGCAAAAACTATATCAGGTCGACTTGCAGTTAAGTACAACAATGATCCAATCATTCCTCTGTACTCCTTTTCAGATATGGGTGTTCCTTCATCATCTTTGTGTAGCATGGAGGATGGGTGCATAGGAGTTCCCATACTCTTGGCTGAACTCATGTTGTATTTCTTAAGCAAATCTTTGGTGTATTTTTCTTGAGATATGAAGATGCCATTCTTTAATTGCTTGATTTGTAAACCAAGAAAGAATTTTAATTCTCCCATCATACTCATTTCGAATTCATTTTGCATGAGGTTGGCAAATTCTTCACACATCTTTTCATTAGTAGACCCAAAGATTATATCATCAACATAAATTTGCACGATTAAAAAATCTTTTTCAATAGTTTTCTTGAAGAGTGTTGTATCTATCTGTCCTCTTAAGAACCCATTGTCTTTTAAAAATGAGCTCAACCTCTCATACCAAGCTCGAGGAGCTTGCTTTAAACCGTAAAGAGCTTTTGAGAGTTTATAAACGTGATTTGGCCTTTTTTCATCAATAAATCCAGGAGGTTGTTTAACATACACCTCCTCATTTAAAAATCCATTTAAAAAGGCACTTTTGACATCCATTTGGTATAGTTTGATACCTTTATGGGTGGCATATGCTAGGAGGATGCGAATAGCTTCAAGTCTTGCAACCGGTGCAAAAGTTTCATCGTAGTCAATTCCCTCTTGTTGATTGTAGCCTTGAGTAACTAGCCTTGCTTTGTTTCTTACTACTTCTCCATCCTCATTCAGTTTGTTTCTGAAGATCCATTTTGTTCCAATGATGGATTTTTCATGTGGAAGAGGTACAAGGTTCCATACCTTGTTTCTTTCAAATTGTGAGAGTTCTTCCATCATGGCTTCAACCCATGATTTTTCACACATAGATTGATCAATATTTTTTGGTTCAATTTGTGAAATCATGGCCATGGTAGCTTCATTTCCACGAATAGACTGTCTTGTTCTTACTCCATCAGCCGTGTCTCCAATAATCAGATCTGGAGGATGATAAGTAACTATCTTCCATCCTCGTGGAGGTTGCTGAGAGGATGGATCAGACTCATCCTCATCGTTTGGACTAGGTGCGTTGGAGGATGAAGGTTCATCTTCCTCAGATTTATCAATTTTTTCTAAGCACAAGTCATCAAACTCATCAAAAATAACATGCATGGATTCCTCCACAGTTTGAGTCCTAAGATTATATATTCTATAACCTTTAGACGAAGTGGAGTATCCTAAAAATAATCCTTTGTCAGATTTTGAATCAAACTTTCCCAAATTTTCTTTATTATTTAGGATGTAACAATAACACCCAAATATATGAAAATATGAGATGTTTGGTTTTCTTCATTTCCATAGTTCATATGGAGTTTTGTTTAAAATCTTTCTAATAGATACACGGTTTAAAACATAGCATGCCGTATTTATAGCTTCGGCCCAAAAATATTTTTCAATATTAGCTTCATTTAAAATGGTTCTAGCCATTTCTTGCAATGTTCTATTTTTCCTCTCAACAACTCCATTTTGTTGAGGGGTTCTTGGGCAAGAAAAGTTGTGAGAAATACCATTTTCATCAAAAAGATTTTTGAAGGATTCATTTTCAAATTCACCTCCATGGTCACTTCTTACGGAGATAATTTTTGATCCCTTTTCATTTTGGATCTTTTTACAAAAATAATGAAAAGCCTCAAAGGCATCATTTTTATGTTTTAAAAACAAGACCCAAGTAAAACGTGAAAAGTCATCAACAATAACAAATCCGTACCTTTTACCACTAAGGCTAGGAGTTTTAATAGGACCAAAAAGATCTATATGAAGTAGCTCAAGAGGATGGTTTGTGGAAATAACATTTTTTGAATGAAAGCTACTTTTAACTTGTTTTCCTTTGGCACAAGCTTCACAAATTTTGTCTTTTTCAAAATCAATTTTTGGAAGGCCTCTAACTAATTCTAATTTAGACAATTTAGAAATAGTGTTTAAACTTGTGTGACCAGCCCGTTTGTGCCAAACCCATTTATCCTTTTCAATGGATACAAAACAAGATTCAGTAGGCAAATCATCAAGATATAGCTCATATAAATTCTTTTTTCTAAAACCGGAAAAGAAAACTCTACCCGAGGATGAGTGTTTAACCTCGCATAGATGGGGTTTAAAAATAACTTCAAAGCCACTATCACAAAGTTGACTTATACTAAGCAAGTTATGTTTTAAACCATCCACATATTGAACATTTTCAATTTTGGCAGAATTTTTATTACCAATAATACCGGTACCTTTTATTTAAGCTTTCTCATTGTTTCCAAATGTAACCGATCCTCCATCCTTTATTTCCAAGGAAATAAAGCAATGCCTATCCTCGGTCATATGCCTTGAGCAGCCACTGTCCAAGAACCATGGCTTTCTTTTGTTGATCAGAGGATGTACCTGAGGATGAGTTTAATAGTGACTTAGGTACCCATATAGAGGTGGGTCCTTGGTGGTTAGTCCGTCCTCTTGTGAGGAATTTTCTTTTATGATAGCAAACAGATTCGTGATGTCCATGTTTACCACAGAATGAACATCCTTTCTTTATGTTATCTGCCTTTTTCTTGGCATAACATCTTTCGAAAGTATGTCCAAGTTTTTTGCAAAAAGTACATCTAGGCCTATCCTCTTGTTTCTTTGGAACGAAAAAATTTTCATAGAGTTTTTGTTTTTGAGAACTTTTAAATCCAATACCAGCTTTGTCAAAAATTCCAGATTGCGATCTCATTATCTTTTGAAAAGTATCAGTAGATTTAACAAAGTTGGTGAGATCATTTTTGAGTTCTTCAACCTCTATTTTTAAAATTTCCTTTTCTGCATCCTCTTCTGGAGGATGGGTTTTGACATTTCTTTTGACACTAGATATTTGTTCAGACAACTTCTCATGAGATAACTGCAAGTCTAAAATGGTTTGTTCATATTTTTTATTTTTAGCTTGAAGTTCCTCGTTTTGCCTCTTAATTCCATAAAGTTGATTCTTAAGAAAACCACATTTTTGAGATAAAGTATTTGAGTCATTCAAAAGGTTGTCAAATTCTATTTCTAATTGTTCACAATTAGGACAAAGTTCAGATACGATTACCTTTTCATTTTCTGAGTTTGTCATGAGGCAGAGGTTGGCCTCTTCTTCCTTTTCTTGCTCCGAGGATGAGTCATCACTATCATCCCACGTGATCATAGATTTGTTTTTGTAAGGAAATCTTCTTGAGTTCTTTTTGATCAGAGGACACTCAGTTTTGTAGTGGCCCAGCTTGTTGCATCCAAAGCAAGTAATCTGACTTTTGTCAGTTTTTTCTTTTTGAGGAGATCTTTTTTCCTGTCCTCTACGATTTATCATCCTCTGGATTCTTCTGGAAATTAGAGCAAGTTCATCCTCTTCCTCAAATAGAGGATAATCTGCATTTTCTTTCTTTGTGGCTTCTTCAACTCTTTTGGAAGATGAGCTTTCTGTTTGGCTTGATTTTAAAGCTATCATTTTTCCCTTTTTGCTTGGTTTGTCAGCCAGCAACAGAGGTTCGTGAGCTCTTAGAGTTCCAACCAGATCCTCTAGTTTCATGTTGGCCAAATCTCTTGCTTCTGTGATGGCAGTCACCATTGGCCTCCATTCTTTTGGTAAACTCCTTAAGATTTTTCTTATCCTCTCTTCAACAGAGTAAACCTTTCCAAGAGATCTCAAGTTGTTAAGTATGATAGTCAACCTTGAGAACATTTCATCAATCGTTTCATCCTCCTTCATTTCAAATAACTCGAACTCTCTTACTCCCATGTCTATCCTCGCTTCCTTTACGTGGCTTGATCCTTCATGATGAATCCTTAGAGTATCCCAAAGTTCTTTGGCGTTTTTGCATTCTTCAACTCTATCATATTCTTCCCTGCTCAAAGCACACGTTAGAAATAAATGAGCTTTAGAGTTTAGGAGTACCTTAGCATTTTCATCAGTCGTCCATTGTGCTTGAGGTTTCTCGTCGGATGTTGCATCTGCGTTGTTGATTCTGATGACATGATCCCCGTTTTCAATAACAGACCACATGTTGTTATCTTGTGATATGAGAAACAATCTCATTTTACTTTTCCAGTGGTAGTAATCTGTACCATCAAAATAGGGAGGTCTGGTGGAGGATCCTCCTTCAGGAACATACTTAGCTTTTGACATTTTCTCTTGGATCTTTTTCTCTTACACGGTTAAGTGTAATATTTCTAGAGAACCTTGCTCTGATGCCAATTGATGGAGCTAAATATCACTAGAAAGGGGGTTGAATAGGGATTTTGGCTTTTAAAAATTGTTTTAACAAGGTTATGAATTTCTGTCCTCTCTGAGAGGATGCGATAGAGGATGGAAATTCAAACTCTTTAATCAAGAACAAATTAAATGCAGAAATAATAAAATGAGATAGACACACAGATTTTATACTGGTTCACCCAATTATGGCTACGTCCAGTCCTCACACTCTTGTGAGATTTCACTAACAATCAATCTGATCAACCTCAAACTGAGGATGTTTACACTTTGTGTATTTTCTAGCTTCACCAAGCTTACAATCACGTTTTTGAATGTTTTCAAGTAACCTTACTTGAATAATCACTGAATGATTTGAGTATGATTGCTCTCTCTTTTCTTAAACACTTTCTATAAAGATATTACAAAGATCTATTTTGTGAATGTAGAAAGTTTGAAGAGAGGATGGATATTGCTTTTGATAATCTTAAGATTTTGATCCTTTTCTGCAATATTTGTGTGTGTTTGATTATGGAGAGCTTGCTGGCTTATATAGAGTTCTTGTACAGCTCTTCCATGTGTTTAAACACTTCTTGACCGTTGAGGAGGATGCATCAAAGAGTCCAATGGTCTTTGTGCTGAAATTACAAAACTGCCATCCAGCTGTCTTGAACAGTGTTAGTCCATCCTCAGCCTTGAGGTTCAAACCTCCTAGGTACTTGGTCCAATGTAGCCTTTTTCTTTTTCTTTCTTCAAGACAAGAAACGGCTATTTTTCTGACTATGTGAGCTAAAGCAGGCTGATTTCGTGGAGTACAAGGTTTGAATTCAACTTTTAAAGAATGATGTGACCAATTGTTCAACCTTTTACCTAGTACTAGCCGTCCTCTACCTAGAACAGCCTATCCTCGTACTAGTCCAAATGTGCTTTCTGACCTCTTTAGAAAATATGCTTTATTGGGTCATTCTTGGTTGCAATCTTGACATCTTAACTTGATTAAGACTTATGGTTACGTTGCTGGATGTATTATGTACTTTTACGAGGTCATCCTCGCGTAGGCTCAACCCATCCTCTTGCTTGCAAATATGATGATTTTTTCTCATTTGTTCATCCTTTTAGTCTTTATGATTAATAACCTGTTTTCTACTATAAATCCACTCAAGAGCACAGATTAGTCCTTAAACACAATCATAATCTCTTAAGTAATTTTGTTATCATTAAAATCAATTGAGAGAGATTTTGTCTCAACAATGATATCCTCATCTATTCTTGGAACCCTGAAGAACATGAGGTACCCCTCTAAAGTGAAATGAATAGTCACAAGAAATGGTGGTTTTAATTGTGACCCTTTTAAAATTTAGTTCACGCACTTTAATTGATGCTTTACTTAAGATTAAACTTGGTAATCAAAAGTTGATTAGTAATCTCTTAACTGACTAGAACGTTCTCGTCAATTTATATGAAGTTAAGAAGTTGTAAATAAAAATAATAATAGTAAAATATGATTTGTGCGTGCAAATAGTTAAAGATAAGAGATAGAAAGATCACACACAAAAAGTATATTACAGTCACCTTTCAATTTAGAAAAGATTTTTACAAACACATTCAATCTAACATAAAGGAGATACTTGAGTTAATTTCAATGTGTATGATAAAAAAAATGTTTGGGATCTAATGATTCTAAACTCTTTATTTGAGATAAATAAAAACAAACTCAGTAAATGATGATACACATATATAGTGAAAAGAGCTTAAGTTTGCTTGAAGAGTTTTTTGATTTGTGATTACTCGAACAAGTGTTGGTAGATTGCCAATTGAACTCTTGCCTTCATCTTCCAATTGATCTTAAATTTATAGATGATGAAAGGCTTTGAATATTCATTTTAAACTGAATAGTCGTTGGACACATTCCCCAAGATGAAAAAACCCTTATGAATCAATCTCATTAAGTGTAATGTAATTTTGTCTAGAACGTTCATGATCTTGCCTTGTTGGAGAGTGGAGAAAAACCATAATGTTGGGTGGTCTGCCATATAACCGTTGGAACAGTTCCCTGAAACTGAGGTATGTGCAGGGAGTCATGTCAAACAGTATTTTGTAGTGTACTTTTTTGCTTTGTACTTGATTCCAACTAATCAATTTGGAGATCAAATCTGCAGATCAATTTGCATGTGTTTTTTTTTGCAAGTGGACATTCACTATTTGACTTCTTGAGTCTTGATTACTTTTGGTTGGCCTATGTTAGAATTATATCAATCTAGAACATGCTTTTAATAATCCTAAAATTGACTTATTTGTCTCTTGTCTTTTATTTAAGACAACCATAACGAACCAAAATGTTATGCATGTTTTTTGTTATTGCAAGTAGACCTTTAAATATTGACTTTTATTTGCTCATTAAGTGTCAGAAAGCTCATGTGCAAAATTCCAACTGATTTACTACATGTTGCTCTTCCAAAAAGATCCTTATTGTCAATTGTTCTATAACAGAACAACCATAACATTTTGGTGAATGTTCTTCCATCATTCTTTAAACAAATGAATTAATAAATGAATCAATCTTGTAATGATTTCTTCTTCAAATTTGATTTTCGTCATTTTGTTGAACTAATATAAATATTTATGAGTGCAATGAACTTGTTCATCATGAGAGCATTATTTCATAATAATTGAGAATGTTATCTTTTATATGAGAGGATAAATCTTTTGTTGAAGCAATACTTCCTATAATTTCTCTTGGTATTACACATGTTGTATCTTGTCCATCAAGTATCTCTGAGACACTTTTGTATAGGTATGAATGTATTAGACATTTTCTTCATGGAGATGCTATTTTGAAGATGCAATAATCATTCTCTTGAATGATTGATAAAGTATATGATATATTCCTTTTAAGATTCTTTCATAAAGATGTTATTTGACTTATTTATTTATTTTCATATATTTTTGAAACTATAATATATCATTGGACATATTTCTCAAGTTATCAAATGATCATTCTCGTTATTCTTTGGTTTAGAACGTTCTAAACATTTGTTGCATTTGAATCTTGAGACAACTTTTGACTTGTTTGATTCTCATGGGTGCATAAACTTGTTTGAAAGATTGTCTTCTACTATCACCATGAAATAATCTTATGACGCTACTTTGATTCTTTCATGATAGAGTAGATACTTATGCTCTTGTTGACGTGAATGGTTTATTGCTTGTCCACTTATGTGATTCATGTTCCTTAAATAAAACTCAAGTGCAATCATTAGTGGATCACCATTCATAAAACTTAAACATTGATTTCATAAGTTTTTTTTTTGTCATTAAAACATATATCAAAAAGGTTTTTACCTCAACACCCTCAAGATTCTGTTGCAAATCCTTTTTGCCAAGTTAAGCAAGTGTGAGTTTTGGTTAAGGGGTATGAAGTTCTTAAGTCATGTGATTTCTCAAGGGGAAGTAATCGCTAACCCTTCAAAGGTAGAAATTGTTCTAAATTAGGAAAACCTAATAACATTATTAAGGTTAAGAGTTTCCTAGGTTTGGCTAGTAACTACTGTAGGTTTATTAAGATATTTTCTCAAATAACATTACCTTTAACCCACCTAACTTGTAAAGATAATCCTTTTGTGTGGAGTGAAGATTGTGAGAAGAGTTTCCAAGAGTTGAAAACTTGTTTGACCAAGAAACCTATTCTAGTGATCCCTAACTCATCCTTAGGCTTTAAAGTTTATTATGATGCATCCTTGAAGGGTTTAGGATGTGTATTGATGCAAGACCACAAAGTTGTATCATATGCCTCAGACAATAGATATCGCACGAGGAAAACTATCCTACCCATTACATTGAGTTAACAACCATAATGTTTACCTTTTTTTACCAAAGATAATTGAACATGAGATGGAGATTGTTGGATGCCGTTTTTCTAAAGATTATGATTTTGAATTGAAATACCAACTGGGCAAAGCGAATGTAGTCTATAATGCCCTGAGTCAGAAATCTCTCCTCATAACCTACATGATGGTTTGTGAGATGAGCTTATTAGAGGAAATTAGGAATCTCAACATGAGCATGATTCCACTAGATGCTAAAGTGCTTCTTTCCCCCTTTAAAGATTACATGTTACCTTCGTGATAGAATTAGGCAAGCACATGAGTATGATGGAGAACTACAACCCAAGAAAATCCAACCTGATTTCTTAATTGCTTCAAAAAGACTCATTCGTTATAAAGGAAGAATTTATGTACTTAATGGTGAGAATTTAAGGAGAGTGATGTTAGATGAATCTTTTAAGAGAGAGTTGTTAATACACTCTGATGCCACAATTATGTATTCAGATCTTTAGAAGAATTATTGATGGCTTGAAATGGAAAATGATACAACAATTTGTTGTCAAATACTTAGTATGCCAAAAAGTGGAGATTAAACACCAAAAACCTGCAAGTATGCTGCAACCCTTAGAAATTATGGAGTGGCAATGAGATAAAATACCTATAGACTTTGTAGTGGATTTTTCTCATACCCAATCAAGGGATGCTTTTATATGGGTAATAATAGAAAGGTAAGCCAAGTCAGTCCACTTTCTCCAAGTGAAAACTATCTTCAACACATTCAGGTTGGTTATGATTTTCATACCAACTGGCATTGTGTCAGATAGAGATCCCAAATTAACTTCCCAATTTTGGAAAGCATTCCATAAGGCATTTGGAACCCAATTGAGTCTTAGTAAAGCTTACCACTCTCAAATAGATGATCAAACTAAGAGAATTATTCAAACTTTAGAAGACATGCTTATAACTTGTGTTTCAAAGGATATATGGGGTTGGGATGCATAATTTCCATTAGTGGAATTCGCATACAACAATAGTTACCATTGTATTATAAGTATGATGCCTTATGAAGTCTTGTATTGTCGTAAGTGTATGACACCTTTGTGTTGGTCATAGGTTGGGGATAATAATCTTATGATCGTATATTCTTAGAGAAACCACATCGAAGATTAGGATGATAAACTATAAGATGTTAATAGCCCAAAGTCTACAAAAGAGTTATACTGATAATAGAAAAAGTCCTTAGAATTTGAAGAAGGTGGTCATGTTTTTCTTACGGTCACTCTCACTGTAGTATTGGAAAGACTATAAAAGTAAAGAAGTTGAATCCCCGTTTAAAGTTTATGTTTCAACAAACTCGATGTGTAGGTCCAATGACCTATCAATTGGCTTTACCCTATTCATTGTTGTTTTATATGATGTTTTTTCATGTGTCTCAACTCAAAATTAGGGATGACAACAAAATCCACACCCGCGGGTATCCACCCAAACCCGTCCCGATTTGGGTGGAGAAAACTCGCTTTGGTTGAGTGCAGGTTTTCTCTGAAATTAAAACTCGGGGAGGGGACGAGTTTTGGGATGTTGACATTCATTCCGCACCCGTCTCACTAATAATATTATTGTCATTGTTAAATCTTGTATACATATTTAATATTTTTTGAATATTAAAATTTATAATCTTTTCTCTATAGAAAATATAATTTTAATACTTTTTAATTTTATTATATTAATTATAATTAATATCACTTTTAAATTTATTATTTTATATATATGAATAGGTACGAGTGTAGATGAAAAAACTCGAACCCTATCACAGACAAAACCCGCCTCACCCCGTTGTCATACCTACTCAAAATGTATATTTATGAGTCATCTCAAACTTTGAACCATGACTCAATTCAATTAAAATCAATCTTTACTTTTAAAAATTAGTATCAAGTCATATAGACGGAAACCTAAAAACTTTAAGAAATAAAACTAATTTTTCAGTGAAGGTTATTTGAAAAGATATGTTCTTCAAACATATCACTAAATTTGAGTATGAAGTTTTAGAAAAAGAGAATGATGAATGTCACAAAATTTGCATCACAAGCGCATCACGAATCGTTTTGATTGACTATTTAATACCATTACCCAAGTATTTTGGGTTAAACAAGAAAATTAACCGATTTACCATCTCTTTTTAACCCACCGTGACGTTCGTGATCTTGCACGAACATATAGTTCGCTATCTATAAGATTACTGATTGGATAATTATCCTCAATTTTCCACTAGGTAAGTTTCCGTCATTTTTTAGGATAAAATAATCTAAGGGGAAGAATGTAACACCCTTTATTTTTTCCCTTACATAGTTTTCTCGACGTCATGACCACACCCAATCAATCGCGCCTCGTCACATTTTCTGAGCTAGTCAGTTACGAGTGACTCAGTGAGTCAAACTCGTGGACCCCTCGTCTTCCACCTCCTCCCCCAATCCCATCCTCAATCCAAATCTCTGAAACTCTGTCTCTCTCTCTCTCTTCCAAAACCCTACTCTCTCTCCCCTCTCCTCTCCTCTCCATTTCCAATGTCCTCTTCCTCAATTCACCTCCCAATCACTCCCTCCGCGTAATTACTCACTCACTTTCACTCCATCTCCTTCAAATTCACCGTCCGATACGTGGCACCTGTCCATGGACGACGCTACCAACCAAAAACTCGAAACGGAAACCGCGTTTCATAATTTTGGAAACGACAGTTGCAAGATGCAGCAGCAGCAGCAACGACGATGTGAGTTAGTAGTGAACGGTTACTTCGTTTACACACGACGAAAGAGGATCAATCATCATTCCGAGAACGAGGAATCCAAGAGACTCAAAACCGAAGAAAATGTGCAAGTTAAAGTGGAAAGTGTTTCTGCAGAGGCGGTGCGTAACGATGTCGTTTTGTGGACTTCTAAACGGCAACGGAAACCGTCGTATAAGATGAAAGTTGAATCAGAAGAAGATGCTTCTGCTGTTAACGTCGCTGTTCGCGTTGCGAAGGAGAATACGAATACGAAGAGCGTTGTAGTGAACAAGAAGCCTATGACTGTGAAGGAGCTATTCGATACTGGTTTGCTCGATGGTGTTCCAGTTGTTTACGTCGGTTGCAAGAAGGAGGTTATTTTCTTCTTCCTCCACTCCTTTCATTTTCATTTTAGTTTCTTTCATTTTTGTCATGAATGAATCAATTGTGCTACCAAGCGTGCCTACATTGTTTCGTTTTCATTTTCTCAAATTATTAACATCTCTATGAATTGGTGTCGATATCTATGCTTAATTAGATAACAACCATATGTTATTGTTAATTTTGAATTCTTTTTATTTTGACTGAAATGGTAATTTGTACTTATTATTGACTGAGAAATTGAGTTACTCATTTGGAATTTGGATACAATATGCTTTGATTAACGTGAATATTGTAAATACGATTTAATTAATTTGTATCCATTGCTAATAGTTGTTTATTTTATTATCATGTAATCTAATGGTTTAATTGCAGTTTTGATCCTTCTATTATTACCAATTCACAGAATTGGTTCCTCTAATTTTAGTCCCTCCCTCATATTTTTAAACTAAAAAAATGTCTATTTGACATATTTCTAATAATGCGGTGTACAATTTTATGATATAGAACCATATAAATGTATTAATTATTCATATTTTATTAATTAAATTAAAAATATGAAAATTTTATGAAGTTGAAATCTAAATTTTTACGATGTTTTATTTCAATTTCATGAGTGTTAATTATTATACATCATCGTATCATATGTCACGTTATTTAAAGCATCCCACGTTATCAATTTTTAGTTAAAAAATCAGAGGGATGGACCAAATATGTTGACTTTTAAAATAGGGGGACCAATTTCGTGAATCAGTAAAAATAGGGGGACTAAAACTGCAATTAAACTTAATCTAATTGGAATATTTATTTATTATACTCCTATAAGATTATTATATTAGAATTATATTAGATTACTAGGGATAGGGTGAGGTGGCCCGCAGTTGACCAATACGTAAAAGTTATCTAAACTCTAACGACCATCGACAAAACTCTTTGGAAGTTTTCCTTTGTCTTTACCGCTGAGATAGTGACTTGATTGAAGCTGATTTGAGATGAGTTGAGTTTCAAGGGACATATTTGTTTTTCCTTGTTTTATCAAACTGACATCAGTCAGGTCATTTTCTCAGCCATAAAAATTAAGAAGATCATTAACTTATACTTCAAATGAGTGTAATCGACCGTCATTAGTGTTTCGAGAAACTTTTAATCAATGGCCTACGGTGAACCACGAGTTTGGATCCTTTCAATTTCTCTTTAATTTACATTTTTTTTCAAATTTTTTTTCGTTGGATTGAAAATTTGTATCATTTAGATCATGCACATAAAGTTTTACACAAATCTAAAATCATTTGATATATTATTGAGATTTATGAAAATTAAGGTGTTCAATAAAAGTGCATGAGACGCTAATTTTGATGCATCACAATAATATATCAAATGATTTTAGAGAATTCAGAGAGATTGAGGGAGGTTTTGATTGAGAATTTTCAGATTTGTGAACCACCTATACCGTATCATCTGCCTAGATAATTTTACTCTGCCTACTGAGTTTAATATTGATGTGGTATGATTGTAGGCTTCAGATTCGGGATTGCAGGGTGTAATTGCAGGTGGAGGGATATTGTGCTCATGCTGTCTGTGCAATGGACGCAGAGTGAGTTGTCATTGTCATTTTTCCTCTTTGGGTCACGGTTAGGTTACCCAGTAGTATCCGTTACCTAACCTAGTTGTTTCTTATTTTTATGTTTGAGAATGTTCTTTCATTTGTTCTTCCTTGTTCCTTCTGTTCATGTAGATTATTCCCCCCTCCCAATTTGAGATTCATGCCTGCAAAATATATAAGAGGGCAACCCAATATATCTGCTTTGAAAATGGGAAGAGTTTGCTTGAACTATTGGGAGTATGCAGGGCAGCTCCCTTACATACTTTAGAAGCTACCATTCACAATTTTATTTGTTTGCCGCCTGAAGAAAAGTATTTTACTTGCAGGAGCTGCAGAGGTAAGCGCTTTGCTTTTGTTATTTGGAGTCATTGTGTTTTTTGCTGTCACAATGATCGTCGTTTTTTTTTTGTCTGTTGGGAAAACTAAGAATCAAATTAAAGATTTCATAATGTTCATTTTGTTTATTCTTTGTTGATTGCTTTGGATGCTTATTATTATTGTTGTTGTTATCATTATTGTTCCAATAGGGTGTTTCCCTACTTCAACTGTGGAGAGAGTGGGACTTACATGCCATTCTTGCATGGAAGCAAGGAAGTCTGAAGATAATTCTATTCGTGCAGTTGGCAAAAGAGTCAGGTATTTATTTATTCTGCCTTTGGGTTTAATAGCTAACTGTTGAGAATTCAAGTGTGAGTTTGGAGTCCTTAAGAAGAATGAGTGTACTAAAGATAGCAGTACAAAAGAGCAAAGCTAGGTACTCAATGGTTTTAGGTTTTGGGTCACGGTGCGATGTGATGTTATATTCACTGTGGTCAGTTGTCATGGCCCATAGTCGTTGATAGCCAAGTATTTGGCAACGGGGGTTGGTATGGGTTGGCTCTTTATTGAGAACTCCTTTATGGGTTTTATTGAGAACTCCTTTGACCTGATTGTACGCAAAGAGGCTTCCCCTGGGTTATTAATGTGTTGAGATTTTGAAAAGCCATGCTTCGTGATTATTGATTTACTTATGAAATAGAGTTTTGAGTTTTCGTAATAATCTCTGAATTGTTGTAAGAAATGGCTTGTGAAGGATAGAAGCTAGTGATTTATCCAACTTAGTATTTGTACAGCTGTTTATCATATTTTCTTACAGATACTGCTTATATCTGACATAATCATTGTAGGCATTATTATAAAAGAAAATGCAAAAAGTAACTATTAGAGGGTGATAATGATAATAGATTAAAATGAATTCCCATTCTAATTGTAATATAGAAGCTTTTAATTTTTTTTTTCTTGAATATATATATGGGGGATGGCGTATCGGCCTATGGCGGATGACATAATAATTTATATATCAGCGGTGTTATATAGTACGAGAGACATTTTCAAGAAAAATTACGAAGACTAGAATTTTAAGTTGGGAAAACTTAACATACACTAAGGTAGTGGGTTGACATAGTTAAATCAATTAAAAGAAGACACATGCTTTCTTGCTTTCGTTGTTGCTTTTCATCGTAACATTTAGCATTTTCCTTTATATATATATAATAAAAAAAACAAAAACATACTGTAATAGATAAATGGAATTATAACAATTTAAATTTAAATAAAATGAAACAAATAAAGTAATAGAAGAATTTTAAAACCAATAGATGAGAAAAGGAATACTTAGATTATTAAGATAAGATGGATAGGCTCTTTGTATTGGAAACAAAGATGGTATAGAAAACAGATAAAAAAAAAGTATTACAAATTTTTTAAAGAAACAGGAGAAAAAATGAGTCGCTCACAGGATGGTGTGGTTGCCGTGGGAGGTGGTTGCCAAAGCTGAAGTTCTTTAGAGGAAATGAAGATTACATAGACGAGAAGAGAATAAAGTTGTGAAACGAAAACAGTGGTAACTCAAGAGTCTAGTTTTCATTTTTAGGGTTTTCCATTCATTTGGGTGTAATTCAGGTCGGGTTGCATGACCAACACATGTTTTCTTTATTTTTTAGGGTATTTTCTACGTTTTCCGCCATTGCCCCTCTGTGAAAACCGTCATGCAACCATCATTGTATGGCATCCTGTTAAATTTCCACCAATGCTATGGCCGATTTTCGACAACATCGTTTGGTGGTAAGAGTTTGGCCTTGTAATCTTAAGGGACGGTGTTCTAATTCCTCCGGTTGTAAAATGACCATTAGTGTCACTTTAATTAATTATAATTTCCCCCTTCTCAATTTTTGGAAAATAAAGATACGGTTTTACAAACTGCCGGCTTACTATTTTACCAGTTACTAATGTATTGAATTGCATTGTTTTACTATAAAGGTTTTTGTAAAATAAATTTTTTCCTATCGTTGAAAAAATCATTCATTTTCTTCAAACCATGCCTAAGTTTCAATGAAAAGTGTTTAAGCCCTTTCCCTCCTTCTGACTATCTTTCATGTCATCACTGTATTACAATATTTCAGGACTCCTCGACCATTACTGTTCTCTAGTCCATCTAGTACATCAAAAATGTGTATCTCCTCACAAACTAAGAGTAAGAGACAAAAGAAGAAGAGAACAAAGTGGGTATTAGTATCTATTCTGCTTATCCTGTATATTATTTGAATTTGTTACGTTTTTGCATAACAAATTTGCACAGACCAATAATCTGTAGTTACATGGTCTCAAACTTGATGCATTTTCTATAAAAATTGTATTTTATTTGGTTATCTGTATTTTTCTTCCTGTTAAAATATATGTATATGGAGTTAAAGAGTATTCACTGTTAGTGTAAAACAGTTTTACACCGACATCCAATGAGAATTCACTATTTTGCCACGTCACTCCACCTTTGTATGGTTATTTTGAAATTGATAGTGTGACATGGAAACATGGTGGTCATTCATTGGATGTCAGTGTAAAATTGTTTTACACTGACAGTGTGGCCATTAAACTATATATTGGGGTTTATCTAGTGAGAAATGGATGTTTTAAGTGAGAGTGAAATGAGTCATTTACATCCATTAGATCAAAACCAATTGTTGAGGCTAAAATTCTCTTTCTCACTAGATAATCCCCCGTGCCTCTATATATACACATTTTAACTTATATGTCCTTAACTATGTTATTAAAGTCATCAAAACGGGTTAGCATGTCAAAATCTTCCAAGAAGAGTGCTTCCGTGCCTAATCTTATCCAGAAGAAAAATTTGTGCAGCATGGGAAATTGTATACAGCCATTGTTAGTTAAATTGTATACAGCCATGTCTCTTTTCCCCTCTTTATTGTAATCAATTACTATCACTAGGTTATCAAAACTGTCAGTAAAACTGAAGACTGCTCCAATTACTTCAATTTCGACGTGCTCGTCTCCACAAAATAAGTGTCATTGGAGGATCAATAACAAGTTAGTCTCCTTTCTGCCAATTCATTTGTGTGTATGCATATCTGTCTCCATTTTCTTTTTCACTTTTCTTTAGCAATACTAGTTATTTGTTCACCCAATATGTTCTTAAGGCATCAGCGATTGCACAAATTAATTTTTGAAGAAGATGGATTGCCTGATGGAGCTGAAGTAGCTTATTATGCACGTGGACAGGTTGTTTGTGTGTAGTTCATGTAAAAATTATTGTATGTGTATTACTCTGTTAACTGTTATGTTCTAATTGACAGAAATTGCTTGAAGGTATTAAAAAGCGATCCGGAATTATTTGTCGATGCTGCAACACTGAGGTATTTATACTTATTTCTCTTGTATGTGTGTGGATACACTTCAGGAACTTTTAAGCAGTACAGATAATGCTTTAAACTTTTAAATTGTGCAGATCAGCCCCTTACAATTTGAGATTCATGCAGGGTGGGCTTCTCGCAGGAAGCCGTGAGTTTTCTACTTGTTCCCTATGCCTTGGGGTCTTGAGGGAAGGGGAGGGGGCATGGCTGTGTGGGGAGGAATTGAGAAACTTTTTGATTGTTTATGGCTTGTATCTATGAATTTTCATGACATGAAATGATTTTGAGCAGTTATGCATACATCTACACGTCGAATGGGGTGTCTCTCCATGAGTTGGCATTATTCCTCTCAAAAGATCGCAAACGTACTGCAAAATATAATGATGATGCATGCATTGTTTGTTGGGATGGTGGAAATCTGTTGCTCTGTGATGGATGCCCAAGGGCATTTCATAAAGGTCAGGTTTAATTGATAAAGGATTTGGTGGACATTGTTTTTATTGTGTGTAGAATTATCCTTTTACCTAATTATTTTATCCTCGGTAATTGGCAAGAAGTTATGTCACCTGTATTGAAGTCAAAGATATATGAGATGCTACTGTTTCTCATGACTGTATCTCCTGGGACGCTAATATAGGAAAAAGCACTTTTGTGATTGTACTTCAAATTAACGAAACTGAAGAAGGAACAGATCAAAATGCTTGTTTATCTATTCCTTGCCTTCTTCAACATCTTTTTAGTTTCTTTGCTGATTTCCTTATTAATAGTTATGTGGTCTAGTAGGTTTGTTATCTAAATGCTTAAGTTAGCATAATCTCATTTGTCTAATATAATTGATGATTAATTGGATTATTTATCAAGTGGAATTTGTAATCTGGCCATGCTTTCTGGCAGTTTGAATATGAACTCCTATAATAGTGTTAGTAAACCTTTGCTGTCTATAGTTATTAAGCTACAATTTCATATGGAAATAATGAAGTTTTTAAGTCTTTGATGCCTAAAATTTATTTCAAGATTTACTCAATTGGAAGCAGCAGTTAAGAATAATATTTGCTTTATATGATAAATTACAACTTGTCATCTTCTAAGTGAGATTAAATGTCTTATGTTTGGAAATGTACAGAATGTGCATCTGTATCAAGTACTTCACTAGGTGGATGGTACTGTCCAATTTGTCAACACATGTTCCTTGGAGAAGGATCTGTGGCACTCAATCCTGATGCTGTGGCAGCTGGAAGGGTTGAAGGAGTTGATCCTATTGAACAGATTGCCAAGAGGTGCATACGCATTGTGAAGGACATTGAAGTTGAGATAGGTGGATGTGCTTTATGCAGGTGATAGTTACATTGTATAGATTAGAACTTAGAAGCCAATGCATAGACTTGGCTTTCCCTTAACATGTGTTTCTTGAAATCATAAAATGTTACCACACTCTTACTTCAGTATTCATGATTTTTCACCTTTATATAATATAAGCAGAAAATTTTGTTCGTGTAGGGGTTCCGATTTCAGCAGATCAGGATTTGGTCCACGCACAATAATAATATGTGATCAGGTAATCATTCTGGTCCAGGTATTATTTCGACAATGCATAGAAGGCCCCAATATCATTTAGAATTTAGATTCCTTATTTGAAGAATGGTATGATCAGATTGACAATGATTTATGCTTTCCTTTATTCATGCAAGTAATTTTCTCTAGGGATTGACTCAGTTATGCTGAATAAGCTTCACACTGTTTCCTTAACCCTCTTTCCCTCCTTATATGTTGCAGTGTGAAAAGGAATATCACGTGGGCTGTTTGAGGGATCATAAAATGGCATATTTGAAGGTATCACTGTGTTTCTGTCTTCATATGTTGATGCATAAGTTTGGCCACTGACCTCGCATTTGTCCGTTGGACGTAATTGTATAACAGGAGTTGCCTGAAGGGGACTGGCTTTGTTGCAACGATTGCACAAGAATACATTCTATTTTGGAGAACCTCCTAGTTAGGGTGGCAGAGAGACTCCCTGAATCTCTTTTGGATGTTATAAAGAAAAAGCAAGAGGAAAGATGTTTGGAACCCCTTAATGAGATTGATATAAGATGGAGACTTGTTAATGGCAAAGTTGCTTCTCCTGAAACCAGGCCATTGCTTTTGGAGGCAGTGACAATATTTAATGTAGGTTCTGCCTGTCCTTATATTGCTTCACCATTTTCATGATCATAACTTTTTTCTGTGGGGTGGTTGAAAGTGATAATCCTTGTTTGTCTGCTGACAAATCGTAGAGATGCTTTGTATTTTTGTTACTAATGGTAATCTTTTTCTGAATTGATTCTTATTCATCGTATGCCTTTGTATGATTGTATCTTTTGATTTAATAGTCACTAAAAAAGGTAAATAAATTCAATTTTAGGAGAATGTTGAAAAGCTTTGCTCAACATAAATGTATATTCACACAGTTTTAAATTTATGATTAATTTGTTCCTGCCAAAGTTTCTGATAGCCCAGATAAACTTTCGGTTGTGATGGCTTTTTCACTTGTTGCGCTATCTATCTTTCTATATATGCGTGTGCACACCCAGACCCTTCATTTATGGACACAGCATTTACATGAAGTGTCTGCCTATACTTGTGTACATTTTATAGTATCACATGGCATTTCTTGTTTAATAATGCATTACAAACATACAATGTATAGAATGCTTTGATAAGGTCACTTTAATAAGGCCACTTTTGCACACCTTGATTTAATGTATAGAATGCTTTTATCAAAGCATTCCTGAAACACATGTATAGAATGCTTTGATCAAAGCATTCCTGAAACACATGTATAGAATGCTTTGGTAAGGCCACTTGTGCACACCCAGACCCTTTTCGAGTTTTCCATAAGGCCACTTTAATACAATTGTTGGACTTTGTTTGGTATGTGTTTCAGGAATGCTTTGATCCTATAGTTGATGCAGCTACTGGACGTGACCTTATTCCTGCCATGGTTTATGGGTAAGAAATTCCTATTAGAACATTTGTATCTTTTTCATATTACTCTTCAATTTCATTTTACCTTGTCTCAAATCTCAATTAACTTATCCTACAAATACAGAAGGAATTTGCAGACTCAGGATTTTGGAGGAATGTATTGTGCATTATTAATGATCAAGTAAGAAGTGATTTCTCCATTTAACTTTTACTAGTCATATTTCTCTTATGGAATTGTTCACATTTTGTTTTTTCCTGACATTGAAGTTCATCTGTGGTATCTGCGGGCATGCTTCGGATTTTTGGGAGAGATATTGCAGAGCTCCCTTTAATTGCTACGAAACTCAAGAACCGTGGAAAGGTGAGGGACTTCACTACTAACTTTATGACCTTTCTTTGGGTACTGTTATGTCTCCCCTTCTCCAAAGTCCTAATCACTTCCCTTAAAATTTTGTTTTGCTTTTCTATGCAATATGAAGTGGTCATGGTATTGGGAAGGCTGGGGAGAGTGTAAGTGATCTTACAATATCTGACATGCTTAATTAGCTAGATCGGCATTTATATTGGGGAGTGTGGGTTGTTCTGATGAGTTCCCCTAGGATATGTTTAGTAATGATAGTTTTTGTTCTATGATCCCTACCATTTTCTTTTTTGTAACTTAATTTCTGGGTTTCAAATTTTGATACATTGCTGCTCTGTTATGATGATTTGAATATTGGGATAAACTTGGTTATTGTTAGTTTTTTTTATCACGTATGCCTATGTCTGGGTAGTGAACTATTTATCTTTGTAATGATTTATGCGAACAGGGCTACTTCCAAACACTGTTCTCGTGCATAGAGAGGCTGCTAGCCTTCTTGAATGTGAAGTACCTTGTGCTACCAGCTGCTGAAGAAGCAGAATCCATATGGATACACAAATTTGGGTTTAGCAGGATGAAACCTGTGCAGGTATTTAGTTTTTTGACTACTTATAGTTTAGGAGCAAGGTTACATTTCTTGTCACTTTATTCTAGCATTTAGCTTTATGTTTTTGTGGCTTGAAATTTAGCAAGCTGCATTAATTATTACAAGACTCATGCATCCCTGGAATGGATCGTCAGCATTTTTCATTCTCTTTATTTTCTTCATTACTATAGTTTTGAGAAACACTTGATAGTGTGATATTAGGTGAGGTCCGAGTATCCTCTATACACTCTAAATCACTTCAAAACGATAGTTGAGAATAGAAATGAAGAAGATCAATTTCCATGCATCCCAACTCTGAAAGTGACCGAGTTTATTGTTGTGCTGCAGCTCGCCAACTATAGAAATAATTGCCAACAGATGATGGCATTCAAAGGGACAGTTATGCTTCATAAAACGGTGCCTCGATGTCGGGTCATAAGTACTCAATCATGAGTAACGAGAAATCTATATAAAAAGGAGGTCAATCATAAAAGGGGAAAACCCCAAGCTCTGGTAAATTTTTTATTTGAAGCCATTCGTGAAACTGACATGACATTTATCTGACATTTATGATGTCAATTTCCTATTTTTTGTTTTCATTACCCTGGCAAGCATATTCGAGTATTGATCTTGGACCTATGCTTTGCAGTCTAATACAATGCTATTTTATTTTTATATATAAATGGCATGAGACGTTGGAAGAGCTTACTTTAGTCTACACTGTGACAACATTAACACTTGCTTAGGTGTTTGAAAGAGCCCCTTTCGATGTCTTATAGAAATAATTTTTTACTCCCTTCGTCTCGCAATGTCATTTTGAATTATTTCACATCATAAATACAAAGTAAAATATAATGCCTTCAAAGTAATGTGGTATTAACTGAAAGATGTATATGAAAAAATCATTAATATTACATTGAAAATTAAAGATGATATTTAATTTGAGACATCTTTTTTCTATTGACACGTCGACATCGGTAATGATTTATGAAAATGAATTAATAATAAAGGTGTCAATGTCATGTCGGTGTTGGATACCGTGACACGCCTTTGATTAGAGATGTCGGTGCTATATTGTTTTTTTCACTCAATAGAGTACACAATTTATGTGAAATTTACTTGATATGCATTTATTGAATAATTTATTGAAGAAGCTATTTACCAAATGCTTAGTTGGAGATCTCAGATGGTGGTTATAGATGGAGTCAATCTTCGAACCATGAGCAGTTGAGTTAAGCGGCAAAAATAAATGTACCAGTTCGCATAACATATGCTGCTAACTTGCGATTTATAGCCATCATCATTCATCACTAAACATAATGAACAATCACAAAAACGTAAAACGTTTGTAAGACTACTTTTTAGGTTTTATGTGCCTGATTTGAACAAATTTCCAATATTCATTGTAAAACTAAAATTCAATGAAAAATTTATGTTTTTCACGTTATACCATTAAATTGGGGTGAAAATATGTAATTTTGCGAAATATATTATTGTTATTAGATGTCAATTTAAAATTGTTTTACATGAACCATATATTCTCTTTTCTCAAAATAATTAGTTATTAGGTTTATGTAGGACATGATGGACAAATATAAAGAGTGAGATTAGATATGAAAGAAGATTTTCTTAATAATTGAATTATGAAGTTTTCACGGTGGTTGGTGATGTGCGGTTAGGATGGCAAAAAAATTTCGTATCTGTGCAGATCCTGTGGATAAAAATTAAGATAGGTAGCTTAACGGATATTCATGGGTAAAATAAATAAATATTTTGACTACTTAGTTAATGAATACAAATGTGGAGGTAATAGTATTTGCATCCGATAGTAAATTAGTAAAATTGATACGTTGTAATGTTTTTTTGTTTATGTATTAATGTATTAATAGTTTCGATGAAATAATTTTATTATATATTTTATTTATGTATTAATGTTTCTGTGTGTTACTATTTTTTTGTGATGACAAAAAAGGAGGAAAAATTCTACATAATGCAACAAATAAATATATTTTTGTACATAAATGATTTTTTAATTATTTAAAAGATGATATTCATAGATATCCGCTAATATTTGCAGATACTTAAAAATTCGTCAAATGTCTGGTACGTGGATACTCGTAATGGATATCATGTTTATCCAACGGAATAGTATTACCTGCAGCTGTGGATACCCATTATCATCGAGTTAATCTCCAATGTAATGTGGCCATTTTCTCTCTTCCTATGCTACTTTCTTCCTTCTTCTTCATCCAATGAAGATGACTAGTTTGGAGCCATTTTTTAGTTAAAAATTACTCACTGCATCGATTTTATCTCATTTTATCTAAATAAACAGCTTTTAAATAGATTTAGCTTTTCTTTGGTGTTTTTTGTGATTTCATACTTTAAATGCAACATTATTTTGTTCGTCATATTGGTACAATATTGTTTGAATTTTTATTTTGTTGCAGTGTTTGTTTGATTTGATATATTTACATATCAATATCAACTTTGATTCACTACAGATTCAGTCAATTACTTGGTCATCAATGTTAAATATTATGAGATATAGGTATTTCAATCATTTTGATTTTATCACATTTATAGACATTTTTTCGTTTCATGTTATTAACTTGGACGTTGTGAGTTTGATTGTAGTTTTATGTTATTTTTTCGTTTCACATTCATGTTATTTTTGCGAGGTTGGACTTTTCTTGTTGTAAATGCAACTAATCAATTTGAGCAGATGAATATGTTTTTTAGTGAAAAAATGAATTATGAAAAATTTAAACATTTTTATTTTAAAAGATTTTTCTACATATAATACGTGCAAATATATATTAGACAATAACTAAAAAAAAATATTAAACAACTGCTCTCTATACTACATAATAAGTGTTACACTTGACGATTTTATACAAATTAAATAAAGTGTAGAAATCAAAGAATATTAATTTTACTAAATTATCTTTACAAGATTTGATATATTTACCGTTAACATTAATGCAAAATAAAAGATGGTGAACTGAGAGTAATTAGAGTATATAATTAAAAAATTAATTAGTATTACATTAAAAATAACAATAGTTGTTCATTTTGATTTATTTATTTTTTAAATGAGTTAGTCATCGTGGGACATAGAATATATGTATTTTTTCTTTGCACTCTATAATTATTATTTTTGATCCACCCGTTAGCCTACAGCGAGACTGATCCTCGTTGACAGCGGAGCATGTAATTTATTCCCTGAGTTTATTTATAAGTAAAATTCATCATAATAATTTGGCCTCAAATAAATAAAACTTACTAAGTTTAACTCGACAAATTCAACTCTATTTAATACCTTTATATAAAAATGAATGTGTTTGTTAAACTTAAATAAAAATAATTTTTAATTTAAAATATTTAGAGATTATTTTGTAGAGAGTTGTTTAAAAATAATTTTTTTTTATTTCTGTTTGTTTACTATTATGGGTGCGTTTGTTTGAGCTTAAATAAAAATTATTTTTAGTTTAAAAAATTTAGAGATTATTTTGTAGAGATTTACTTAAAAATGACTTTTTTATTTCCATTTGTTTACTATTATAAAAATGCTTAAAAATGATTTTTTTTTTTATTTTCGTTTGTTTACTATTATAAAAATGATT
>JBBPBP010000001.1:21228538-21242140 GCA_037974735.1 Cicer chorassanicum
TTTCCCTTCTTTTTAATAATAATAATAATTATTATTATATTTGTTTATCACATTTTTATTATTTTCTTTGCTTAATATCATCTTTCTACGTGAACATTGTTTTTATATTAGTTTAATATTAAAAAAGAAAAACTTTCTTTTATCATTTTGTTTCTCTTAAAAATTTCATTTCCTTTCTCACACTTGTTTCTCATAACATAAAGCATTTTTCTTTGTTGTATTCATTGTTTGATATGTGTAATCTTTTTATCTTTTAATAATTTTTTTTAGCTTATTTTTTCTTTCATGCTCATAAGATTAAGATGTATGTTCAAAATGTAGTAACTTTTCTTTCATGCTCATCAGGCTATGCTTTGAAAGGCCTGAGTGTAGGCTAAACTTTTTTAACAGTCTGGTCTGACTTGAAAGCTTATTTAAAAATTTATTTAACCTTAAAACATTTAAATAGTACAATTTATATTTTTTTTAAATAGGCTAAACTAGGGTTTTATATATAAGGAGAGCTAATAAAATAATAAAAATAAGGAAAATTAATAAAATTATAATCAAATCTAATAAAATTATAATCACCAAATCTGTAACAACGTTCCAAAAATAACAAAATGAACCCCATAATTAGAAAACTGTAACAAATCCTTCAAAAAATTAAATAAAACAAAATGAATTCCATAATTAGCAGTGAACAAAAGACATTGTCATCCTCTAAAAATAAATACTAAGTTACTAACAAATAACAAGTTTAATAAATAATAATTATATATATATAGGTTGGCCCATCAGACCTAATAGACTTTTTTATAAGTCTATGTCTGACCTATTTAAATTAATAGGCTCTAAAAAAAGTCTTAGTGTAGCCTTTTTATTAAACATCAGGTCATACCAGACTTTAAGTAGGTCAGACCATAGGCATCTAACGGACAGTCTAACCTACTCTCACTCCTAATAATGCGTAGGAAAGATATTAACATCATACGACATATATTAAAAATGGTTACCTATAATTAATTGTGGGCATATTATGATTACTTAAATATATTGATTTCTAATTATTATAAAATGCAGATATAAATTGTGTTTTTATGAACATGATTTTGAAATAGAAGTTGGCTAAAACTAAAGAGAGAGAGAGAAAAAAAAATAGATTTTTTTATTTTTATTATTGTACTTGATATGATAAGAGTGTGATCTTACTCATACGTATCTTTTGGGGCGATGGAGAAATAAAAGTTATGTAGTTCTTAATCTTAGGTACAAAATGCAGATGTGTTGATTGCTTTTAAAGAAATGTGTCTGTGTTGCGAAAATTTGATATGGTAAAAAAAGAGATTGTTGGTTTGATATAGGAAAAAGTTCTCGAGTTTGAGAAATTGATTTTGATGAGTGTGTTTGGTTGTTTGTTTAAATTTAATTGAGAAAGTTTAAGATCGCAAAACTGTCACAACTCAGACATCTTAAACTAAGACTAACAAGATGTCACATCTCAGTTAATCCATTTTTATTGTAAAAACATTATTTTAGCGTGAGATCATCAAGCTGACACAACTCATATATCATAAATATCTAAAATTAATAAGTCTCATCTCAATATTTCTTGTTAATATTTTGTTATTTTTTAAAGGCAATAAGCAATTAATTTTTTTTATAAAAAAAAAAAATCTAGACCCCAAATCTTAAGTAAAAATAAAATGGTATTGGACCATAAGTAATTAAAAAAGGCTTTTTTTGGAAAGAATAAGAATATTTAAAAATGGAACGAGTAGGCTTGGGCTGAACACCAACTCAAAATGCGTTAATTAATTAATTATTTAATTAATTAATTAATTAATTAATAATAATAATAATAATAATAATAATAATAATAATAATAATAAAACAAATAATAAAACATAACAAACTAAAATGGAAAAAGAAAAATCCTAAGAATACATGAATGACCGAGGGAGTAGTGCGGTTGTGTGCTACAAAGAGAGAGATGGTTTTCAAAGAAAGAAAAAAAAAGTGAAGCAAAGGAAGAGAAAATGAGAAAAGAAACCGGTGAGGTGTAGTCATGGAGGCCGTGGGCAGTGCAATGGCTTGCTGGAGTTGCACAAGGAGCGGTGGCTTGGTGGAGGCGGTGACAGTTGCGCGACGACAGGGGCGAAGCTCGATGTGGTCGGTGATGGCTGGGTTTGACAGAGATGTACACGGTTGGTCGGAGATGGTGGTGGCTCCCCCTTTTATTTGATTTTAGGTTCTCAATTTATGGAATACAAGAATGAATGTGTGTCCATGACATAAATTATGATTTTTCTATTGTTTTGCAGAAATTATAAAATTTTGCGAAGATGAAAAGAGTGGCTAGATTTATTATAACTTTATTAGTAACAAGGAAGAAAGTAAAGAAGTTGAACAGAAGAAGGTTGAGGGCACACACTGTGTTGCCTGCTTCCATAATCCATATTTTTTTGTTAATTATTTATTTATTTATTATATTTTTGTTTTATTATTCTTAGGCCAATTTTAAATTGAAAATTTGTGTAATATGGACTCAAAATTAGGTTTGATTTATGAAATGATGATTTTTTTAGTTTTTGTAACATTAAATGCAAAATGTTAGAATTAAACATTTATTACTTACTTTTAGAATTATTTTTAATTGAGTGAATAAAATTGGGGTACTACACATGCTAGAAATTTTGATGCAATTATATGATTTTAAATATGAATGTATTGCATCACTTTTTATCATGACTTTAATCTATGTCTAATGAAATCCATTTGCAAAACCTCTAATGTAGTCATTCTTATATTGATATTCAATGCATAAACAAGCTAAAAAAAGCTTGATTGATTATAGCATGGTACTTTAATAACATGTTAAGAATGCATTTCAAATGGACTGATGTTCTTTAAGGTTTGGACAAAAGGCTATTTTGTTAAGCCTATTTCATTGCATGATATTTTCTCACATATTGCAAATAATCCATGATTTAATTATTATATCTTCACATAAGTCTGAGTTGCAGTGAATTCTTTATGACATATATTATTTCTATAAGCCTTATGCACGTGCATTTATCTCAATATAAATTTTGGATGAATCCAACTTGGCGTGCATATCTTGCTTAACATATATTTTGTTTGATGTCTAAGTATGAAAGTTTTATTTGACTTTTGGAAACATTGAGATTTTAATATGCATTATGTCAAATATCCTTCATTAACATGTTTTAAATGGATATCCTAATTTATGATTTATATTTGAAAGAAAATCAACAAGAAGATATATGATTGACCTTTATGATTATATGGTATTAATTGTCTATAAATTTCAAATCGGGTTCAAGAAGCTTAAAGTTTATATATTGTGTTCTTAAACTTATATTGGACTCATTCTTATGCATGCAAACGTGTTTTGAATATTGATAAATGATTAGCTTGTTACACTTGCATGTTATGAACTCATAAATAGATATATGAGCATCACGATGCATATCTATTATAATATATTAATATAGACTCCTACATCCTATTACGACACGTCATCAAACATTGTGCTACTTCATTCAAATATTGTTACCTCAAAAAAATCTGATGTGACATCTATTATAATATACTAAAATAGTCTCCCACATTCTATTACAACATGTCATCAAACATTGTGTCACTTTATTTAAATATTGTCACCTCAAAAAAAAAAATTGATGTAGCACGTCTAACAAGCACTCTTTCACCCTTCTTATTATTCTATATTTGCAATTTGTTTTAGCACATTTTTTACTATTACTATTTTTGCATCTAATATTTGGTGGAACTATAAATATTAGTTATTCGACACTCATTGTTCCTCCATCATTATTGGTAACGGTTCTTCCTATGGTTTAACTTTCAATTAATATATTGAATAGGTTTCTCAAGAAATACATGACTACAATAAGTGGAAATTATTTTGTATCGTATATTGTTTATGTTTATCTGAAAATAGCAAGATAATTTCATATATGATTAGGTCCCTATACAACTCTTTGTATGCTCATTTACATGCTTTCAAACTTTTTTCCTTTTAGATAAGCAAAAAGTGTAAGAATTTTTACATTTTTTTAGTTTACATCTTTGAGTTTTAATTCTATTTATATGCTTTGATATATTTGTGATGAATTATTGTTGTTATCATTTGGTCCAAATGCATCACTTTTTTTGTCCAAATTATGCCTATATTTTATTACATAGTATATTATGTGTCATCCAATGTATTTGTCGAATATATGTTTGAAACTTGAAACAGGTTTCTAACACCAATACACACTTCTTAAATTTCAGCGATAAATTGAATAAATTATACAATATTACATGATGAAAACTACACTATCTTTCTCATCTCATCTTTAGATATATCGAGTCAAAGAGTGTAACACATAACTCCTTAAGATTTCTTCAGATGAAGAATAATAAATATTTCATGTCTGTGAGATAGACATATCCCAAATTTATAGTTTCTAAAATTATTTAATTTCTTGAAATTGAATATAAAATGACATCATTATGGGAAAAAAGAAACAGCTTTTAATGAAAAAATAGCTATTTTTAGTGAGATATATAATATATACAAATCTATGTCATGTCACTTATTAGATAAGTAAAATTAATATTTAAATCAGATAAAGAAATATAATTTAGAATTAGGCCAACATTTTGTTATTGAAGTATAAAGTTCTTTAAATTCAATTTATATTGTTTTAACATGCCTTTTTCAATTTCTTCTTATTATACAATTGTTGATATGGACTTAGAGGAAAATTTGTATGTTATATGAAATATTGAATTTGTTTGTATGGTTATATACTGTCGCGGTCTAAAATTTCGAGTGTTTCTCGAATTCAATGGAGTCGCCACCAAAGTTTATTTTAAAATATGGAAAATATTGGAAAACCCTTAAAAATAAATAAAAATAAAAAAATGGTCTTTGAAACCAAATTTTGAGTTCGGGAGTCGATTATGCATAGGGAAGGTATTAGCACCCTACGACATCCGTTAAAATACGGTTACCTATAATTAATTGTACAAAATTAATATTAACTTAAATATACTTATTTCTCTTTATTATTAAATATGAATATCAATTTTTTTTTAAATATATGTGTACTTAAAAAGATAAAGAGAGAAAAAAATATTTTTTATTAATGTGCTTGACAAGAGTGTGATCTTGCTCCTACGCATCTCCCGGTGCGATGGAGAAATCAAAGCTTCGTAGTTATTTGGTAGAAAATGCGGATGTGTTGATTTCTTTTTAAAGGAAATGCATTTGGTTGCAATAAAATGATTGGATAAAAATAAATTGTTGATTTAATGAAAGAAAATCGAACATCGAGTCTGATAAAATGATTTTGATGAGATTACTTAGTTATTTATTTGGATTTGGTTAAGAAAGTTTAATATCATCAAGTTGTCACAACTCAGGCGTCTTAAACTATCACCGACAAGATGTCGCATCTCAGTCGGTCTTATTTTATTAAAGGATAAATATTAATTAGAGCTTAAGATCGTCAAGTTGTCGCAACTCAAACGTCTTACAACTAAGCTTGGCAAAACGAAACATTTCAACCAATCTTTTTAACCACATTGATTTTGAATAACATGGATGTTCATTCCATTAATGACGATAATGATAAATCGGAGAATGAATTTTGAATATCTATGATTTTAAAAATGGTTGATGTTAATGATGGAGCTAAATATCACTAGAAGGGGGGTTGAATAGGGATTTTGGCGTTTAAAAATTATTTTAACGAGCTTATGAATTTCTGTCCTCTCTGAGAGGATGCGATGGAGGATGGAAATTCAAACTCTTTAATCAAGAACAAAATAAATGCAGGAAGAGTATAACGAGATAGACACACAACTTTTATACTGGTTCACCCAAATATGGCTACGTCCAGTTCTCACACTCTTGTGAGATTTCACTAACAATCAATCAGATCAACCTCTTACCGAGGATGATTACACTTTGTGTATTCTCAAGCTTCACCAAGCTTACAATCAAGTTTCAAATATTTTTCAAGTACAACTTACTTGAAAATTACATAATGATAAGAGCATGATTGCTCTCTCTTTTCTTAAACACTTTCTAAAAAGATATTTCAAAGATCTAGTGTATGAATGTAGAAAGTATGAAGAGAGGATGAATATTGCTTTTGATAAATTTAATATTCTTGATCTTTTTCTGCAATATTGTTGTGTGTTTGATTATGGAGAGCTTGCTGCATTTTATAGAGTTCTTGTACAGATCTTCCATGTGTTTAAACACTTCATGACCGTTGAGGAGGATGCATCAAAGAGTCCAATGGTATTTGGACTGAAATTACAAAACTGCCATCCAGCTGTCTTGAATAGTGCTAGTCCATCCTCAGCCTTGAGGTTCAAACCTCCTAGGTACTTGGTCCTTTGTAGCCTTTTTCTTTTTCTTTCTCCAAGACATGAAAAGGCTATTTCTTTGACTGTGTGAGCTACAACCGCCTGAATTCGTGTAGTACCAGGTTTGAATTCAACTTTTGAAGAATGATGTGACAAATTGTTCAACCTTTTACCTAGTACTAGCCGTCCTCTACCTAGAACAGCCTATCCTCGTACTAGTCCAAATGTGCTTTCTGACCTCTTTAGATAATATGCTTTATTGGGTCATTCCTGGTTACAATTTTGACATTTCAACCTGATTAAGAATCATGGTTACGTTGCTGGATGTATACTATGCTTTTACGATGCCATCCTCCCGTAGGATCAACCCATCATCTAACTTGCAAATATGATGGTTTTGTATCCTTTTAGTCTTTATGATTAATAACTTGTTCTCTATTATAAATCCACTCAAGAGCACAGATTAGTCCTTAATCACAATCATAATCTCTTAAGTAATTTTGTTATCATTAAAATCAATTGAGAGAGATTTTGTCTCAACAGTTAACTGCGCTTAGTCCACAATTTAAATAAAAGAATAAAATGACTATTATTAACACTGAAAGAGTTTAATAAAACTGAAAGAGTTTAATAAGATTTTTAAGAAAAAACCTAAGATGTTTATTAAAGGTATAATACTAAACAAAACTATAAATTATTACAAAGATGAGTTTAGAAATAGTTACCACACAAGTTGAATATTTGCTATACTCCTTGATTTACTTTGTTTGTGTTTCGTTTTTTGTTCTCAGTTGTTGTATTCTCCCTCTTAACTCATTTCATGCTTCAATTATCTTACTAACAAAAATTCTTACTAACTTAAAAAAAAAATCCAACCTCTGCAAACTTTCTCTAACTACCTTTTAGCTTAAAAAAATAACAACTCCCAAAATCCTCCCCCCTTCAGAATGAATTTGTTCTTAATTTATAGACAAAAGTGATTAATCTTTGAATTCATGGGATAAAAAGTAGTTCTGGATTATTGCTTGTTTTTGCAAAAAAAATTGGATTATCAACCTAAGTCTGAAAGAAAAAGTACACACTAATTGATTGCGTGTGTAATTGGTAAAAGTTGTAACCATTTTAGGAAATAAAGAAAAAGGAAAAGTGGCTAAAAGAGGATTGGAAAGATGGCGTATACATAAGGAAAAAAATTGCAGCTTGTTTAGGAAAAAAATGTAAAGCAAAAAGGGGCTAAAAAGAGTTAGAAAGGTGGCGTGTACTGCCATAAAGGTGAAAAGCAAGGATGTTGAAAAGATGGAAGAGAGTGCTACCGCTGCCCTAAAGATAAAAAGAATATTAAAAAAAATAAAAATAAAAACAACAAGAACTAAGGGGGAACCATAACTAGATCCAGAGGATAAGACACTAGAGGCTAAAACGAAATGAGAGGCAGAAATAAGAGGATACCACCAGAAATAGAAATTAGAGAATACCACCAGAGGCAAAAACGGAATCAGAGTCAGAAATCTGAAGATGCCATCAGAGGCAGAAAATCAAAGGATGCCACCAGAGGCAAAAATCAAAATATGCCACCAGAGGCAGAAATAGAATCAGAGGCAGAAATCTTAAGATGCCATCAGAGGAAAAAATATGAAGATGCCATCAGAGGCAAATGCAGAATCAGAGGCAGAAACAAAATCAGAGGCATAAATCTGAAGATGCCATCAAAGGTAGAAATGGAAAACTTTTTATGATTGACTGGACAAAATTGGGGTACTACATATACTATAATATATTTTTAACTTTTTTCAAATAGTAAATTTATTTTTTTGGGTACAAAATAGTAAATTATTTCAGTACTAGAAAAAAATAATTATCTCAAACACATTTTTTAAGCATCATTTGTATATGCACGCTTCAAACCAGCGATACATATTTTCTAAGGAAAAATCGCAATATCTTACCTAAATTATTGTCAAATTGTATGCATAATATTGTAGAATATTTAAAAAAAATTATATGTTTATTCGCACACCGCACGGATTTTAATCTAGTTATTATATATTTTTGCATAAAATGAGCATCGTAATGTCCTAAAGCAAAATGTGGTCTCTAATTAAAAGAGGACAAAAATAAAAGAGGTAACATTCTCTAAAATCAAGATTTTCAAAATATTAGAAGTTATCCATCTCATAAAACTTAGGGAGAGTTTCATATATTTAAAAATATTATTTTCCTTAAAACATGCATTGAATTTGAGGTCAAATCACTTTTTCTAAAATTTTGAAGAGCATAGAGTCAATTACTAAAACTTTAGATGTGCTTAAATGGGTGCATAATTTTTTTTAATATGATTTGAGTATATTGTTTTAGTTATCATTGTCTATGTCTTGATTGCAATGTTGACTAAAATAATTAATGGCCTCATCAACCCATATAGAGTGTTTGAATTGAAGTGTTTTGTGTTTTTTCATATTGTTAATATGTACTGTGTTATTTCAAGTAACTTTAAGTGTTGTAAAATTTTAATGGACATTCTAGATTGTAAAGTTACAAATATAATTATAATGGACACTAAAAAATAACACTTACTATCATTATAGTCCATGAACTTATAGTCAGAGTAGTCCACGTGTTGAATAACTTATTAGGTTCGATGAAGGGATAAGAAATGAGAGAAAATGTAACTCAAGAGAGAAGAAAGGAGAAAAGGTAAATCAACGAGGAAAAACATATTTTTTTATTTAAAACTTCATTTTTATTTTATTTTTAATCTTAACGTCAATTTGGTCTCTGTCTATTCATCAGACCCACATAAGAGAGAGATTGACATATCAGTATCATGTACATGTACATATCACCCACTTAACATGACTAATAAAAAAGTTAATGTCAAGGACTAAAATGACAAATGTTTGGCTGAGTTAGGGATCGATATGAGTTTTTGTTGAGTCAAGGACTAGAAAGACATCACTTTGTTGAGTTACGGACCACTTATAACAATCTAGTTTAATCTCCACGGGGACTCGTTTAGTGAAGAAGATCTCATATTTCTCCATGTTAACCAATTGACCCGAGGTCTTTTGATACTTCTCTAGAATAATATTTAATTCCTTTATTTCTGCCTTTGAGACTCTGCAGTACACAAGACTATCATCAATAAAGAATAGATGAGTTATTTTAGAAGCACTTTGGACAACTTTTATATCATGAATACAGTTTTCAATATGAGTCTTTTTAATAAAATCAAATAAGATTTCGACACAAACGGTAATAAGATAAAGAGAAATAAAATCTTCCTATCTAAAATCTCTTTGAAGATTAAAACTGCGATAGTTTTTTTTAATGAAAATGGAGAAGGACATGATAGACACACACTTTATGATAGTATTTGTCTACCACATACAAGTAATTTCTTTGTATTGAAGAGGGTGCATAAGTGGACTAGTAATTTCTTTAAGAAAGGGTGTGAAAAGTAAAAATGAATAAGTACAAAGTAAAAATACCCATAAATTTTTTGTCCAAACTAATTTAATTTGGACCAATCCAAAAATATCTTGATTGCTGGTCCAAATTGAGAGCTCTAAAATTGACAAGTGAACATAAACAAGACGTGTCTACCCCATCTGTCCCTTTTCAACTTGTAGTTGGGGTGTCGTTAGTAGCTGCTTTTGAGAAGGAATTATGTTGCTATGGAAATTTCCTTGCAACTTCTCACAAACGTCAAGCCAAAACCCCACAATATGTTTTCATACTCAAAGATATGGAAATTTTATACTTTAAACCATATAAATTTCACCACGCAGTAATGTCGATCAAATCATTATTTCAACCATATAAATAAAACCGTAAAATTATACTTTAAAGAATATGTCAATTGTTGCTAAGTGATTTTTAAGCACCAATTCACGCAAATACCTTTCACCCTCAAGGTAATGTTACTACAAAAATTATGTCTTTTGAATTTGATCAATGAAAATAACACTGTACTGCGTCTTAATGAATTTGGGGGAAATACTGTAGTTATTATTATCAAGTCTTCTAGAAAAAGTGGGCCTTACAATATTACACATACTATGCTACAAATTATCATTGTGATTTATACTCCTTTTTAAAGAGGTGTAAAGAAAAAGCTAACGTGTGAAACTTCTTATACTTGCAAACACATGGTCCCCCACTCTACTTTTCCGCTAAACTAATGTGATTTATTTAAAGAATAAACTTTTAAACTAATAAGTATTTCTGTAAAAATAAGAAAACTAAGTAGTAAATGTACATCTATTTAATCCCTAAAGTATATGCAAATTTATCTCGTTAGTCTTTAACTTTTTAGTAGTAAGAACCAACAAGATAAATTTTATATATTTTAAAGATTATTTTATATATATATTTTAGAGAATAAGTAAGAAAGAGTTGTACTAAATTTTTGCTACTCCTTGATTTTGTACTATATCTAATCTTAATCGTTGTGGCATCATATTGCAGCTATAGAAGATCCAATTTTGTTTTTGCCAAGTGAAAAAATCACTTAGATCTCTTGGATAGTTGCAAGATATCTTGAATAAGGAGATTAACATTAAAATAAGAAGATCCACCTTCTTCTACAGCAATCTTAGCCATCACACCAAGCTCTTCAACTCTTCTTCTCATTTCATCACTTTCACTACTTTCATTCATCAACTCTTCAATTCCTCTCACAACATCATCTTTCTTAACCATTAACCCTAATTCCTCTTCTTCACCCCATTTCATAGGACCCTCCACACCAACACTAACTCCAATTTTCAATATTTTCACAACAAGCCTCTCATTGAAAAATTGGTCCCCAAATAATGGCCAAGTAATCATAGGCACACCATCACATATTGCTTCTAAAGTTGAGTTCCATCCACAATGAGTCAAAAAAGCACCAATTGAAGGGTGTGATAATATCAACACTTGTGGGGCCCACCCTCTAATAACAATACCTCTACTTTTAACCCTTTCCTCAAACCCCTTAATCCAATTTTCCAATTCTTCTAATAAATTTCCTTCCCTAATAACCCAAATAAAAGGTCTATTACAAGCTTCTAAACCTAAACCAAGTTCTATTAATTGAAGTGTTGTTAAATTACATATACTTCCAAGACATACATAAATAACACTCTTTGGTTTATTCAAATCAAGCCATTTCATGCAAAAATGTTCATCAATTGAAGACTTTTTCCCTCTATCACCTTTATCTAAATCATCTTTGCTACTAAGTGAAACAGGACCAATACACCAAACTTTACCATTTTTCACCCTTTTATACCCTTTTGCATATTCAGTCTCCAACTCTTCAAAAGAATTCATAACAACACCATATGAAACAGATTCAGCAGCAGCTGTTTTTGCATAAAAATCTTTCCAATTTTCATCCTTCTCATTTCCTTTTCTTGGTATCATAGCTTTTGTCATCTCAATCTTATCAACAATACCAGGCAAAAAAAATTTCTCATTTTCCTTTGTAATGTTTTTCAAAACATTGGGGTGGATTCCCAAATTGTAAAGACAAAAGAGAGTAAAACAACTTTGTCCTAAGAAAGAAATTCTTGGAACATTAAATTTTGTTGCAATGTTTGATGTGTAATGCAAACACATGTCAGAAATTATGCAACTTGGTAAAGGTGTTAACTTTTCAAATATTTTTTCAACTGGGTCTTGTAAAAAAGTACTATTTGCTGCATTGAAGAAGCTTAAAGAAGATGAAAGTGAAGGTAACATATCAAGATTCTCACACCCTTTTGGTAAATTAAGTTCTTTTGATGGGAATTGGAGTTCAAGAAACCTGATTTTGGATGTTGAGAATGTTTGTGTGAAACGTGATGCGTTTTGGGGTGTGGTGATTATTGTGACTGTAATGTTTTGTTGTGATAAGATTTTTGCTATGTCCATCATTGGGATCATGTGTCCTTGAGACATCAAAGGAAACAAGACAAAGTGGAGATTTTTGTGTGTTTGGGAATCCATTTTTCTTTTGTGTGTGTTGAGTTTTGGAGGTGGTTGGTTTGGTTGGGTGTCTTGCAATGAATTTGATTCCACTTGATGACATTATATAAGAGCACTTTGTTGCTTTTGTGGGGATGAAAGGTGAATTTGAGTTTGTAAAAAGATATGGATGTTTATTCATAATAGAACAATCTCGATATACTTGATTGTACTCCTATACAATAAAAGTGTCACATTTGTCGGTAAAAATAAAATTTAATTAGTTGATATATTGTCGACATATTATTAAGTTAAACATTTTTTTATAATTTTGTAATGATTCCTAATCAAGGATTTCCATTTTGTATAGTGTTAGCAATTCCTCTAAAAACTCATGAAAAATAGTGGCTGTGCAAAAATATATATTATACCAAAGAGCACCGAAAGTATTATACTCCACATAAAGCTGTTTGAAAAACGTTTTATTATTTTCTTTTTACAAGAAAATAATTTAATTAAGCGGTTAAGTTAGCTGCAATAGAAGAATTACAAAGAAAGAAATTCTCAATTCAAGTAGTATTAGTTGAGGATAATATAAATTTTATTTAAAAATGTGCAAAAATATTTATACTTTTTTTCTTCTGAATATTTATATATTTTTACATATACAACAAAACAATTAAAAAATGAGTGCTAAAATAATGTGAAATAATTTTAAATGTTTTAGCAAAAGATTTTTCCGCAATAGTTTGCAAAAGTTATATTAAATATTTCCGGACCAAAAATATGTTTACATTAAAAAGATGCATGATTGATTTAAAGACAAATAACAAAAACATTTCGAAAAAGTAAGACGATGCCGGAAAGCAAACTTAAGTAGAAACGTAAAATGGAAGAAACGAATAAATAATTGATGCCAAATTTGTGTGTAAAGAATAGGAAAAATGAATATTAAAAATACAATGAATACACAGAGTAATATTAAAAAAATTATGAAAACATGAAAAGTAAACTTATATAATGCGTATTCCTGTGTAAATAAATTTATAAGTAAAAGGTGTGGTTGGTTGTGGAAAAAAAAGAGAAAAAAGGTAATAATATAAAGCAAAAAATAGATATGAAATAAATTTAATTTATATTTTGGTATAAAAGAATTATGAGAGAAATAAAAGAGATAAAATAACTTCTTCTTTTTTTTATATTTTTGTTGGTTAAATTATATTTTTAATCTTTTAAATTTAGTTCAGTTTTTGTTTATATTTTTTAAGATTTTTTTTTAAT
>JBBPBP010000001.1:21265863-21294558 GCA_037974735.1 Cicer chorassanicum
CTAACCATAAAAAAAAAAAAGAAATCACCCAAAATAGAAACCTAAAAGAACAAAAACAAATTCAAAAATAACATCATAACAAAAAAAAAGTTCAACAAATTTAAAATGTCACAAAAATCATAAAATCAAAAATAAAATCAGAAACCGACCCATTATACAATAAATACTAACCATAAAAAAAGAAACCACCAAAAACAGAAACCACCCAACAGATTCAAATATCAAACCCATAACAAAAACAAAACTTCAATAAAAATTAAAATGTGAGAAAAATCATAAAACACAACAAAATCAGAAGCCCAAAATAGATTCAAAAATCAAATCAAGAACAAAACAAAACTTCAACAAATTTAAAATGTCAAAAAACTCATAAAACGCAAAAGAAAATTAGAAGTCCTAAATACCATTATACAATAAATACTAACCTTTCCATTCTTAGTGACGAGAAATGGTAGTGACCGTGACAAAGATAGAAGTGGCTACGATTCACATCAAAACAGAAACGATGGAGATTGCGTGAAGGATTTGCGGCTGCGCGACGAAGACAGTGGTGGCTAGGGTTTCTTGGTGAATGTTGAGTTGAGTCATAAGTGAGGGTGAAAATTATGGTTACTGAAATCTGAATGAATGAAGAGAGAGTAGAGACTAGAGAGTGATGGGTGAGATCTGGGTGAAAAAAATGGGTTGAGGTTATTGGGTCTTTTCAGTTTTATCTGAACTGAATTAAGCAGTATAACTTTTAATTTTTAATAATATATTGGATCGGGCGGGTTCGGGTACCCGCTGTCAAAATATGATACACTGAACCCGCCCATTAAAAACCATATGGACCCGCGAAAATTGACCCACGAACACGTTCTAACTGTCTTTGCCTGCCCGGTATTGAATTTGGGTTGCGGACTGTCCGGTTATTTCGGGCCACAGATTAGTGTCCAGCCCTAGACAAGATAATGAGTTATCCTATCATGTGTTTGATGTGCACAAAATAATAAACTTGATAAAATTAGTTCATCATATCTAGTGTTTGATACACACCAAATAACCAAATGATATGGTATATATTGTAATAAAATGACAAAATTGTCTTTGTAATCTATTTAATTTTTTTTCTTTCAAAATAACATTCATAATTTTTTTTTTATAAATAAACAAAAAATGTTAAAAAAATGTAAATAATTTATGAAGTAATTTTATAAACTTGAAAAAATTGTTTACACTACTTAAAATTTCCAATACATTGTATCAAAATAAAATTATTAATTACATAATAGCAATAAAATATTATAAAGAACAATATGTTGTCTTACATGTTTCATCAAATCATACCAAATAAACTAACAAAAGTCAAATGTATTAAAGCAAGATAAGTAAAGTCAAGTATAAAAATAGAATTAGTAGATCAACGACTTAACAACTGTAAGAAGATCAACATCATCACAACTCCAAAATATGTGCAAGCGATATGACACATATAATATTTTGTCTGCTGCAGCAAAACGCTCTTTGTTCTGTCAACTGCATTTTCTTCAACTCATTCATAATGTTTCTTGAATCATCAAACACATCTTTACCAATACCTAGATGATTTGCAGTTTTACTCAATCGTTTAGAACTTTTTTTTAAGTCAATTCCTAAAAGTTTTTCCTAACTCATAAATACCATGACCAATAATATGTGTTCTTCTGTTTATTCTCTTTGTTTGAATTTCTACTTGGTCATTCTTTCTTCTAGATTGTGATTTACAAAGAGATAGTGATTGAATAATTTCTACATCATAACATAGACTATAGATGACAAAGAAAAATATTTATTATTGTCCATCAAATTTATTTTGTTTTGAAACATCCATCAAAGTTAATTATTAGTAACTACATAAAAAAAAAATTAACATAAAACTCAAACATCAAATATGATAGAGGAAAATCAAAATTTTATTGACTTTTCAATATGAACACAATATCAACCCAGTACAACACAAGAGGAAAAATTAACAAATCATAAAGAAAATTATATTTGTAAAACAAAATCGAAGTGTGCAAAATAAATAGAAAATCAAAGGAAATCAGTTCATCAACCCAACATCAACAACATAAAACAATAATAAAATCAGATGACATTAAAAAATTATTTCATTACCACAATAAGAAAATCAATGAAAATTGGGGCAAATATGAAAATAGCAAAAAACGGTACCTTGACGATAGCGGCGGATCTTAACAAGTTTTATTGGGGGTCAACATAAAATAGATTATATATAAAATATTTTCAATTAATCTCATATGTTTGATTTTGATAGTGGTAATTCTAATATTTAAATGTATCAAAAGTACCCGGTTCAAATCCAAATAAGAAAATTTTGGGGTGGCCTCCCCCTGTCATAAATATAGAACTCATTTTATGTGCATGATAAGATATATAGAGACAATATATGATATTTGATTTAATAAGATAATAATATTTTATTCTGTCATGTATTTAATACAAATCTCATCAATATAATATATATTATATTTAAATAACAAAATTAACAATGTGAATAATTACATATTAATTTTTTTTAAATTAACTTATTATAAATTAATAGTAAAATACTAAAAAATTAAACAAATAATAAAATAATTTTATATTTAAAACTATCTATTGACACTACTAAATAAACAATTTTTAAAAAATTATGAATAACTAAATAATTCTATTTTATTTATTAAAATATAAATAAAATGATATTATATGTAAATGACAAAAATATATTTGTAAATAAAATTATATTTATTTTAAAATTTCAATTAAATAGACCCAATACTCGGTGAATGAAAAAAATGTAACAAAATGAAAATGATATGAACTTACCTTTGTAAAGAAAAAAACACTTACTGAGTCCCATACACAAAAAACTGTTAGAAATTTTTTATATACTACTTCCGCAAGAGGAAAATAAAGTTGAGGATGAAAAATATATAAAACCAATAGGCCCATGACATAACTATCCTTGATCCTTAATTTATTTGAATTTAATTTATACTCACTATCATCGTAAAATATTTTTATATAATTACAATCGTAGAAAAATAATAAATTCCAGTATAATTAAATCACACAATTATTGAGTTAGGCATTGTGATGAACACTTTTTATTGCATAGAAATTAAACTATTTATTTTACCAAACAAAAAAACGATCCGTTATTTAACTAGAACCACAAACTCCACCTTAAGTGTAAATGCCGCTATTACAATGGTTAATGTAAAAAATTCTCCAGAATCTAAATCATACTCTGATAAACCAATCTTGCACAGGAGAAAAAGACAACTAGCTCAATAACGGTGTATGAGTTGCTTGTATGCATCCTTGTTCTCCGAGTAATGCTTAATTTCAGCCTAGCATCATAATATGCCACATTAAGCATTAAAATTAATCAAGGGATCTTAATAGTTGGATTCATATCAGATGACTCGTATTTTGACTTCACTAAGTTGGCTTAAAATACAACTTAATTAAAATATGAATCATCTAGTATTCATCCAATGATCCAGATTTGCGAGCGTCTATAGGCAATCCAATTCCCTTGAGAGTGCCCAAAATGCTATTCAAGTGTTGAAAAGCTTTTCATATCTTAAGGAACTATAAATTAAAAAGCATGCAAGTCAAATACATACCTTTCGCATCGCTATTATGGAAGTCAACAATTTTTCACCAATAAATTCGTCGAGGAAGTCGGCCTTGTCGAGAGCTTCCAAAGATTCCGAAAGTGATGATGGCAATCTCTCAAGGTTTTCTGGATTTGGATCTGTATCTGTTTTGATACATGATATAAGATGTTCATTATTCAATTTTTTTTTTAAAGTGCAGAAAATTATAAGAACAAAAAAAATACTTGAAGATATTTTTGTAATTTCGATTCATTCAAGGATTAGAGTGACAATAAGACATGCATTCAAATATATGAAATGGTTTATCATTGGAAAATCATATAAGATATTTGTTGATAAAAACAAGCACTATATATTCATGATGCATAGTTTATATGATCTTACCAACAGGTTCAGGAAGAGAAAGATGCCTACGAAGACCATCAATGCCGGCAGCAATTATAGCAGCTAATCCTAAGTATGGGTTTGCAGAACCATCAAATGATTTAATCTCAAAATTGCTTGCTAGGCCACCGGGGGTTCCTGGTGGCGATGTAGCACGCAACGGGGCTTCTTTATTTTCATTTCCCCAGAATTGATATGCACCACTCCATGTGTGAGGTTGTAACCGATCATAACTGCAATTTAATTCAGTAGTCATGTAAGAAAACATAGCATAATTAAACGCTTATAGCATAAGACTTTTTTCTAAACAACTTATAGCATAAGCACTAAGCATATAAGTATTTACATATAAGCTATTTCTATAATACAAGAAAAAATAAATTTAATCTACAAAGTTTTTTTGGAATAAGTCAAACTATTTTCATATAAACTAAACATTGTTTTCATAATTAAGTTATGTTGCAGAGTTTATTGAAATAAGCTGAAAACAATTTATGGATATATCATAAGTTGTTTCCATATACGCTCCCAAACAGTCTCACAAATACTTATGTAAACAGTCTCACAAATACTTATGTCTGTAAAATGGTCACAAACTAATACTTTACTCCAATTTAACTCTAAAGTAAAATATACATAAACATTACATACTCTCTCTGGTCTTAAAAGCAAAAAGTCAATTTTTTCTTATATTTAAGATCGGAGATATTATATGTTTTACTATAATGCTATTTAGAGATAGAAAATTTAACAAAAAATCTTAGGCCTCCAACTAACAGCTTAATCTTTTAGAAGAATGAGCCCTTATAGATAATTAACAGGAACCTGACAGGAAGTGGTGCTAGAAATGGCAAAATTGAAGGAAGATGATAAAGAACTCCAGCCATAAATTCTTTTCCCAAAGTTGATATTCCATACTTTGATGATCCATCAGATGCCATAAATACATTTTGGCCATTCTGCCACAAGCTTAGATGCACATGACATCCTGAACCCAAATCATCTAATGCGTACCTTCAATATTATGACAACAAAACATTGTTATACACTTCATACTTCAAAATGTTTACTTTTGTGCTATAAGGAAAAACAGAAGTTCATCAATTCTAATCAAGTTTTATAAGCTAGATTCCATTGGCACTTACTTTGGAATAAAAGTTGCAAGCAAGCCATGTTTTCTAGCAATGGCCCTAATAGTTTCACGTGTGTAAACTAAGTTGTCTGCAGCTTTAGTACAAATGGTATGTCCCAAAACTAGCTCAAATTGTCCTTTTCCAGCTTCTGCATGTATCTGCAATATTTTATAAAGAAAGTAAGCTCAGAAAATGAGACAACTATTGGAAAAGGAAACTTTCGAATACCTATAAAGGGCCATTAAAGGCCTTATTTAAGCAATGTTTCAAGCCTATGTAGCATCGAGACTTCAGATTGAAGACATGTCTACTCTTCGACATGTGTCAGTGTCTGACACCAACGAATATGTTTACTTTCAATCACTTTCATTTTCTTATAAGCTATAAGGATGATGCTCTGAGGGACTTTGTTTGCATAAAAACCTAAAATTATTCATGTCTTTGAAGGCATTTCAATCCTTACCTTAAGATATATGAATATTAATTATGTTTCTTAAGTGTCCTGGTAATGATCACTCCTTCTGGTTTAAAGACTAACAAGTTTATCTTCAAAGTAATTAATTTTGGACCGTATCCACTCACCTATTTATGTGAAACCAATTTTTTTTACAAAATTTAAATCCAATGAAAATCAAACAAAGCCATTATCATATCTACCATTTATAATTGATCAAGTTAAAAACCCCTTTTTACCTGTTCTACTGGTATGCCCAAAGAATGTAAAGCAGAAGCAGCTTCGCGAAGTATCGGAGAAACAGCATCAAATGCTGATGAGGAGCAGTAAGGACTTGTGTCAATTGGTTTCCATTCTTCTTTCCCTTCCCTGAATGGTTGGTTTTTTTCTTTCTTTTTTATAACGAATCGGCATGATAAATTACACTAATCAAATCATAAGATATAATATTGTATACCATTACCTTGTTATGCTCTTCAAGAGAAAAAACTCATTCTCAAATCCTGCATTCATTACCTAGAAAGTAGACCATAAGTTAATACATTCAACACAATTATTGATTTGACTAGAAGGGAGAGAAAAAATCAATAAAAAGTTAAAAACACAAAACCGTATTATACAGTGTCGGACAACTTTTTTTTGTTTTCCAAAATATCATTTCTGGTTAAGTTAAATACCATAGTAAATACTAAATAATACAAACTCTGCAACATACCAAGTCAAATTCATCTTTCAGAATTTTGGTAACTCTTCTTAAGGCTTCTCTTGGGCAATATTCCCATGGTTGACCAGGTTTAAGATTCAGATCAGCTAAAACTATTTCATCTTGCTTGCTCCTATAATGGAAGAGAATTTCATCAGTTTAAATAATTCAGTCTATCTTCTCAAGAAGATATTTTTGCAGACTAAAGAACATTATGTCAGAAATATTGAGAATCAATTGCTATACAAGTAGGGAATGGAATACGTGTGCAGATAAGTTAGCTTGCAAATGTGAATAATTCTTTGAGCTCAGAACATCGTCGTTAGGAAGAACTTGCGTACCAAGGAATTCTCCTTCTAGTAGACAAATCAGGCACTAATCTTGATTCACCGACTGAACCTAAACCAGACCCTTCTGGAGATCCATCCAGAAAAGAAGTCATTACCATACAAACAAATGCTAAACCGACTCCGTTCTTCGTAACAACATCATCGAAACGCTTTCTAGGAACAACCTGAAACAAAATTTGACAGCACCCTCAGAACATAATACAAATATAAAAAAAATCTCTAAATTGTTTACATTGACCTACAAAATGAATGAATCAATGATGTGACAGAAAAAACCCGGCTAGAGGGAACTCACGCGGCATCTGTGCTGTCCTGAATTATCAACCCATAATATACGAACAAATGAAACATCGGTCTCTAATTCATCGTTCAACTTCAGGGGCAAATTATTATGTGAACTAACAGCATTGCTAGCTAAACTAATCTTATAAAAGTTGATTGCATTTCTTGCAAAGATGTCTTTTGCAGCTTCCACAGCCTCAGGTAGAGAGAGATCGCCATCGATGCATGAATCACGCAGAACGGAGAAAACAACTTCACGAGACTTCTTTGCACCTGCAAAAAGCAGAACTCGTGAATCTTTTACACCTACATGACAAAAAACTCAAGTATAATCTTCATATTCGGTGTGATGGTAGGGATGTTAACCAACCTAAGTAGAAGGTTTCGGGAAATGCATAGCCATCGGTACTAAACATCACCTGCAATGCAAAGTTCACTCTTGTGAGACATGGCCAGAAGTTAAGAAAGTAATTTGGATTAAGTGATAAATATGAACATATATATTCTTTTGATTGTTATGCAAGGTACATTAGTTTATCTGAAAATTGTTAATAATTCTTTGAATTGCTTATATTGTCACCTTATTTATTGGAGCCAGCTCTAAAAGCTCTTTAAGTGATGAAATCATTCCATGTACACTTAGCTTTGGAATTGCCAACCCAAAATCAAGGTAAACCTGAATGAGAAGATTGTGTTAGATGCCAGGGAACATGCAATTATCCATATTCAAATCTACTAATACAAGTCACTGAGTTATAAAATGTTTGCCTGAGGGTACACAGATGCTAGATATGATGCTTCCTTTGAGAATGGATAGGATGCATGTAAAAGAACAATCCGAGAATTTGAATATCTCTTGTCCTCAAAAACCGAACGGAGATGAAGAGGATTCGACAGTCGCATATCCAAATCTTTGTCTCCAAAGCTAATTACAGAAGGGAAAAGTTTAGTATTTAGGTAAAAGTAGAGTTACAAGCAACAAAAAAATCATGTCATCTATCTCCAAAAATATGTAAGTAGGAAAAGAAACTACAACTTTCATGAACACCAAACATGACACTGATACGTAAACAATGATTATAATTTAAGAAAATAGAAGTGTTTGAATGTAATTACCCTGTGTGTATCTGCATTGGTAAGTCATAGGATTGAGCAACTTCCAAACTTTGCAAGAAGATATAGTCGATAATATTTTTGTTTGCGATACGGATGGGCTTGCCAGCTGAAAATGTAGAATGATAAGTATAAATACCATGAAACAGAACATTACAGAACCAACTTGCATATTCTACTCACCAAGTAACACTTGTCTGAGACCCTCCTCGGCATCATTTTTAGTAACATTTATATTGATTTCTAAGCCACCGCGGTATGCAGCTATGCTTTTCAAACCAAATATCTCACCAGCAACTGTAAAAGATGATGCTAAGGAACCTATCTTAAGTTATTGAATATATTTTTGTAAAGCTGAGAACTTTTGTTGTGTTTGAATATGTATCAAAATCATTCATCATGGATGATTCGAACATCTTAATAGTTATTTACACCATTTCAATGCTATCAAATTATAACAATCACTAACTTTTTGATTCGAAAATGCAATATGTATATAACTAAACAAAAATATTCTCCCCACGTGCTGCACAGATTAAAATACTAGTACTAGTAGTAATACATATGAAGGATATGATTTCAACTTTGAGACAAATGCTTTAGTGAATGAATCCAGCGTCCAGCAAGATCCATCAGGCAAATCCTTCAGGGAGTATCAAATAATTATGAATACAATTTCAAATAGAAAGATGCAATAAAACAAATCAAAAGTGATTAATGTCTAAGAGAATCTCACTTGATCAAGGATTTCTTCAGCAACCCTTTCAATTCTTAAGATTCTACCAACAAAAGGAGTAAAACTCTTATGCCATTCTATATCATGCTTTTTGTCCAATTCTAAACCATCATCCATAAGTATTGCAGAGATTCCTGCAGCTTTGAAACATGTCGAACACGCGAATTGCAATCCGGACACTCTTCGGTGTTCTTCGACGCTTTGCAAAGATAACTCACATCCATAAAGCTGAGATAAATCCCTTAGATTTCTCTGAACATTAAATAAAGGACTGTCATAATAAGATTCCATACAGAAAATATTTGAAGTTCTCCAAAAAAAAAAAAAGTGGCATTGTGCTATAAACTGATGATTAGTGAAGTTTCAATATTAAAGATGACACACATCTTCATTTCACATGTAAGGCTCTATTTGGATAACAGCTTAAGATAAGATGTTATACCATTAATATTTGTCATATTGGTGTTTATGTATAAGTTATAACTACAAGCTATTCCTAAGTTTTCATATAAACTGTTTTTATAAGTGGTTTTCATAACCGTTCTCGAACCATCTCACATTATGTCAATACATAAGCTCAAATAAGTGAATCCAAACAAATCCTAAGTTCCACATGAGTCAAACCAGAAAGACCAGAAGTGTTCAGGGGCGGTGACTTTTTATTCTTTATACATATTAACAGATTAATATATGTCCCTTCAAATACATAGGATAAAGCAATTAAAAAAATAAAAACAAAATATATTGAAACCAAAGAGAAAGTTCTTCAAGCAAAAGGGCATAGATTATTAGAGATATAGTTAATTTATATGTATCTTTATTCTCTTCCATAGCCTGTCAAGTTTTGTAACGTTTAAAAAAATGGATATAGAAAAAAGTGTTTGAGCAATTAAGGAGTTGAAAAAGAAGTACTTACCTTGAAGGATAGAGAGTGTTGTGAAGAAGCAAGAGCATCATCACCTTGTGCTTCAGAAAAGGCATGAATAAAAGGCAAGTTTGAATGAAGAGAAACTATGTTGTGAGCATGACCATCCACAAGTTCCACCTCTTCAACCACTTTTCTCAATTCACTCAAATCCATTGTTTTTCACACTGTCTCCTAAGCAAGTGGTCAGGATCAAAATCCTTTGTGTTTGGTTATTTATTTATTACAAATTATTGTCTCTTTTGTACTCACTCTAGACTTGAATATAAATAAAATATATATTTAATTCAAATTTAAAATAAATGATTTTGACTTTTAAGACTTAAATATAACAAAAGAATTATGTATTTGGTCTGAATTTGAAAATAAATACATTTTGATTTTTACACTAAGTTTGGAGGTAGTACTATAGTGAAGCCTCTTTCATCTACTTAGTTGGACTTTGGAGCATCTATTGAGTTCGAGTTAGTAAATTAATTTTATTTGTTCAGTTTCTTTTTATAATAGATATTTAAATCAATAGAAGTTAATATATTTTATGTAACAGAGATAGTATTTTATGACAATCATATATTTTATTAAAATCATCGCACTTTAACATAGAAAAATATATCATTTTCATCGTTTGTCAGTGAATTCTTTTTTTACTTTAGCTATGCATGTCAATTGCAGTCATTTATAAATATTACATTGGGGACATATGTGTATTTGATTCATTTATGGAGAGTGTGTGGTTTTTGTTTTTAAATAACCATTTTTCTATAAAAAATTTCAATATATCTCATCAATGCATTTTATATTGGGGACATATATGTATTTGATTCATTTATGGAGAGTGTGTGGTTTTTGTTTTTAAATAACCATTTTTCTATAAAAAATTTCAATATATCTTATCAATGCATTTGGCCACATGTTTCTAGTTTTGTATTGGTACATTTTGAAAGTCATTTTTATCTTACGATTAGTTTTTTTTAGTATATTTCTAACTTTGGATCATAATTAAGTTTTAATATAATTACTTGCATATTAATCATTGCTCGCTTTGCAAGTGATAACTTGAGCTCTATATATTGAATTGACGTGTGCGAGCCGACGTTGAAAACTAAGAGTTAGAGTTACAACTTTTATGTTGGAGCAAAAGCCCAAATCGGAACTTGGTCAAAACGGTTGATTACGTGATCTGAGCTTTGATAACAGTATTTAGTATCGGGTCACTTATTTTTTGCCCTGGAACTTTTAGAGCCCAAAACGAGTACTATATATTTTATTTTTTTTGTAAGTTGGGTTCGGTTTTTTTCAAATACTAAGATACAATACAAAGTTTTCTTATTTTGGAAAAAATAGAATAATAGCCTTCCTTGGCAAATTTCTGATGGAAGGCTAAATTCTAGGATTAATTAATTCTTTCAGGATTTCATTAAGACCTTGATATTTATTTTTATAATATTAATTTCACGTTGATGATTCTATTCATTTTCTTGATTATATTGTTTTCTGATTGCTTAATTCAATTGTCAATAGAGTTGATAATTTGGTTTGACATAATTCGATTTTTAAATTAATTAATTGTAGTTTTTCGACGCTTGATCGTTAACTATAATACATTGATTACTATGATACTTAATTTAGTAAATGAAACAAAATTCACATAGTTGATTTACGCTTGCTTGATCAATTCTATAGTCAAATATGAATAGAATCCCAATTAAAATTTGAACTCGTTGATAAAATTTGTGATAGGTCTGAAATTTCCAAATAAGTGGATTAGTCATTCCAAATTTGCATTAATGTAATTTGTTTCGAATCTAAATTCAAAACTCCTATTTTTTTTATCGATTCTGAATTCGGTTAATATTATCGAAATTGCGAGATGACTCGGTTGTTGTCTTAAATTATGTTTTTTTACTACTCATATTTGACCCGTGAGCGACAACTAATCACTATTATCTTTTGAAAATAATATATTGAACTATTCTTTTATTCTCTCTAGCTCGACCTCACACTTTGAAATAGCGAGAATGCATGTAATCTATATTTTTTATTTTTAAATGGAGAACAACTTCACTTTTTGAAACAACAAAAGTGTATTTTTACGCTCTTTGAAAGAGCAAAGTCATGAAAGACCAATTTTTTATTTTAGTTTTAAAAAACGTCAAATTCAAATTTATATTATAACTAATAATAAAAATCCTAAAATAATTATGAATAATAGAATACATTGACACAATGTATCATAATTTATAGAGAAGAATTTCCAATTATATACAATGAAGAATATTAACTCTCATGAATATGAATGTAAAATAAAGTATCACAATCTAAAATGTATATATTTAAAATGATTGTCTAAATAGTATTCACATTAAAACTAAGTGTGTGCAAAATATATGATTAATTGGATCATATTGATATATTAGATTATATTGTACTAAAAAAATCAAATCATTTAAATGGTTTATGAATTGTATCACATATTTAAAACAAATTCAGTTAACCAAACTTATTCAAAAACCAGTTTAACAATTTTCAAATTTTTTTAACCTTAATTAATATTTTTTTCTTAGTAAATTTTTAAAATTTGTTTTTCTCGAAAAAAAAATAAAGAAACTCTTTTTTCCAAAAAGAATTTAAATCATTTTTTTTCTTGGAAAATTTTTTACATCTTTTTTTTTCTCAAAAAAATTTGCGAAAAAAAATTCAAAATTTTTTATCAGAAAATTATTTACATCTATTTTTCTTAAAAAAAATCGATACTTTTTAATCAAAAGAATTTCAATTTTTTTTTCCCAAATAATTAGTTCGAAACCAATTTTAACTGCAAATTTATTCAAAATATTAAACTGGTTTATATTTATAAACCAGTTTCAAATCGGTTCAGAACTGCAGTGAACTTGATTCGAAAGTGGTTTTCAAAAACTGAACTAAAATATTAATGTGGTACAATGTAGTTCAGGTTTTGTACCTGAAATGGATATTAGAGAAAAAATATCAATAAATACGATCTATATCAATTAACAAGTCATATTCAAAAAATATTAATGACAACTCTACTCAACCATAATAATTTGTATTTTGTTGTTGTTGTAATTTGAATAAATTTTTTTTATTATTAATAATAATGTTATAATTTTTATTATTATTTATAATATAAATTTGAATTTTACATTTTCTATAATTAAAATAAAAAAAATTGGTCTTCATGACTTTGGTCTTCAAAGAGCCAAATCGTACTAAAAAAATGAAGCTGGAGAACCTCGATTTCCATTGTAAGAACCTCCAACATTATTGTCTTGACAACAATGGTTTGATCTCTTAAGACTCGTCTCTACGGTGTTCATGAATCTTTATCGAAAATAATTAGGAGTTAAATGTGTTGTTGATCATGTGCAAAGTTGAATCATTGTTGAAATTAATGAGAGAAAAAAGTAGAAATGTCGGTTTCCATTTTATATTTTCCATTTTTCACTTTTTTCCTTTAAATTCTAATTGTGTCATAATTTATTGGTTGTGTAACGTAGACGTGTTACACATTCTCATATGTCTTACGTGTGCAAATAAGACATATTGATAGTCAGAGATTGTGATAGATATGGGTCATGCCTAGATTTTGTGTATATATAAATTAAATAGCTATTGTACAAATTATTTTACACAAGACAATTATACTTTGTTGCAATTTATCTTCCATTACAAATTTTATATCTACATTACACTCTTTTAGTCGGGTTAATATTGTTCATCTAACGGGATTGAGTTGTATACAAGGAAGTTGACTCTCACAACTAGTTAAGGCTTAATTTAAATGCTTAAAAAAATTGACGTCTATGATCCTAACTTCACTTATTTTGGGTCGATGATTTGACTTAACGTTAATTTTTATTAACTTTTATTGATATACAATTATTTATATTTAAAGACTTAGAGAATATACTTTTATTTTTATTTTGACATGGAGTGTGTAATATATATGTCCCACCAACGTGTACGTGCTACGATTATTTATTGTACTAGTACGTTCTTAACACCTTAATGAATGGATTATGGTGTGGTGTCTCGTTGCACAAGATTCTTTCTTCTCTTTGAATTAGATTGATTGAAACGTCTTAGTTATTGTAGTGGAGAAAAAGTTGGTCCACTTGCACGTGGTACGTGGTAGTGGTACCGCAGGCAGTGAAGCCCAAATGGTGTGAATTACAAGGTAAATGTCTATTTTTGTGGAGACAGAGAGAGGGAATGCCTTCTTCTTCAAATCTCTTGTTTAACTGGTGAAATTAATTAACATTGATAAGTGATGTATGCGTTGGATAATGTTTTAATGTACTAATGAACAAAAATAGAACACATGGCGAAACCGAAAATAGGATCATAAAAGTCTTAATTAAGTTTTTTTTTAAGTTTCTAGAGTTGAACTTAATCACTTTTATTTTTCTCCTCTATTTAAATGTACAAATCAAATCAACTATATTTTAAATATCATTTTGTTGGGAAAAAAAAAAACAAAAAATAACTATTTCAATAATGTGAAATATTTCATATATAAATGCTCAAAGAAATAACAAATGACAGGCAATTAAATATCAGACACACTGCAATTTTTAACGTAAGAAATTTCTCACAAAGTGAGAAAATAAAAACCATGAGAATTAATTTAGTAAAACAATTCACTATAATAACACTCGAGAACATCAACAATAAATAACCATCGCCATAGGTGAAAATCAAACAAATAATAAACAACCTTCCACGAAAGTGAGAATTTCAAACTAACAGGTAAAATTACTAACAATGTATATCAAAAGAATAAATTCAGTAGTAGAAATAATATATTGAAATTGTAGACCAAACGAAACAAATTTATTATACACCAATTACCACTAGAAACAATATTTTCTCTTCTTCTATGTGTCACGAGCGCAACTTCTATTTTAAGGAATAAAGTGCTTACGACACTTTTTCTTTGCAACTAGGAATTTCAAATCTCTTTTACTCATTATTATGGGCCAAGCCCCAAAAATCAACATATCCCCCTTTCTGTTTTCTTCAGGGCCGGCCCAAGGGTGAGGCGCCTAAAGCCCTTGCTTTAGGTCTCGCCAAAAAATAATTTTTTTTACTTTAACTTTTATACGGTATAGAGGCCCAATAATATATTATAAAAAATCTTTAACCATTATAGAAACAAAAAAGGCCTCCAAATTTTTTTAATTAGCCAATTAAAATCGATGCAACTATTTATGAGGATGATGATACTATACCGTTTTTAATATTAAATGCATTCATTTTCACTAAAAACCATCTTATATTAAAAGGAGTGTTTTTTTACTAAAAATGTCTCTTAGAATCATTCATCTGAAATTTTCTTGTCAACACGACAAAAAGTTTTTTCACCCTTGACCCTACTTCCTTATTCCTTGCTTTGATTTTATTTTTCATTTTGAATTTTCATTGTGTGAGTAGCTATTGTCAGTGACCAAAATATATTAAGGTATGTGTTTTTAATTTATTCGTCTCTTTTTCATCTGTAATCTGTTAAGTATTAAGTAAATATTTATATTCTAAATTATTAGTCTTTTTTTCAATTGTAGCAGAGATCAACCTTTTCTATATATTTGGTTGGAGCATAAACTAGAAAAAAAAAATTAAATGGATTAGCTTTATTATCGATTGAAAAAGAATTGTTAAACGAAATCGATTACAATAATTTGATAAATGATTTTGCATCAAAAAACAGTACGAAATATCAATTTTAAATAAAAATATTAATAATTTATTTATTAACTTTGAAAAAGCTCCGTCTGATAATTTCGCTTTAGGCCTCATAATGGGTTGGGCCGACCCTGATTTTCTTTTAATTTCTATAATAATACTAATAAGTTTACTTGGTGTGGCCCACTTAGGAGTGACCACCCAACAAATTTCCTATTCATGACTTAAGAGGAAAGGTAGTGTTTAATCATACCCGCCTTCTTTCTACAATATATCATCTTCAACACAGACAAATTTTTTGTCATCATATCTGAACATTTCTCATCAGTATAGATCTTCTCAATCGAGAATGACTTCATCTTCAGCACATCTCATATCCAATGAAACCACACCTCAATGTGCTTCAACTTTGCATGAAAAGTTGGATTCTTGTTGAGATGCATCGCACTCTTATCGTCGCATAAAAAACATAAACTTATCTTGTTTGAGGCCTAACTCTTGTAGGAGTTTCTTCATCCACAAAAGCTCTTTAGATGATTCAATTGCTGCAATATACCCAGCCTCAATAGTTGATAAAACAACACACTTTTGTAACCTTGATTTCCAAGACATAACTCCCCATGCAAACTCATCATATAACTAGAAGTAGACTTTCTAGAATCAAGATCACCTGCCATATCTAAATCTATGTAGCCATCTAACACAAGTTGAGCACCTCCAAAACATAGACACACTTTGGAAGTGTCTATGAGGTTTCTAAGAATCCACTTCACTACTTTCCAATGATCTTTAGCACGGTTAGAGAGAAATCGACTAACAACTCCAACAACATAAACAATATTTGGCCTTGTGCATACCATAACATATATCAAACTACCAATTGCAGATGCATAAGGGACCTTATTCATCTCTTCTTTATCTTTCTCACTTGTATGACACGACTCAAAATTCAATTTAAAATGACTAGAAAAGTGGAGTACCAGTAGGATTTGCTTTGCAGAACCCAAGTATTTCATTGCAAAAGACTTGCTCAAATTTTTCTTTAGAGATTGATTTGTTTTTAGTTTCATGACCAACAATCAGAGAATAATAAAATCACCAACAGAGAATATCATGACAAACACACAATGGTAAGAAGTAGTTTTACCATACCCATGTTTCTCCATGAAAGAATCAAATTTATTATACCACAGTCTTGGTGCCTATTTGAGCCCGTACAAACTTTTCTTCAATTTGCACACAAGTTGCTCTTTACCTTAGACTTCAAAGCCCTCAGGTTACTCCGTATAGATCTCTTACTACAAATCTTCATGAAGGAATGTCGTCTTTACATTCAACCTCTAGGTTCAAACTAACTGTTAACCCAAGTACAACTTGAATTGAGGACATCCTCACTACAGGTGAGAAAATTTCTTCAAAGTCAATACATTTTTTCTGATTAAATCCTTTAACAACCAATCCTATTTTTTTATCTTCGTTGAATATTATTCTCTTCTACTTTTATCTTGTATACACATTTGTTCTTGAGTGTTTTTCTGCCCTTAGGCATCTTCACTAGCTCAAATGTGTGATTCTCAGGCAACGAGTTCATCTCTTCTTGGATGGCCTTTCAACATCTTTTCCTTATCAACATTTGCAATGGCCTTTTAGTAGTACTCTGACTCTCCTCTATCAATGATCATTACATACTCATGTGGAGGATATCTCCAGGAAGGTTGATGTTCTCTAGTAGACCTTCACAACTCAGGCTCAGCCGGTGGCTCAAGTGGAACTTGCTCATCATCCTGAGGTACACAATCATCAATTAAATTCTCACCATCTACCTCTATATCTCCCCATCAACAAAAGTTTCATCAAGGGGCTTAGGGGCAACATCAATGTAACTTCTGGAATTTGATTTCAGTTTCTCAATTTTATCAAAGTCTTTAATTGTTTGCTCTTCAAGAAATATCACACCTCGATTTTTGATAATTATCTTGTCAACTAGATCTCACAGTCTATAACTAAGTTCTCAATCATCATAACCAACAAACGCACAATATTTGAATTTACTATCAATCTATAATTTATTATTATACATTTTTTTTTTACACCATGTAGTATATTTTATATTTTTTTTAAATAAATTTTTAAAATGTAAATCCGATCAAGTCAAACCAAACTAACTCATTTTTCATCGATTTAGTTTACTTCGGATTTTGTGAGTAACTATTATTAAAATCAAACTAGTTATTTTTTATTGATTTATATTTATTTTTTTCAAAAACCAAACCAATCTAACTCGTTATAACCTTATTTGCTACCATAATAAGATATCAGACTTCTTTAAAAAAAATTATCGGACGACTTATGGGCCTGAGCAATATGTAACCGATTCACATTTCTGCTGGGCTTCATGCATTGTTATTTAAGTAATTTAATTAAAACAATATATTTTAAAAGAAGAGATCATTTGTGAAACGCCACTTAACATAACTTTGTCAATAGTGTGACACGTGTTATTAAGAATTTTGAGAGAGTCATATTTAAAAAATAAAACCTCTAAAAGTTATATATATATATATATATATATATATATATATATATATATATATATATATATATATTATTGATATATGAAAAACACTACATATATTCATGAACTTTCATATTTGACGGATTAAAATTTGGCTCTATATGTTTGTGAGATTTATCTCAACCGATAAATATTAATATTATCAGATTGAATATTTTATATCCAGTTTGAACGGCCTTACAATTGTGCATTAGTTTTAGTGATGTTTATCATTTGTCCATAGACCCAAAAAAAATTGGATCTACGAGAGTTCATAAATATTAAAAAAGAAAATTATATATGGTTCAATTTATTCGTTCATTTTTTTCAACAAGACCTTCCATTTTAAATTATATGTTACTTTAGCAAAATATGTTTCTCCTAAATTATATGTTGTTTTTCAATATTTATGAATCATTAAATTTTTTTGTCCATCTTCAAACTTTGACAATTTTAATCCGCTCTCCAATGGTGTGTTCACTAGATTGCAATCAAACATTTTAAATTTCTTAAAAACTTCCTTCACATAGTTTTCTTGAGAAATAAATATACCTTCTTCCAATTACTTTACTTCTAGGCCTAAGTAGTATGACATGAGCCTAACATTAATCAACTCGAACTCAAGTGTCATAGCATTTTTGAACTCTTCAAATAAACTTGGATTGCTCCTAGTGAATATAAAATCATTTAGATAGAGACAAACAATAAAAATATTCCCATTATCGCAGACTTTGACATAAAGAGTATATTCATTAAGGCAATGAGCAAACCCATTGTCTTGGAAGTATTTGTCGATGCGACTAGTCCATTCTCTCGGTGCTTGCTTTAATCCATACAACGCTATCGTCAATCTCAAAACTTTATCTTCATGTCCTTTAATTGCGTACCCTATTGGTTGCTCAACATAGACCTCTTCTTCAAGATAGCCATTTAGAAATGCCGATTTTACATCATGTTGATAAAGTTTCCCTTTATTTTGAGTTGCTACAGAGACTAACAAACGAATAGTGTCCATGCGAGCAACTGGTGCAAAAACTTCTTAATAGTCAACTCCATGTTTTTGTTTGTAGCATTTGGCAACAAGTCTTGCTTTGTAATTTTCAACCTCTCCATTAGCCTTTTTTTAGCCTTGTACACGCATTTGACTCCAATTGCTTCATGGCCCTTTGGAAGAGTTGCTAATTCCCAAGTATTGTTCTTCACAATTGATTTGATCTCTTCTTCCATGGTTTGTTTCCACCTTTTATCTTTCACTGCTTCGCCATAATTTAATGGCTTACTATCCGTCAAGAGACAATACAAGTCTTCAAGGTCAAGAGTAACTTTAGTTGACCTTTCATAAATGTCTTATATATCTTTCTTCTTTCTTGGTCTTTCGCTTGAACTTTCATATAGAGAAGTAGGTGAATGAGGATGTGAATAAGGTGAAGTTGCATCTTGTACTAGTGTTGTGGTCTCTTGATCTTCTTTAAAATATGGAAGGAAATTATAGTTTTTCTTCTTCTTAACCTTCCCAATTCCATGTAGCATTTTCATCAAATTCGACATCATGACTCACCACTACCTTATTGTTGCATGGGTCGTACAACTTGTAACCTTTAGAATGCAGATCATAGCCAACAAAGACATGTTTGATGATTTGATCATTGAGCTTTGGATCTTTCTTGTTGTGGCACATTTGCATATGCTATGCTCCCAAAGATATGCAAGTGATTAACACTATGCTTTCTTCCATTCCATGCTTCTAGAGGGATTTTTTCTTTGACATTTGAAGTCGGAGATCGATTTTCCAAATAGACCGCACACGAAACTGCTTCAGCCTAAAACTCATTTGGCATCCTTTTGGATTTTAGCATGCATTTTGCCATGTTCAAAATAGTTCTATTCTTTCTCTTGGCTACTCCATTCTGTTGCAGAGATCTTGGAATTGTCAATGGACGGCGATTTCCATGAGTTACACATAATTAATTAAACTCATTCAAAGTGAATTCACCTCTTTGATCAGATCTCAAAGCTTTGCTTTCATGACCGCTCTCATTCTCTACAAGAGTTTTGAAGTTCTTGAAAGCAACAAAAGCTTCTGATTTTTGCTTTAAGAAATAAATCCAAGTTTTCTACTAAAATCATCAATAAAGAGAATGAAATATTTACTCTTACCAAATGAAGATTGATTGATTGGCACACATTAGTCGATATGCACAAGTTGGAGTGGCTTAGTTGCTCTTGATGTGGCTTCTTTACGAAAACTTTCTCTAGTTTGTTTGTCAAGAAGACAAACTTCACACAATTGATTTGGATGATTGATTGAGGGCATCCCTTTCACCATATTCTTTTCTCCCATAATTTTAAGTGAACCAAAGTTCAAGTGGTCATACTTCATATGTCAACGCCATGCTTCATCTTGGACACTCATCTTTAAATATTTTGATTTAATAGTTCTTAAGTTCAAGATAAACATTCTATTTTTTGTCATAAGAACGTTAGTGATTAAACTATTATTTTGATCTCTAAGCCAAAAATGTCTATTTTTCATGACAATTTCATATCATATTTCAAGAAGTTGGGCCAAATTCAAAATATTACTCTTTAATTTAGGCACATAGTAAACATCACTAATCACCTTATGGCTCCCATCTTTAGAAGATACTATAATCGTACATTTCCCTTCAATTTTCACTTTTCATGAGTCTCCAAAGGAAACATTTCCATTCATCTTTTCATAAGCTCCACAAATTTCTCTTTACATTAACACATATGGTTACTTGCACCACTGTCCAAGTACCATGAACTATTAACATCTTTATCTTCTTCCTTGAGTGTTAACAACAAATTTGACTCTTCATCTACGTCAACAAGATTAGCCTCTTCTTCCTCTTGATTAGGAGCATTACAGTATTCCCAATAAAAATGGCCAAATTCATGGTAGTTATAACATTCAACTTTAGATTTGTCATACCTCATTTCACTTTGATAATAGCCATAACCTCTTTCTCTTCCATGAATTATTGTGATGAGTGACTTCTTTCTTCGTAGTGTGATTCACCATTAAAGCCTCGTCATCTTCCTCCTTGGCCACGACCATGTCCTTTTCCTCTTCCTTGTTCACGTCCACGTCTGTTTTGACTATTGAATCCTCTGTCATCCTTCAAAGAAGCTTTGATTTTGAGAACTTTCTCTAATGGATCCTCTTGCCTTTTCTTCATTCTTTCTTCTTGAGCTTGCAAATAACCTTCTAATTCCTCAATGGACATTGAGTCAAGATCTTTTGATTTCTCAAAAACACAGACCACATAATCGAACTTAGGAGTCAAGGAACAAAGAATCTTCTCTGCTACACGAACATCTTTTATCTTGTCTCCATATCTCTTCATTTGATTAACAATTGTCGTCACCCTTGAGAAATAATCTGAAATTGATTCGGAATCCTTCATCTTCAAAGCTTCGAAATCTCCCCTTAGAGATTGAAGTCTTATCTTCTTCACTTTGTTAATGCCTTGGAGTGATTTCTCCAAAATCTGCCAAGCTTTCTTTGAATTCGTAACATCAAAAACCTTCTAAAACATAGAATCATCCAAACATTAATGAATAAGAGTAAGAGTTTGTTGATCCTTCTTCCTTGTCTTTGCCAAAACCTCCTTCTCAACTTGAGATAATCTGTCTTCTTTTTGTGGCTCATCATAGCCTTTTTCCACAATCTCTCATACACCTTGAGAGCTAAACAATGCTTTCATGCGAAGGCACCATTTTTCATAATTCTCTTATTTTAGAAGAGGAAAGTGGAAAATAGTGAAATCACGAGTCGCCATTTCTCAACTCTCACAACCAAGCTCTGATACCACTATTGGTTCCTCATTCTCGGTCATACTCATCTATGTTGATGATTTGATAATTATTGGCCCCTCTTCATGAAATCAACACCATCAAACAACAATTGGATACAACTTTCAAAATAAATAATTTGGGTGATCTCATATATTTCTTGAGTCTCGAAGTTGCTTGCTCTTCTTCAGGAATCAAAATCTGCCAATATTGGTGTGTGTTGGACCTAATATCTGATGTTGGTCTTCTTGCTGCGAAGCCTTGCTCTACAGCCATGGTTCAACATGCTACTACTGCTAACAACACCTTGTTTCATGATCCCTCTGTTTATCGTCGTCTCTTTGTATGCCTTATTTATCTTACAACAATTCGTCTTGATATTTCCTATGTCGTTCAACAACTAAGCCAACATATGGCCATAGCTCTTACCTCTCATCACTCTATTGCTATACGGGTTTTATGTTACTTAAAGAAAGCTCCAGGACAAGGTCTCTTTTTCTTTTCAACTAATCTCTATAATTGAAAGCTTTTAGTGATTCAGATTGGGCAACTTACCTCCAAACTCGGTGTTCTGTATTTACCTCGACAACTCTTTGATTTCGTGGAAATCAAAGAAGCAAACCATTATCTCTCATTCATTATCGTAGATTCAATATCGTGCTTTAGCATCTACTGTTTGCAAACTTCAATGACTCACGTATCTGCTGCAAGGCCTCGCTGTTACTTCCATTAAAGCTGTTTTGTGACAACAAATCTGCTTGCCACATCGTTGTGAATTCGACATTTCACGAATGAACAAAGCATATTGAGATTGACTATCATGTCATTCGTGAAAAGCTTCAATCCAACCAATTTCATCTTCTCCTTATCCCTTCAAAAGATTAACTCACTGACATCCTTAGCAAACCCTTGAATCCTCAACCATTTCATCATCTTTTGTCCAAGTTGGGAGTTCTTGACATCCACTCTCCAATTTGTGGAAGGTATTGAATACTATTGTAAATAATAGTTAGTTTTCTGTTTCAGTTATGTTAGTTAGGTTAGTTAAATGTAATTGGTTTGTTATTTTTGAGACTTAGTTGACTAACTCTAATGTTGGTTCTCTGTTGACCGGTTCTCATTCTTTTGTATGGTATATATACATTTTCCTTTAATCAATAAAGTTAGTAATTCAATCCACATGGAGAAACTCCCTTTACCTTTTCCTCTCGTTATAATTACTCTAATCTGACTAGTAATATTTCAAGCTTCTTGTGTATGTGTGGATAGTTAATGTTATTTCGGACTCGATAAAGTCTAGACAAAAAGAGCGTAAAAAATGAAAATAGTCAATTTGTAATTTTGGCCTAGATTTTAACATATTCTCAAGGAAGTCAATTTGTAATTTCACCCTTCCAGTAAGTTAGGCTTGATATTTTCAATAATGGTGCAAAATACAATTTTTTTTTTTTTTACATTTGTTTGTATAGGGGATGTATTTAATCTGATCTGTGATGAAAGGGATGCAAAGCTCATGTCAAAGATTGAGAACCATTTTGGCACCCATGTAACAATGGTATGCTACTCGATAATGTACCAAACTTTGGATACAGTATATAGTATATTCAGTATGTGAGTGTATGCGAGAATTAGTTATACGCCAGAGAGAGAAGTGATGAAAATATTGGAATTACTAATTTGAATGAGGTGAAAATTGATAATACTAACCCTAAAAGGAGAGATAAATTTCATTTTGAAAGAAATGATATATTTGTTTTTTTTTTTTGCAGTAGTTTATATTCTAATCAAGCAAATACACTTACAATAGGAAACAGAGGTAATAATTTGTCTTTTTGCATAAAGTAATTTAGAGAGTAAGTCAACTTGTTAAGAATTATACAAGTGTAAAACTAAGATAATACGTTGACTTACTCTCTTTACATGTATTTAAGATGTGTCTAATATGTATTTTAGTCACACAAAAATTATTTTATTATATATGGTTAAGAGGTGTTTGAGGCATGTTTAAATCATAAAAAAGTAATTTCATTATATACTGTTAAAAGGTCTTTAAAATTTTGCTGTGCATTAATTATAATAGAATCTGTTATTTTTTTGAAGACAATATATATTTCAAAAAATGCCAATATCTAAGAGATGTTTAACACGTCCACATGACACATTGAAAAATGTTCTTGTATAATAGTATTACATTAAATTCTTAAATTTATTGAGTTTTATATTTTTAGTAATTGCTAAAATTAAAGAGAATAATTTGTCAAAAGAACTAAAAAAATATTTAATTTAGTTATTTAAACTGAAATCCAGAATCAACTTAATTCTTCGAAGTACTATTATTTTAAATTAATTTTTTAAATTTATAAAATATTAATTAAGACTATCATTCGTTTATATTTATAGTAATCATATTTGAGATATGTTAAATATTAGATATAAATGTATTTGATGATAAATTCTTGATATTATAAGAGTCTAATTCATTCTATTAAATTCAACTCTAGTAATTATTAGAGATATATATAAAACAAAATAAATAACATCAGTAAAATATTTGATGATAAATCCATAAACACGAACTAATCTGATCGACATTTTCCGATTTCAAAAATCATAGTAAAATATTTAAAACGTGATGAATTATGTTACATAAAAAAAAAGCTACATAATTCCAAATTACCACCATGGATGTATTTACTCAAAAAAGAGAGCTGAGACCATTTATTTCCAAAAAAAAACACCATTAATTTATCCAAAAAAAAAAAAGAACTCAGAAATATTAATGAAAGGAAGCAAGTCGGTTGGTCGTTGGTAATCTGAGAGAAGAGATGGGCTCGGCGACGTATCTTCGCCTTCAGAGATTTGCATCTCTCAATTTGCTCTCCCTCCTCCGCTTGCAGAACTCTTCAGTTTCCACCGTTAGATTTTGTTCTTCTTCGTCGTCGTCTTCCGGTAATTCTAAACCAGATAATAAGAAGCTAGTTGATCGTCTTTCGACTGTAATCGACGCCGTCAACGATCGCAAACTACCTCCTGAACTTCGTGGCCAGCGCAACAATGTTAGGTATTGGACATACACTCAATTCCCTCTCTTACAATCACAATTAACTTTTTCTTTTATTCATATCATCTCTTTCGGTTATTCGATGGATTCAAGTGCTTACTGAATACATGAAATTATTTTATGTTTTACTCAAAATTATGGTTTTGATTCCTTGTCAAATATAATTAAGTACCCACGATACTCTGTTAACATTTGTCAATTGATTGTGAATATGAAACAAAAAGTATGAAATTAGAACTTCGTATATTTAATATGTATGTATGTTTACAAGAGTGAAGGTTCAAACTCTTTGGTCCACCAATTTGATGCTTAAAAATCTCAAATATTGGTCAAATTCTATGTAGTACCAACACTTCTAATAAGAGACGTGTCACGGTAGACACCGACACGACACCAATATATTGATTGTTTTCGTTTAATCCGTTACGTCAGATTGTTGATCTGTCAGTGTTGTATTCGTGCCAGTATTTGTGTTTGATAGGTCAAATTAATTATTTTTAGGACGATCTTCGGGGAAACTTTAGCCTTTAGTCCCGTCAGAGACTAATTTGATCGATATTTAAAATATTTGATGACCAAATTAGTAAATTGTAATTATTTTACCTCAGTTGGGGTCTTTATATATATTAATATGTAAGAAATGGATTGACACCAGAGGAACTCTAGTTGCACACAAACTACCAAATGCACCAGTGCTATGCCCTTAGTATTACTATGTATATTGCCGCTTGTCATATCTTCCCAATGGTTAATAAAATTGCCAACAGGTTCAGGGATCTGTGAACTTGAGGCACTGGTTGCTATTGGCTGTCATGTCTACCAATAATGCCATGTTAGTACGTAACATAAGCTGTATATGTTTCGAATATAAATGAGAATATGACAGAACATTAAAAAAAAGTGATATATCACCAAGTTAATTGTACAGTATAATTGGCCTTGCTTGTATACAATGCTTTTGATGATTTGGTGTTTATTTTGTCAATTGTCATCATCATCTGGTTTTGTTTAACACAAGTTTGGCTGTTAGACAGGTCAGAAACTGACTTGATCAACGTTGTTGAGCAAAGAATATGGCATTCAATGGAAGAAGGCCAATTTGAAAAATTGCCTGGGAAAGGCAAGCCACTAAAGCTTGACACAAATCCTCATGCGGATCCAGCTGAAGACACCTTATACAGAATCCTCTCGAAAAATAGATGTGCACCGGAGTGGGTCGAGCTTAACAAAGAGATAAGGTCTAGAATATCTGAATGGAGGATGTCCTTGAAGAAAGCTTGGGCAAATAAATGCAGTGGAGATCACTCTGTGTGGGTTGAAAGTTCAGAGGCTTTGAAGTCGCAGTTAAAAGAAATTAATGATAAGGTGAGCTGGTTTGGTCATTTTGTCATGTTAATGTTTGCAGGAAATTGGAGAACTGAATATGATTCTTGCAAGTATTGAATTATGTCTTTGATGTTTGTAATGCATTTTTAATACATATCTTGTTTTTTTTTTTGCAGGTTTTCCGGTATAATCTCATTGTACCTTTTGGTCGGCAAATGTTTGGCCTTAAGTGGGAGAAAGAGATCAGTTATTTAGAAGAATGATGAAAGTCATTATTGAATCAATTGATTTACGATTTTAGAATATCATAATTTGTTATTTCCATGAAGGGTGGTCATGCCAGCTGAATAATCACATGGCTTAAGTTATTTAGTTCAACTTTGGGTGATTAATTTGTTTACTTGCAATGTTTGGTGCATGCATGGATTAGAGGTATGTTTGGTGAACCCCTAAAGTGTAGTTTTTGCTGAAATCAGTGTTACACTGTGATTTAGCCAACTTATTGTCCATCTAGACATGCACCAGGGCTGGTGAACGTCATTGTTTATGATCCCTCTATCAGGCTGCAATTATATGGTTTATCGGGTAAACCAAAGGAAACATATACTGAAAATGAATGAGAACAAATCTTTGCACAAGTGGTCTTGAAAATTGTACAATACAGTCTAATGCCCTTGTGTTGATTGGCATACTATATTTTGCTGAAATTGGTTGTAACTACTAGATGACTGGGTTCAATTTGATTACGAGAGCTCTTTCAATGGTAGTGTGATTCAGTAGAATCAATTTGTCGTTTAAATCTAGGCCACAATCATATAGAAATTCACATCTAAAAGTTATTTTTCTTGCTAAAATATATTATATCACGTGTAGATTTTTGTTGTGATTTAACTGAAAGAGTAATCCAAAAAATGCTTATGCACGACACAACAACTCTAATCCACATGTTTGGTTAGCCACAAATATATAGCTAAAATGAAAGAGATTGTGTTTTGTAAATAAAAGTATTCTATTATTGTATCTCTTTCTATTGCCTTCAAGTGATTCAATCATGTTTTTGGAATTGTATCGCAAATGCAACATATGCCATGCTTTTCACGGTAACCTTTTTTCCTAATACTGTTATTTCGATTTTTTTTCTTCATGAATGTTATTTGAATCTGTAGAGGGACTAACCGCGCAAGTGACAATTAGAAGGTAAAATATATAGTATGTCTTATAGCATGATTATTAAATTGAATTGTTGATAACTTAAATGATATAATATAGGAATTATTTTTGTTTGTTTAATGTATCTTTAAATACGAATAGATCAAACGTGACGGACCGATTTGAGTGGTGAAATTCAAAACTTGAATTTGTCTGTCCGTCAAAAACTATAGTTTTTCTCTTTCACCAAATAATTTACTTTTCTTAGTATATTCGTTAGTTTTTCTCCTTCACCAATGGTTTCAATCATTTCACTGTTAAACTGCTTTAATCTTTAGATAAATCCAATTGAACTACCTAATCTTCTGAAATATTTACTTGATACCCTGATACGTTATAGCTAGAGTTGGACAAGTCAAGTCCAACCAACTATACCCAACTAACCCACAAACAAAAAAAGGAAAATGGGCGGGTCAAATTAGGTGAAACAGGTTTGTGGGTTGTAAGACCGGGCACATATGTGAGTAGGCGTGCGAGTTCCGAGCTGTTACAGGTTCAAGTTTGTAAATAACAACAATTGGTACCCGAACTCGATCGAGTTAGAAAATCTATTAAAGTCCAGTTCAATCTACTTAAGAAGTCCTAAATATAAAAGCATTTATTTTAAAGTGAACCATAATTCCTCTCCAATGAGCGGTAGCCGTCGCTAGTCCTCTCTCACTCTCTCGTAAGTTTGCTTATCTCTTTCTCAATGTCTCACATCTCTTGTTTTCAGAGCTATTCAACTATGTCATTGTCATCGCTCTCAAACTCTTAGCTTCCCTTGAATCTCATTATTCCCCTTACTCTCTCAAAAAAAATTGTTTTAGGGTTTTCGTTTTCTAACTCTTTTGTGTTTTTTGTTTTTATTTTGAATTGGACAACCTTGACTTGAAGGATTAGAGACTAACAAAGGAAAACACTATTAAAAGGTTTGTTCTTTAACTTTCGATTTTCTACTTTTACTTTGCTTTAATTTTAATTTTATGTTAAGTTTGTGATTAGATCTTTCTCTTTCTCGTTCTTCCCCTTTCTCTATCAACTTTTTTTTTCTCTTCTGTTTTAGGATTTTTTTTTCTAACTTTTTGTGTGTTTTTTTTTATTCTGAACCGAACAACCTTTGTTCCAGTTTTTATTTATATATTTAAATTTGTTTCCTATTTTAAAAATTTTAAGATTAGTGTTCCTGTTTTCGGACTTCAAGCTTTTCAATCTAGTTTGTTTTTAATTAACTATACTTTTTTTTAATCTAATTTGTGTTTTTGGTTAGTTCTTTTAATCTTATTGTTTTGTTGTTTGGTTTTGATTATTGTC
>JBBPBP010000001.1:21297312-21307704 GCA_037974735.1 Cicer chorassanicum
AAAAAAAAAAAAAAAAAATAGGAAAAGACAACCAACATGTGCAGTAGAAAGAGAAACTTTCTCTTTTTATTTATTTTATTTTTGGTGTTAAATGTAATGTAACGAAAACTCATATAGACTCAAAATTGGACCAGATTTATAAAATGACGATTTTTAGATTTAATAATTATAAATGCAAAATGTAATGCAAAATGTTTATTAAACATATTTTTATCTATTTTTTACAATTATTTTTAATTAGTCGGACAAAATTGAGGTACTACAATGTTTAATTAGTATTTAAACTTGCAACTATTTTATTCTTAATTAGTATATATTCGTTTATCCTTAATTTGTATGTATGCATGTTTCATGCGTAATATGTATACTTGCAACTATTTTATGTTTAATTAGTATGTATTTGTTATGCTTAACTTGTATGTGTACTTCTTGCTTAATTAGTATGTATGCTTCATATGTATACTTGCAATTGTTTTTGCTTAATTAGTATGTATCATTTATGCTTAAATATTATGTAGTTTCATTTTTTAATTAGTAATTATGTTTGATTTTAGTTTTTATGTAATATGTCAAGCACTCTATTACTAGTTATTAATTAAACATTTTAACTATCTAAAAAATCTTTAACCAGTTTAACTATAAAAAAAAATTATAAGTAATTAAAAACTACACTTTAACTATTAAAAAATTCAAATTTAAGCTTTTAAAGTCTTTCAGTAGTGGAGAATTCTCAATCTATTGAATCTTCTCAACCAACACAACCAGCTGCTATTTTAGATGGGTTTCCTCCTCTTCCTATGGGTGGTAAAAAAAAAAACCTAATGCTAGTGGTACTAGGAGAAACTTTAAGGTTTGGTTGGACTTTAACATTCTACCTGATAAGCCTATCCCTACCACTACTTGTAAACATTGTCATCAATGATACCTTTTTCATTCTAAAACACATGGATCCTCCAACATGAAAGCTCACTCTAAGAAATGCAAAATTAATCCATCCAACATTCTTAATGACCCCACTCAATCAAACCTTTCTTTTAATGAGGGTGATAGTTTGGTTCCATCAAGCCAAATGTTCAATACCCAAGCATGTAGGAATGTCATTGTCCTTTTTGTTATCCTTGATGAACATTCCTTTAGAGTGGTTGAAGATGAGTGTTTTAAACAATTATGTACACAATTGTAGCCACAAATGACCATCCTTTCAAGGAGGACCATTGCTAGGGATTGTTTTCAGCCATATCTTCCTGAAAATTTGAAGCTAATTAAGGCATATTTCAAATTTGATTGCAATAGGGTAGCTACTACGGATTGTTGGGGATTCCCTTCAAAATCTCGGTTATCTAACCCTTACCGCTCATCTCATAGATAAAGAATCTAACTATCAGAAATGCATGATAAGCTTTAGTTTAGTGCCAAATCAAAAAGGGGGCACTATTTGTAGGAAATTGAAGAGGTGATGATGGAATTAGGTCTTAAAAATGTGTCTACAATTACCGTTGACAATGCATCATCCAATGATGTGGGTGTATCTTATTTGAAGAGACTTAAGAACAAGAATGGACTAATGGTGAAGGGGGTAATTTTCATATGAGGTGTTGTGCCCATGTCTTGAATCTAGTAGTCTAAGATGGGTTAATAGAACAAGATTTGTCTATTCATATCATTCAAAATGTAGTTAGGTTTGTTCGGTCTTCTCCACAAAGAGCTTTGAAGTTCAAGGAATGCATTGAAATTTGTAATATAACATGTAAAAAACTTCTTAGTCTTGATGTTTCCATGAGGTGGAATTCAACGTACATCATGTTGGAATCTGTTGAAAATTATCAAACAACTTTTGATAAATTAAAAGGTCAGGATTCTAGGTATTTGAGTTGGTTTGGAGTTGTTGGTCCTCCTACTTCTAACGATTGGGAAAGAGTTCGAGCATTTGTGTGTTTTTTTTTTGTGTAGATTTTCTTTGAAGCGACAAAAGTTTTTTCATCGTTGCAACAAGTGTCCTTGCACACAACTTTTCATAACTTGGCATCTATCAGTGTGAGTTTGACAAAAAATTAATGAACTTGAAAATTAATGTGGCTTTAATGGGTTCATATATGAAGGGGAAATATAAAAAATATTAGGGTGACATTGAAAAATCAACCACTTTCTTTATTTTGGAGTGATATGTGACTTTGGTTCTAAATTGAGGTATATTGCGTGGACCTTTAATGACATGCATGGTGAGGATGTTGGTAAGGTGGAGGCTGAAAATGTTAAAGATAGTTTAATGAAGTTGTACAATTGATACAAATATGCCCATGATCGCAGTGTTGTATCTGTTGTTATCCAATCTAGAAACATTTCCCCTTTTTAACAATCTACCCCATTAAAATCCATCTTTTTTTTGCATATGTAGATGCCTTTAAACAACACTTAAAAGAAAAAGAATCTATTGATAAGCAAAACGAACCTGAGATGTACTTAAGTGAAGCTTGTTTGTCAGCAATGGTAAGAGAAATTCTGGTTACACCAGTGTCAACTGTAGCTTCAGAAAGTGCATTTAGTATAGGTGGAAGGGTTTTAGACACATATATGAGCTCTTTGATGTAGAAGTTTTGATCTACACTCAAAACTAGTTGAAGTCCTCTTTCTCATACTTTAAAGACCTTATTTTGACTGAAGAATTTGAGATATCTGAAAATGTTGTGACAAATGTAATTTTTCCACGTACTTGTTTAATTAGACTATTTGTTATTGTTGTTGTAAATTAATTTTCATTATTTTAGTGAAGCAGCTACTAGCTTTGAGTGAAGCAGCTAGTGGTGGAAGACGTGAGCTTGTTATTAGTGAAGCAGCTTTTCCTATGCACGTTTAAGTTTTTTTAAGTAAGAAAATTTATACTAATTGTGTTTTATTTATATAATACGTAAGTGAGTGTTAATAATGAACCTAACAATTATGCTAATTCAGATTTATTTCATTATCTCTAGGTTTCAAACTTTTTGAGTTTTTGTGGTCACATATGAGTTATACTTGCACAACACATGACTGTATGTTGAGGATGATGTTTTGGCTGAAAACAATGCTTGCTTGACATCATTATGAACATGATTTGATGATGTTTGTTGGGCTAGTTGTTGCCAACAATTTTTGTATGTGTGGTTCAAGCTTAATAATTGGTAGGTTGACACTTATTGAATTACATTTACCAAAATTTCTGAATTATTAGGTACTAATTGTTGTGTTTGATTATCACCAACTTTTAAATGAGCATCAGTATTTAGTCTGAACTTGTATTATTTTTAACTTATTGAAACTTTTATTATTGTTAACTTAGTAATTAATATTATTGTCCAACACTACGTAGTAGTTTATATTAGAATATGAACTGATTATGTTGTATTTAAACTAATAGAAGGAGAACTTAAGTGGTTATGTTATACTTAATTGACAAAATGAGAACTTAATTGGTTATGAACTGGTTACATTGTACTCAAGCTTTTATTTTTTCCAATAAATTAGTGGCAGGAGACTTGACAGTGGTTCATTTTTAACCTTGAATTGGTTATCTCACATTTGGAGAGTCGAATTTCAAGGTTATGATTTAACCTTTATATATTTATGTTGATGTATTCTACTTTAGGTAAAAATTCTTAAAATTTTGGCCTTAATTGATGATCATGTTAATATATTCCATTGATCATTTATGTGACTATAGGTCAATTTTTATTTTGAAGTATGTTTGATGTAAACTAGTATTTTAGAAAATTGGCATTTTGTTAAATTTTGTCTTATGACACTGTTTAAATATTTAGAAGTTTTTTTTATAAGAAATCCTTACAAATAAAATTTGTTGTTAATTGGACTAGAAAGTTTTCAAGGTCCATAATAAATTTAACCCAGTTAATTTGACCCATAAAACCGTCCAAATCATAACTCGAAAACCAACAAATCCGTTTTAATAAACAGTGGAAGTTGGACCAATGATTACCAACCGCAATTTGGGTATTTGGACTCGAACCCCCCGGAACTCGATCAGTTGTCCAACCCTAATTATAGTCACACCCCAACAAATGTGCGAAATTTCAGAAACACCCTGTTCAAAGTTTATCGTGGTTGAAGGCTAAAGCCGATTATAGTTGACACAATTTTAATTCCAAGATTGGTCATTACTACGGTGCACCACTTGTGTGGATCTTGTACCGTGCAATACCATTTTTCACTGTTTGATCAGAAAGTTGTACAAAAAATAATGGTACATTACATACACCAAATCTACTTTTTCTCCCTCCTTCTCCTTCCCCTCCATCAGTAATTGTAACCATTTGATTTGAAATAGAAATTTTAAAGTTAAAACCTAAATAGAAGAATCTCTCCTGTAAGACCCTTAATTTTAATTTGTAAATTATGAATTTTAGTGCATTTTTATGTGGAATTCTGAGGCTTTTTAGCCAATTTTAATGGTATTTTGTGTCTTAAATGCCTTAAAAATCTTTTTGGAGCCCCAATTAAAATTATTTATCGAAGAATAATTTATTTACGTTACGAAAAATTTAATACCGAACAATTTTGTAAAAAATATCACTTGTTGCTGAAAATTTTATATGTCAATAGAGTTGCGACGATAGTAGATATTTTTATCAAAATAGTTTGAGATGTGAGTGAAGTGATGTGTTTAAGAGTATTTAAATATTTGTGGATTGGTTTTATATATATATATATATATGTGTGTGTGTGTGTGTGTGAGAAGAAAGCAAAAGGTAACCAAATAGAAAGCTGAAAAGAAACATTTTCCTCCAGCCTCGCGTTACTTCTTCTTCTTCCTTGGTTTCAAAGGTGTTGGTGTGAGTTTTAAAAAAAATCAAACACAAATCCTCATTTATTTACTAGATCTAAGCTCCATCTCGAGAATTGACTGAAGGGAAAGTTGCTTCTTGCCACGCTACGGTGCTAGTGAGCTAACTTTGGAAGCGACGTCGCGAACGACATTTTCACCGAAACTAATCGCGGTGCCATAATCGGTTGTTAGAGCTACCGTTGAGGTAAGGGCTTCTTCCAAAATTTTAGTGTGCATTTAGGGCCTTATATGTGAATTTGTGGGGTGTGAATTTGGTGTGTTTGATGTGTGGATTTGTAGAAAATGAATTTCAGGTGTTTTATGTGGAGTTGAGGAAATTAATTTGATGAGTTTGAGGGATGATTTGTGGAAATTAATTTGGTGTAAATTTATGTTTGCAATTATGGAAATTAATGGGTGTATTGTGGTTGAAATATGAGGAGTTTTGAATTTGGTGATTTATGGTTGAAAATTTTGGAGATTTAATATTTTGAGATATAATATAGGTGGTTTATGTTTGAAATTTGGAGTTTTGAATTTGGTGATTTATGTTTGAAAATTTTGGAAACTTAATATTTGGAGATTTAATATAGGTGGTTTATGTTTGGAAATTTGGAGTTTTGAATTTGGTGATTTATGGTTGAAAATTTTGGAGATTTAACGGAGGTGGTTTATGTTTGAAAATGTGGAGTTTTGAATTTGGTGATTTATGGTTGAAAATTTTGAAGATTTAATGTAGGTGGTTTATGTTTGGAAATGTGGAGTTTTGAATTAATGTTATTTAGGTGTGGTTTTGTGGAAAATGAATTGATGAAATTTGGTATGTATTGTGAATTGAATTTAATATGAATTGTGGATTAAATTTGATGTGGGTTTGAGGAAAATCTGTTTTGAGTGTACTGAAATGTTTAGAAAACCATTATTGTTAAATGAGTATTAAAAAAGGGGAATCTTTTAATAGCTACATTTACGTAATGGTTGTGGTGATTCATGTTTGGAGTGATTGATGTGTTCATAATTATTTTATGAATTTTGAGATGTGTTTTATGTGTGGATTTTGTGGAAAAATGAATTGATATGATTTGGCGTGAATTGTGGGACTATGAGTTAAATATGTTTGAGTATGCTCTGTGTTGAATTTGAAAAATCATTAGTGTTAAATGAGTATTAAAAATGGGGAATCTTTTAATAGCTGCATTTACTTAATGGTTGTGGTGAAAAGAGTCAGAGTATGCTCATGCATTTTCATAGTACATGGTGACCGAATGAGCCATGGTGATAGTAGTGATTGGATGGGCCATAAGATGATGCCATGTGATTTGTTGGTTCATCTTATCCTTATGAGGATTATCGCGTCGTGCTAATCTGTGAGAGATTGCACTCTAGAATGTGCTGATCTGTGAGCGATTGCACTCTAGAAATTAGTGTAAGGCCTGTGAGAGGCAACACTTTAGTAAATCGTCCTAGCCTGTGAGAGACTGCACCTCGGTAATTAGTACTGGCCTGTGAGAGACCGTACAATTATGATTTACACCCCTTCGAGGAGGGTTTTGGTTTGGAATTCTGGAATCATGTGCATTGGCATATACGCATTGCATTAGGGTGCTTGGCACGCGAGTCATGTTTGATATACTGTGATGGTTGTATATACATACTCGGTTGTTGTTTGTAATTGTGTCGTAATTGATGAGTGTGATTGATTGATTTTGTGTGGTAAGTGTTGAATGTTGTGAAACGTTTTCGAAACTGAAATCTGCAAATTTTAGCAGTTGTATTCGGCTACAAGCAGTGTGTAGTCGAATACAGATATTCAATTTTGCTACTGACTTGTGAAATAGCACTGTATTCGAATACAAGGATGCTGTATTCGAATACGACAGTGCAGTTTTGTTAAAAACTTCATTTTTCAACTTTGATTATGCACGTTTGGTATATGAAAACTCTTTCTAGATGTATGCTAAGTTGAAAGGTTATTTTGTGCATTTAAAATTTAAATGTTATGTGATATTTGTTAATTTCGGTTGGTGACCTTTACAATCATTGTGGAAATCTGGGCTTTGCCCTCAGATGAGGATCAAGACCGTCCTACCGGTTAGTACCCTGGAGTTGGGAACACAGTTAGTCTTATCTGACCATGGCTGTGTTTGAAGGATGTTTGCAGAGCGCGTGGGAATCACCCGGGTTGTTAGTTGTGGCATGATCAGATTAGATGGTTGTATAGGGGCTAGATGTCTTTCTTTTGTGGTTGTATTTATTTCATTTTGGAAGATTGTACATATACCTTATATTGTCAGCTTGACTTTTATTTTGATGGGTCCTTGTACCACTTTTTGATGTGATGTGGGAAAGTTAAAATTCTTGGGGAAGTGCTTTTGTACAGGTGTTTGCCGGGAATACCCCAGGGGTATGAGCTATGTCGGATAGGTCTCATAGCCCCAGTGTATTTTTCTGTTTGAAATACTTTGGACTTCCATTTCAAAACTGATTCTGTTGTTTGTAATTATTGTTGACTTTTGTCGTTGTGATACGACTTAAATATTTTATTCCAAAAGTACTTATTTTCCTTCTTGATTTATGAATTTTAGTTTGTTTAATAAAAAAAACGGACTGTTACATTTCCTTTCTCTTTTCAATGAATAATTGGGAAAGAAAAATGGATTTATGGGGTTTAGGATCTGATATCCTCTCTACCATTCTCCCTCTCATTTGCTTCTCTATGTTTTCCATCATTCTTCCCCTTGCACCGAAATGGATTCATTTCCCCAGCTTCGACTTTTTGCAAATCGAGATTTTTTTCCTGACCGAAGCAACAACGACAAAGGCTTAACGATTTGAATGGTAACAAACCATATTTGGCATCACTACTAACTCGGTCAATATCTTTATGATCAAACTCGATTAGTGCGGACCTTATGGGAGGGATGACTGAACCAACCCGATCAGTATCTTTATCATCGAGGAATATTATCTTAAAGACCATTCAAAGATGTATCAAACTCGATGTACATATTGGAGGCAATGACTGAACCAACTTGATCAGTATCTTTATCATTAAGAAATATTATCTTAAAGATCATACAAAGATGTACTTATATGAAACCAAGGGAGGGGAGAGTTAGACAGAAAAAAAAATTATCCCACATTTTAAAATAATAATGAGAGTAGTGGGTTGGAACCCATTTGTGTATAGATAGATAGAGAGATAGAGAGATAGACAGATCGACGGATAGACAGATCGACAGATAGACAGATGGACAAATAGACAGATGGACATACAGACAGATGGACAGATAGACAGATTGACAGATAGACAGATCGACAAATAGACAGATGGACAAATAGACAAATAGACAGATGGACAGATAGACAGATGGACGGATAGGCAGATGGACAGATAGACAGATGGACAAATAGACAGAAAAACAGATGGACAGATAGACAGATGGACATATAGACAGATAGACAGATAGATTGATAGATAGATAGAGTGAAGATTTGTCGTCTTCAGTAATAATACTTTTGAGATGAGTTACTTCGCTTAATAACTCATTATAAACAATGAATTTATTTAATCCAACAATTGATTATTGACATAATATATCAATAATAATCGGATAAAGTTTTATATAAATCTAATATTTGTAGTTATGTAATCTAACCATAAATATCTACTTATATTTTTTAAATCTTATTATACGTTCATTTGAAATTATATAATCAAGTATAAAATAGTTTTTAAATTTTATAAAAATTTGTGAAGTTAATCTACTTAATAAGAACTTTTGATTAGACGGTTGGATTAATGAAATTTATCATTTACAATGAGTTATTAAGCGGAGTAATTTATTTCCAGAGGGTCCAATATTTATTGAGGCCTAAAAGAAACTCTAAAATACAATTTTGATAAAAAAAAAAATATAAAGATAGATCTTTATAATACTAAGAACAATATTTTTTTATATATTTTTTTTAATTTCTACCTTTTTTTTTAGATGCAAAATAATTTAATTAAATATCTTATATCTTTTTATAATTGTGAAATCTTTTACTTGTTGTATTGTTTAAATATTTTTAGTTTTTTGAGGCCTATATATGCATGAAAATCATATTTTAGAGCCCTAAAACGCTAAACTAAATTTACTAGCTTGGCTCTTGGGTTAGCCCTACTCATCTCAAAGTTATTCTTGAAATCAATAGATCTTAATTTATATATATATATATATATATATATTAAAAAAGATTGATTAAATAATAAGAAAAGGCAAAATTGACTACCTAAATAATATGATATGACTATTTTATTGAATAAGATGAATCACGAAAACACTTGTTTTAGATATGGAGAACTTGAAAAACTGCATGGATTAAATCTAGACAATTGCTAACATAAAACCATCTTAAAATTCTCACAACAGATCAATTAACTCATTATATCAAACACTTTTTTTTGTTGACAAAGACATGATATGAAACACATTAGCTTCTTTGTTATTAAAAAAAAAATTCACTGTTATGGCATCAAGAACTCACATTCCGAAAGCATTTTCTATTTTCTAGTTATATGAGGTTAGATTCTTTTTTTTTTTTTTTTAAATTCTCTTTGCGCATAGAGTTGTCACTCATAATATTTGGTGGATCTGTTTGATCTAATGGTGACAAAAAGCTGTGCACCATATAATACTTAGTTTATTTGTGCACATTGGAAGCAGCCTCCAATATTTACATGCTTTTATGAATAGACATTAGCAAGAGTACAAAATATTTTTAGAATTCACACTTTTAACTTTTAAGGACAGAGTTTGGCGTTGCTTTCGACCCTGATATGTTTTTTCAATTTTATTTTTTTGAAAAATCTGCATAGTGTATTTAGATTCAAACCTTGTTCAAATCTGAAAATTCGAAATTTTTATTTATATTTTTTTTTTTACAAGATAAATTTTAGATTTTTAAAAATTTGAAAAATTCGAACTGTTTTTTACATGATTTTTTTGAACTGCTGTTTTTATTCCGAATATTTATTATGAAATGTTGAGAGAGGCAAAATTGAATTTTGAAAGATTTGTTGGGGGATGGGGATAATATTTATCCCGAATTGGGCTGATAAAGAGATGGAGGCCCATTTCGTTCGTACTCACACAAAGGTCAATAGTAATTTGACAAAATATATTTTTCACCTTCTAAATTTTATAATTCGGAAATTTTAGTCGTCTTATTTGGAAAATAACTGTTTTCTCTAAACTTCAATAATTCAGCAATTTTAGTACTTTTGTTTCAAAAATACTTTATCTATATTGCAATAGTAAGACTTTTCTCAATTTTGAGTAAATCAATGTTAATGCGGATCATTTTTAATAAATTTTTACGTGCATATATGAAATCAATTATCAATATAAGAAAAGTAATAGGGTTACAAAATTAATATTATTCTCTTTATTTTTAACAATTATCAAATTTTAAAGGATAGAAATGACAATAAAATATTAATATAAGAAAAAAATAATAACTACCAAACAAAAAATAATAACTACTTTATAATAAATGAAAAAAATAACTACCGTACAAAAAAAAACAACATT
>JBBPBP010000001.1:21310342-21341156 GCA_037974735.1 Cicer chorassanicum
TTAAAACTATGATAATTGGTGTAAATATTTACAAACATAAATGAAGAATATGACACTAAAAAAGAGATAAATGACTAAGTTATTACAAAAAAAGATAAATAACTAATCTGTTATTTTTATATAATTTAAAGGATCGCGAGATGTATTTTTCCATTATTATTATATAGTTGATAATTGAGTTTAAAACAATGTGTTAACGGTATTGTAAACCAATAGTGAAAAACTATACATAAAAGTTTTGATTATATTAAAATAAAGCTAAAATATAATATAATATATAATATACATATACTTCACAGGGTCAAGAGTGGAATTTTTCACATAAAAGATAAGAGAATGCAATTCAAATATCTTTTCAAGATTTTTTTTTCTTTCTAATTGTATTACATAAAAAGAGGAAAAGTGTGTAACATAACATTCTCTTAGTCTCTTTATGGGAGTTTAGATGGGAAAGAGAGATGAGAGCTTTATAAAATAGAAAGAAATAAATGAAAGTAAATGAAAGATAGTCTCCTAGCTTAACGGAGGAGTTTGATTAATTCTCTTTAATTGAAGGAACTCAAAGTATGTATTGAATAATGATTTTGAAAAGTTATAGAGAGCTTATATAAATTCTTTAATTGTTTTTTTTTATCTCTTTATAATATTTTTAATATTCAAAATACATTAATTATATAGATTCACTTTTCATTCTCCACATACATTCAATTCTCGTAATTCATAAAACACAAATATGTGAAGAAAAAAAATCTCTACCTTTCTTTTATCTTTTCAAATACTATTTTCCTCTGACTTCAAACTCCCAAATGGAGCATTGCGGAAGGGTAGTGTAGTTTTCTCTTTAAAAAAAATGAATTTTCGAAATTCAATATATAATAAAAAAAAAATTAAACATTAATTGGTTGGTGACTATATTATAATAATAAATAAAAAAACACTTATAAAATTAACGCGACATATAATAATAATAATAATAATAATAATAATAATAATAATAATAATAATAATAATAATAATAATAATAATAATAATATGTCTAGTATTATAGTGGTAGATGATGCAATAGCAATGGATGTGGGGACCACTAAACCATGATGGACGGTGTAAAAAATGCCACGTGGAGAATGGTTTCGTTGATCGTGGATGAATTTGAGAGATATATAAAACTATAGAGAAGGTGATGCTGATGCGTATAGCCGACCCAACCTTATGCCACTGCCAACGTTGAGACGCAAACAAAGATCCAAAGTAGCGTAAGCATCAAACACTTCATCTCTCCCTTTTCATCCAACGCCTCTTATTCCTTCTTAGCCACCACTTTTAATCTCAACCCTCCAATTTCACCCCCATTTCTTTTAATATTCATCCTTTGTCTTCATAGTCTTAGCTTCTTGTGTCTTTTAGATTTCTTAGTCGAAACCCCGTTTACTCTCTCTTTTATTCCACCACACTATGGTTTTGAGAAGTCAATACAAATACAATTTTTCATTCAACAATTGATGTATTGTACATAACATTATACATTAATTCATCAATTTGGACTATGGTATATACATATATAATATGTTATTCACATATGATACCCTCTCTTTCATTTTGATCTGCACAATATTTATATGATTTGAATTTATATAATGATTGATTTTGATTTTTGAGCAGGGTACAATGTTGGTACCTCCATGGCTCAAACCACTTCTTAACACACCCTTTTTCAATGTGTGTCGGATTCATGGGGATGCTGCAAGGAGTGAATGTAACATGTTTTGTCTAGATTGCAATGTTGATGCCTTTTGCTTCTATTGTCGTTCTTCAAGACACAAGGATCACCAAGTCATTCAGGTTTTATTTATTTATTTTTTAATAATGGGTTTGATTAAATTTTGTGATTTTTATTAATATATTTATGATGACTAAAAATTAATTTAGTGTTATTATATGATCTTCATTTTATATGTGATTGGTTAATTAGATAAGGCGATCTTCGTATCACGATGTAGTGAGGGTGGGAGAAATTCATAAAGTGTTGGACATTAGTGGAGTGCAAACATATGTGATCAATAGTGCTAGAGTTTTATTTCTGAATGAGAGGCCTCAACCAAAATCTGGAAAATCAGTTGCTTACATTTGTGAGATTTGTGGAAGAAGCCTTTTAGACCCACTTCGTTTCTGTTCTTTGGGATGTAAGGTGAGATTTTATTTAATTATCATTTTATTAATTTTAATTTTAATTTTAATTTTAATTTCTTCCTCAAGAAAACATTTTTCCTATTATCAAAATGTTCATATAATTCACAAATCAACCACCCTATATCACCTACATTATTTGGAAAGCTCATCACACCATAATTATATAAATATTCCCTCCACTATCAATCATCATGTGTATATATATATACATCTATTTAGCATATAGCTCTGCCTTGTATTACATTGACATTTCAACACATTTATAAATAAAAAAAATAATCATGGTTTATATTATTGTTACAGCTAAGTTATTGAATAATAGATGGGAACATGGCATAATAATGTAAATTATATAAAATAATTAATAAGTAACGAATAATAGTTTTTTGCTAACAATTAATGAATAATATGATTGGTCAAATTTGATACAAATATTATTCTACGAATTAATTGTTGTGCTGGCAATGACTGAATTAGCTTGTAGGAATAAAGAGAAATGGGAATGCAAGCTTTGTTTTAGATGCTAATAACAATGAGGTATCAACAATTGAGGAGGGAATATCAAGAAGATCAATCTCTTCAAGACAACAACAAGAAGAAGTATTGCGTGAAGGCTCACAACAAGGCATGTATCCAGCCACGCCCCCAACACCTGCTTCAAATGCAAGGAGAAGAAAAGGAATTCCTCGTAGGGCTCCATTTGGATCCTAACTATTATACCTTTTTTTACCCTAAAAATTTGGAACGGAAATTGACTGTCTTTAATTATAGTGCAATCAGACATGTTTAGACTCTTTAATCAAAATCAAAAGGTTTCAAATTGTAAATTAAAATCTAGATTTAAAATTTAAACGGTATGATTTTGATTGAACGATATACATGTACTGACTGCCGTAAATTATTCAAATTCTAAAGTTTAGTTTGCTACATACTCAAAATTCAAACCCCTTAGGTTCTTTTTTACCCTTTTGAAACAATTTAACCCACTTTGGGGGAATCTCTTTACCATAATTTATTTTAATATTTAAAGGAAAAAAATGATCAACTTTGGTGGAGAGGGTTGGGGTTGTCTATTGTCCATGAAGTGGGAAAGCAAAAGAAAGAAAAGAGTATATAGGAAAGTTCCTTCTTTTGGAGTATGGGTCCGGAAAACAACAAATTCTGCCTTATGAAAAACCAATATTGCATATTTGTTTAATGTTTGATAGTTGCAAGTGTACATGTATTTTATTTTTAACGATCAATGTTAATAATGTGAGAATGGTTATAATTATGTTGAGTGTGGTGATATAATTATTGACCTTTTTCTTATTTTATTCTTTAAACTTTTTACTTAAATCACAAAAGTCAACTTTATATCTACAATTATATATGTCATTAAGCAACAATGAATGATGCAAAAAAAGCAATACTTTGTGGACTCCGTTTATATATATGCATAGTTGTTGCACTGTTATACCACATGATGATGCCACATAATCTCCATGATATGAGGAGCAATAATAGCAAGAATGTTCACATAAAAGATTTTAAGAACGAAAATTTCATGCATAGTAGAAAGAGTAATACCTCTAGTGTGATTACCAGCAAGAGAAGTATTAGAATAGATTTAGTTAGTAGATGAACGCCAACTAAGAATATGATTATTAGACCTCCTTTTGTTTCTACAACACCAAATAGTATTAATCAAACTCATAAGGTAGCTAAAACAACAATCTTGCATTGAGGAAATCGAGATTTCATACCAATTTGAAAAATCGAATTTATAGAGGAAATATAAATATGGATGATGAGAATAGAGGATAACCCAACTCCATAGATGAATAACAAACCCGCATTCAAAGAATAGATTATGAGTGGATTGTGCATAGTTGAAGCACAAGTTATACAACCTGAATCTGACCTGTCAAAGAAGAAATTTGGTACCACTCACTTTCACCTCTGTCCCATAATTATTAACAAACTCAATTTTATCCCTACAATATTTACTTTCTCTCATTGAAATTTTTATATCTATTTTATTTCTACTAAATTTTATGTTTTCGAAATTTCGGATAAGCAATAAAAAAAATTGAGAAAAATTTTGCCTGCTAAATATTTTGTTTTTGAAATTTACGTAGGTCAAAAAACAGTTGAGAAAACTTTTTGCCTGTCAAATTTTTTATTTTTCGAAATTTTCGATAGAAAAAAAGTTGAGAAAATTTTTGCCTAACCAAATTTTGTGTTTTCTAAATTTCTGGTAGGCAAAAATAATTGAGAAAATTTCTTACTACCAAATTTTTTGTTTTCGAAAAAATAAATTTTCCGATTGAAGAATTTATGAGAAAAAAATTATTTTTTCAGAATTTTTTCGAATGAGGGTATGTGTGAATTGTCCGATTTTTTTTTTAACTTTTAGTATTGAATCGGGGGTATTTTGGGAAATTCATAGACAAAATTACTTATGTGGAGGTTTAGGTCTAAATCATTTCTTGGACAGAATATTCTTTTCTAAGGGATCGAAGATTGTTCAGTATGATGGTAAGTCTTGAGAACATTTTATCAATGGTTTCTTCCTCCTTCATTTCAAACAATTCAAATTCTCATACTCCCATGTCAATTCTTGCTTCCTTTACATGACTTGATCCTTCATGATGGATCTTCAAGGTGTCCCAAAGTTCTTTAGCACTATTGCATTCTTCAACTCTGTCATATTCTTCCCTGCTCAAAGCACACGTTAGAAATAAATGAGCTTTAGAGTTAAGGAGTACCTTAGCGTTTTCATCAGCTGTCCATTGTCCTTGAGGTTTCTCGTCGGAGGTTGAATCTGCACTATTAATTCTGATGACTTGATTTCCATGTTTAACCATTGGCCACATGTTGTTATCTTGTTATATGAGAAACAATCTCATTTTTCCTTTCCAATGGTAATAGTCTGTATCATCAAAGTAAGGAGGTCGACTGGATGAACCTCCTTCTGGTATATACTTAGCTTTAGACATTTTCTTGTTTCTTGATCTTTTTCTCTTACACTGTTAGGTGTAGTTTTCAAGAGAACCTTGCTCTGATGCCAATTGATGTAGCTAAATATCACTAGAAGGGGGTTGAATAGGGATTTTGACTTTTAAAAATGTTTTAATCATTTTTTGAATTATTGACCTCTCTGAGAGGATGCGTACTCGAGGACAAAAATTTAAACCTTTAAATATGAACAGAATAAAAACAAGGAAGGTATAAAGAGAGAGAGAGACACACACATAACTTTTATACTGGTTCGCCCAAAGATGGCTACGTCTAGTCCTCACACACTTGTGAGATTTCACTAATGATCAATTTAGATCAACCTCTCACAGAGGTTGATTACACTATGTGAATTCTTAAGCTTCACCAAGCTTACAACCTTGTTTCTTACAAGTTTCAAATATTTTCAAGTCCAACTTACTTGAAAATTACAGAGTGATATAAGTATAATTTCTTTCTCTTTACTTAACATTTTCTAAAAGGATTTGTCTAAGATCTAGTGTAGGATTGTAGAAAGTATAAAGAGAGGATGAAAATGATCTTCTTAGCTTTGAGAAAATTTCTCTTTGTAAGTAGTTGTTCTGATTTGTGCTGAAGAGATCATCTTCCTTTATAGAGATTATGAACCTCTATACTTGAGCAAAGGGATGTATATGACCATTGGAGATTTATGCAAGTGTCCAAGGTTCTTGGTTTTATTTACAAAATTGCCATCCAATTGTCCTTGCTAATATGACCTCAGGAGGATGCGTTTGTAGTTCAAACTCATACTGAAGCTTTAACCTCCCTTGTAATATGGACTTGAGATGACTTTATCCTTTTTGCTTTTCCAATGCTGTGTAGGGTTAGTCTTTTCAAGTTTAGCTATCAGCTTTCTCATTTTGACTGCTTATCATCCTCTTATCATTGACGTTAGGCATTTATCCTCTTTTTCTTATTTTGACTCTTTCACATCTGTTTGTCTTCAATGTGTTTTTGAATCATAATTTCTGTGATCCCATATATTCTTATGTAATACGGCTGATCCTTGTTTATGATTATTTCTCATGAATGTCTATCCTCCAGTTCTGAAAACTCGTTGAATTACTTCATATTTTTCTTCTTTATTATTTAGGTGATTAGGAACCTGTTGCTTAATTGGATACACTCAAGAGCACATATTAGATATTCAAACATAATCATAATCATTAAATAATTTTGTTATCATTAAAACTATTTGAGAGAGATTTTGTCTCAACAAATATCTTATAATTTGTTGAGAAAATTTTCCCTCTCATTCAAATTATTCTATTATTATTATTATTATTATTATTATTATTATTATTATTATAAGGAATGGAAAAAGATGGTGTAATTTAACATAAGATCATTGAAGAAGAGAAAGAAGATAAAAACAATGATTAATAAACATAGTTTTTTTTGTGGCAGCCTTGGTCATGGTTCTTCTATTTTCAACGGGTATCTAGATAATTTGCATAATAGAGTTTTAATCTTTCATATATTATTTATGTTATGCATATTAAATAGTTATTACACTAATATAAATTACTCTTGTCCGTAGGTACGGCCCTTGTGTATCATACAGAGAAATGTTTTTCCAGTTGTAAACAATATCGTGATTGTAAAGCATTTTGCATTGGTCAAGGCTTTATGCAAGGGGTTTGCATTCCAAACCTGGATAATGTTTTAACTTGTTGTTGTTACACATATTGATAAAATTGGAAGTTAAAGTTGTTATTTTTGTTTGAAGAAAATATGATGTTTTACATATATGTAAGCTTCATTAGATGGAAATAAAACATTACATGATATGATTGAGTGTGATTGATAAGTCAAACCAAATGTATGATTAAACAATTAGGGAATATCTAATGAAAAGTAAATATGTATCGTCTAACAAAATGCACACAATATTTCCTTTCTAAGAGAGGAAATAAACTTTTTAAAAAATTGGCAATTCAAAATTTGAAGAATCAATTTTGTAAGTAAAACTATGTCTATGATCTTTTAAGTTTGACATATAATCATATTAGTAGTTTATTTTTTCCCGAATCAACCATTTAACTCTCAAAACGAACATGTCAAGGGCCTATTTTAATTTACATTTAACTCCATTAAAAAACTCACATATATGTTAAGATGGTGATGACCTCATAATGTTGATGCAATGGCTCAAATCAACAAATTATATATTTTTTAATTAATTTTTATTAAAATTTGAAATCCTAAATTAAAATTGTTAAGGTTCTTCACTTTCTTCGCCGTTTTCATCATCTTCATCAATCGAGAAATCAAAACTCAAAAAATCCTAAAATAAAACTCTAGATTAAAATCAATTAAGCTTTTAGGTTTGTTCAAACTCATAAATTTGAAACCCATAAATGCATATGTTGTTCCAACAATTCTAGAAACACATATAAGTGGAATATAACTCTTGGACTAATGTCATAATATCACCACAACTTGGTTCCGATCTACAAGAGCCACCAAAAATGAAATTAAATAGGCTAATGAAAACACTTTTCCCAAATATCCACAAACTACATTGATTTTAATTAGGGTTTAAATTTAAATTTTTTGGGTTTTAATTTTTGAGGAAGATAAAGAACCGTTGTAGTTTTAATTTAGAATTTTCAAATTTAATAGATAAATAAATAAATGGTGAGTTAAACTTGTCACTCCAACGATATGATTAGAGCTGTCACTTTGACAAGCCCCTAATTATTGGGCCCGACCCACATGTTGGAGGTGCCAAACAATTTTATAATTTAAAAGATCCCAAAAAAGAAAGCCCCCAATACAAAAAGCCTCCTAAAATTTTATGGGCTTACTTTTTCAAAAAAAAAATTGATTTTTTATTATTTAAAAAATTTTGACAGTTTTTTATTTATTTTTTTTTTAGAAATATTTTTTTTTTATTTTTTCACCAATAAAAAATTTTCAATTTCTTTTTCGAAATTATTTTTATTCGAGAAAAAAAATCAATTTTTTTCGAGAATTTCTTTTCTTTTTTATTATTCTCACAAATTTTTTTAGAAAAAAAGGTATTTTTTTATTTTTTGGAAAAGAATAAATATCGAAAATTTTTCAAGAAAAAAATCTCAAGATTAACAAAATATTGGGTTGGGGGCCTATAAGCCCTCTAAGTCCCATGAAATAATGGGTCGGGGCTTTAAAAAAATTATTTTAATTGGGGGCTTCATAAAAAAAATTTAAAGGGGGCCTTGGAGTTGGGGGCTTTTTTGACAGCTCTAGTTAGATATATGTTATGGTATGCACAAGGCCAAATATTGTTTATGTTGTTGGAGTTGTTAGTCGATTTCTCTCTAGTCCTGGTAAAGATCATTGGAAAGTAGTGAAGTGGATTTTTAGAAACCTCATAGGCACTTCCAAAGTGTGTCTATGTTTTGGAGGTGCTCAACTTGTGTTAGATGGCTACACAGATCTAGATATGGCAAGTGATCTTGATTCTAGAAAGTCTACTTCTAGTTATATGATGAATTTGCATGGGGAGCTGTGTCTTGGGAATCAAGGTTACAAAAGTGTGTTGTTTTATTAACTACTGAGGCTGGATATATTGCATCAATTGAATCATCTAAAGAGCTTTTGTGGATGAAGAAACTCCTACAAGAATTAGGCCTCAAACAAGAGAGGTTTATGTTTTTATGTGACAATAAGAGTATGATGCATCTCAGCAAGAATCCAACTTTTCATGCAAAGTTGAAGCACATTGAGGTGTGGTATCATTGGATATGAGATGCGTTGAAGATGAAATCATTCTCGATTGAGAAGATCCATACTGATGAGAAATGTTCAGATATGACGACAAAGATTTTATCTGTGTTGAAGATGATATATTGTAGAAAGAAAACGAGTATGATTGAACACTACCTTTCCTCTTAGGCCATGAATAGGAAATTTATTGGCTGGTCACTCCTAAATGGGCCACACCAAGAAAACTTATTAGTATTATTATAGAAATTAAAAGAAAACAAAAAGGGGGATATGTTGATTTTTAGGGCTTGGCCCATAATCATGAGATAAAATGCTTTTAAGTTTTTTTAAACATAAGTGTAATAATTTTTAGTTCAAAAATAATTACTCCCCCTAAACATATGCCAAGGTGTAAGATAACTGATTTAGAATAAGAAAGAGATATTTAATTTCTGAAGCAAATATCACAAAACATGTTTCAGAATACATAAAACTTAATAAGCATAAGGCAAGAGGATTGAAATAGGGTTTCAAAAAGGATCCTCTTGATCAAAAAGTTGACAACAAATGAGCATAATCTAACTCCCTTTGAATTTGTCAACCATCAAAAAAAATTGAGCCAGCTATTTGGATGAGGAGGAGTCATCAGTGGAGGAAGAGGTTAAAGGCTTAGGGAGGTCAGGTAGAGGAGGTTGGACAGGAACCAAGGGAGGATGATCTTCAGGAGCAATTGTGGTGATGAGATTTTTTGTGACCCATTCCAAAAGAATTCCAAACTGAGCAATAGACTGTTGAAGAGAAGCAACACTTGTAAAAAGCTTTTTCTGATCTTTTCTAATTTTCTTGAGGAGTCTGATCTCTTTCTCAGTTCGAGTGGCTTCTGACCTCTTAGCAGATGAGGGAGGAGGTTGGTTTTCAGGCAACTTGTTGATACTAGCACTTTTTATGTGAGAGCTTTCTCCTTTATCGTGAGATAATGATCACTAGATTTTCCTGTAACCTCTGGAAGAGTGGGTCTTGATGGAGCCTTATGAGTGGTGATAGGAATGAGTGGAATAATAAGAGGAGGACGGGTTTGAGGAAAATCAATAGCAGGGTTTACCTTTTGTGGTGATGGAAAAAGTTGAGACATGGTGAAAGAGTGTTGTTGGGTGCTGGTAGGAGGGAAAGATGGAAACCCTTGTGGTGAGAACTGATGATATGACAGATTGAGATCAAAATATAATTCTTCACCATCCTCCATGAGTTGGAGGGGTATGTCCTGTGTTGCAACCTCAAAAGGAGGATAGTCTTCCGTTGAGGGAGGACAAACATTTTGGAGAGGTGGAGAATCAAGGATATTTGGTAAGTGGTGAGGAACAATATCTTCAGAATCACTCTAATGAGTTTCCACAGGATCATCAGATGCTGGATTTTGAATTTGTTCTTCAGGGAGTTGTTCCTGATCTGGGATCAAGTTCTCAATGTTGGAAGCAGGATGCAGAGTTTGTTTTTTGGAAGTGTGGTGGTGTATTTTCTGGAGTTTCTTTTGTGGCTTGGATGGGCGTTTTTTGGTTGGTGTTTGAATAGAGTTATCTTTGGTAATATCCTTTGAAGTCTTAAGCTTCATCTGATTGACATTTCGTAAAGAAAAGACATTGTTGAGATACACATAATTCTCATCGTCTAGTGGAACCTTAAAAAATTTGAAGATCCTAGTTAGGATCATACCATACGGTGCAGACCGGCACAATCTTGCAGCAATTATCATGAAATCAAAAATAATGTTGCCAAGATGAAGAGGATATCTAGAAATTAAGTGGTGAAGTATCAAGAGGTCAAACTTTGTCACCTTTTCGAAACTCCCAGCTCTGGGGACGATAGAATGAACACAAATATTATGAAGAATTCGACATATGGGGAGGAGGTTGGAGGCAGTTTGAGGTTTTGGAGGGTTGATGAGCAAACTTTGGAGGACGGATGTTCTGGTGATCTTACACTAAGAGTACCAAGCTTCAGATAAACAAGAGGATCCTTCGTCTTGAATATCTAAAATCTGGCACAATGTTGTAGGAGATATCTCCAACTGAGCTCCTTTGAGCACCAAACTAAAACATGTATCCCCTTTGGACATATTCGCAGCTGCATAGAAGGCTTTGACCAGCCTGGGGTATTGAGGTTCATCAATATGAAAGAAGGATGACCATCCTAATTGGTCAAAAATTTCTTCAACATTAAAGCCTCATTTCCTGAGGCTCTCTAGATCAATTGGTTTTCCATTAACAACTGATTTATCTTGCCATTTCTCAACAAAACGATCTTCCAATTCTTGTGTCATGAAGAGAGGAATTTTTTATTTTTGTGATGATGGTGGAATGGTGGATTTTTTAGATGAAGCAGGTTTAGGATATGAATGGAATGTGGGAGGTGTGGATTTTTTTGGAGGTGACAGGTTTCGGAGATGAATGGTGGGTGGGAGGTGTGAATTTTCTGGATGAAGCAGGCTGGTGTTTTTTGGGTACAGAATCTTCAGACAAGGTTTGTTATGAACCATCAGACACAATGAGATAAACTGTTTCATCTGGAGTGGAGGTTTTTGAAGATAGAACTCCAGACATTATTCTGGATGATCTTCTTACAGGACCAGATGAAGAGGTCTTAGATGAAGATGATTTTTTAGTTTTGAGATGAGGATGAGTGGTGGAGAGGATAAGGATTGAGGACGAGTTTAGGGGAGGATGAACAACAATTACAGGTTCAGGTTGGATAATTGTTTGAGAGGTACCTTCTCCTTGTGATTCAATCTCTTCACTAGAATAGCCTTCCTAAATTTCTGGGGCGCTATCAGAAAATTTTCTTTTTGCAGAGAGTTTTGTTCTGGCCATTTTTAAAATTTCTTGAAGGGTGAGAGATAGAGGAAATTTGAAGGAGTTAATTTTGAATTTTGAAGAAGGAGGTTGGATATAAAGCCGTTAGAGGTGGAGAAGGTAGAGGGTAGTCATGATGGCCTAGGCTGACTAGGTGGCAGATGTTGCACAGTTACACACACATAGCCGTTACAACATTAAATGCTTGAGGCGGAGGCGTGCAGACAGTTGAAGGAACAGTGGTGGGAGACGTGCAAGCATGCTGATAGGAGTGGTTACCAAAGTTTGCTTTGGTGTGCCTACGGAGGAGGATGAATATTGAACGGCATTGAGTAACCTCTAATTTTTATAGGAGGTTGGTTATGACATTCAGTCATAAAGGGTTTTAAAATAATTTAAATTTCAAATTACAATTAAAATGATGGCATTTAAGATTCAAGGCAGTTAATGCAATTTCAATCAATAATAGTTATGAACAATGCATTCAAGAAATTTTTGACAAATTTATGATTGAGAATTTTTCCAAAAGAGAGTGAAATCGATCCTCCTGAAGAGGTTTAGTGAAAATATCAGCTAATTGATTTTCAGTTTGAATGAAAAGTAGTTTAATGTCCCCCTTTTGAACATGATCTCGTATGAAATGATGTTTAATTTCTATATGCTTGGATCTAGAATGTTGTATGAGATTTTTTGAAAGATTAATGGCACTAGTATTGTCATAGAGGATGGGTATTTTTGTGTACCTTAGCGAATAATCTTCAAGTTGATTTTTTACCCATAGTATTTGAGAACAACATTGAGCAGCTGATACATATTCAGCCTCCGTAGTTAAAAGAGCAATGGTGATTTGTTTCTTGCAAGACCAACTAATGAGAGATTTTCCAAGAAATTGACAAGCTCCACTTGTACTCTTTCTTTCCACTTTGTCTCCTGCATAGTCAGCATTGCAGTATGTTGTGAGGTCAATGTCTTGACAATTTTTATACCATAAACCTAGATCTGTTGAACCAACAAGATATCTCAGAATTCTTTTTACAGCTGTGAGGTGTGATTCTTTTGGTGAGGATTGGAATCTGGCACATAGACCTACTGCAAATACTATGTCAGGTCGGCTAGCTGTTAAGTATAGTAATGACCCAATCATTCCTCTGTACTCCTTTTCTGATATGGGAGTTCCTTCATCGTCTTTGTGTAACATTGAGGATGGATGCATACGATTTCCCATAGTTTTTTCTGAACTCATGTTGTATTTTTTCAGCAAATCTTTGGTATATTTTTCTTGAGATATGAAGATGCCAGTTTTTAATTGCTTGATTTGTAAACCAAGAAAGAATTTTAGTTGCCGATCATGCTCATTTCGAATTCACTTTGCATGAGGTTAGAAAAATCTTCACACATCTTTTCATTTGTAGACCCAAAGATTATATCGTCAACATAAATCTGAACAAGTAGTAAATCATCTTCAAGAGTTTTCTTGAAGAGTGTTGTATCGATCTATCCTCTTGAGAAGCCATTATCTTTTAAAATGATCTCAACCTCTCATACCAAGCTCGAGGAGCTTGCTTTAATCCGTAAAGAGCTTTAGACAATTTGAATACATGATTAGGTTTCTTTTTGTTCACAAAGCCAGGAGGTTGGTGAAAGTAAACCTCCTTATTTAAGAAACCATTCAAAAAGGCACTTTTAACATCCATTTGGAAGAGTTTGATACCTAGTGGCATAGGCCAGAAGTATTCTGATGGCCTCAAGTCTAGCAACAGGGGCAAATGTTTCATCGTAGTCAATTCCCTCTTGTTGGTTGTAACCTTGTGCCACTAGTCTTGCTTTATTTCTTATGACTTCTCCATCCTCATTTAGTTTATTTCTGAATATCCACTTAGTTCCAATGATGGATTTTTCAAGAGGATGAGGTACAAGATCCCATACTTTGTTTCTTTCAAATTGTGACAGCTCTTCTAACATGGCGTCAACCCATGATTTGTCACAAATTGCTTGATCAATTGTTTTGGGTTCAATTTGTGATATCATGGCCATGTTGTTAAGATCTCTATTTAATGATTTCCTGGTCCTGACTCCATCCTCGGTGTTTCCAATGATTAAATCAAGAGGATGATGAGTCACTGTCCTCCATCCTCTTGGAGGTTGCTGAGAGGTTGAATCAGGATTGTCCTCTTCATTTGGACCTTGAGTACTAGAGGATGAATGGTCATCTTCTTCATATTTATCCATATTTTCTAAACACAAATAATCAAATTCATAAAAAATAACATGCATGGATTCCTCCACATTCTGAGTTCTAAGATTATATATTCTATAACCTTTTGATGATGTGGAGTATCCCAAAAAGATACTTTTATTAGATTTTGGATCAAACTTTCCCAAATGATATTTATTGTTAAGAATATAACAATAACATCCAAATATATGAAAATAAGATATATTTGGTTTTCTGCCTTTCCATAGTTCGTATGGAGTGTTGTTCAAAAAAATTGTGATGGATACTCTGTTTGAAACATAGCATGCTATGTTGATAGCTTCAGCCGAAAAATACTTTTCGAGGTTGGCTTCATTCAACATTGTTCTAGCCATTTCTTGTAAAGTCCTATTTGTCCTTTCAACAACTCCATTTTGTTGAGGATTGGACAAGAAAAATTGTGGGAAATTCCATTTTCATCAAAAAACATTTTGAAAGATTCATTTTCAAATTCTCCTCCATGATCACTTCTCACAGAAATAACGTTTGTTCTTTTTTCGTTTTGAATCATTTTACAAAAATATTGAAATGCTTCACAAGCTTCATTTTTATGTTTTAAAAATAGAACCCAAGTAAAACGTGAGAAATCATCAACAATTACAAATCCATATCTTTTTCCACTAAGACTTGGAGTTTGAAAATGCCCAAAGAGGTCAATATGAAGGAGTTCAAGAGGATGATTTGTGGAGACTATATTTTTTGATTTTAAACTGCTTTTGACTTGTTTTCCTTTGGCACAAGCTTCACAAATTTTGTCTTTCTCAAAATTAATTTTTGGAAGACCTTTCACTAATTCTAATTTTGATAATTTAGAAATAGTGTTTAAGCTTGTGTGACCAACCCTTTTGTGCCAAATCCATTTATCCTTTTCAACAGCCATAAAACAAGATTCAATGGGCAGATGATCCAGATATAATTCATATAAATTCTTTTTTCTAATTCTAGAAAAAAAAAATACTTTACCAAAGGATGAATGTTTAACCTCACATAAAGTTGGTTTAAAAATTACTTCAAAACCACTATCACATAATTGGCTAATGTTTAGCAAGTTATGTTTAAAACCATCCACATATTGAACATTTTCAATTTTGGCAGAATTATTCTTTCCAATAATACATGTTCCTTTAATTTGAGTTTTGTCATTATTTCCAAAGCTGACATATCCTCCATCCTTTATCACCAAGGAAATAAAGCAATGTTTATCCCCTGTCATATGTCTTGAGCATCCACTGTCCAAGAACCAAGGCTTTCTTTTGTTGATCAGAGGAGGAACATGTGTTATAGTTTAGAAGTGACTTATGTACCCATATGGAATTGAGTCCTTGTTGGTTAGTTTTTCTTTTTATAAAGATTTTCTTTTTGTGATAGCAAGCAGATTCATGGCGCCCATGCTTACCACAAAATGAACACATTTTTTTAATTAAGTCAGCTCGTTTCTTGGCATGACAGTTTTTGATGATGTGTCCAGGTTTTTTGCAATAAGAACATTTTGGTCTATCATCCTGTTTTTGAGGTAGAAAAAAAATTTCGTACAATTTTTGCTTTTGAGAGCTTTTGAATCCAATACCAGCCTTGTCGAAAATTCCAGATTGAGATCCCATAATTTTTTGAAAAGTCTTAGTGGATTTGACAAAATTGGTGATGTCATTTTTCAGTTCATCAACCTCTAATTTTAGATTTTTCAGTTTCAGTATCCTCTTCTGGAGGATGAATAATGATATTTCTCTTGTTCAAAATGTTTTGTTGCTCAAACAATTTCTTATGAGATAGTTGCAAGTCTAGAATGATTTTTTGATATTTATCATTCTTAGCTTGAAGTTCCTCATTAAGTTTCTTTATCTCATAAAGTTGATTTTAAAAAAAAATCCACATTTATGAGATAAAGTGTTTGAGTCATTTAATAAAATGTCAAATTCTATCCCTAGTTTTTCACATGTAAGACAAGTTTTTGATGTGATTACCTCTTCAGTTTCTGAGTCAGCCATGAGGCAGAAGTTTGCTTCTTCCTTTTCATGTTCAGAGGATGAATCATCACTATCATCCCATGTAGCCATCATGGATTTGTTTTTGTAGGGAAATCTTCTTGGGTTTCTTTAGTTTAGAGGACACTCACTTTTGTAGTGTCCCACTTTGTTGCATCCAAAACATGTTATATGGATTTTATCTGTTTCTTCCCTTTGAAATGGCTTTTTGTCTTGTCCTTTTCGATTGATCATCCTCTGAATTCTTTTAGAGATCAGAGCGAGTTCGTCCTCTTCTTCAGACAGAGGACGTTCATCGTTTTCTGCTTTTGTAACTTCTTCAGCTCACTTGGAGGATGGACTTTCAATTTGATTTGTCTTGAGAGCAACCATTTTTCCTTTCTTGCTTGGTTTATCTTAGAGTAGCAGTGGTTCATGTGATCTAAGTGTTCCAACGAGATCTTCTAATTTCATGGCGGCCAAGTCTTTAGCTTGTGTAATGGCAGTATCCATTGGCCCTCCATTCTCTAGGTAGACTTCTTAGAATTTTTCTTATCCTTTCTTGGATATAATATTCTTTTCCAAGCGATCGAAGATTGTTCAGTATGATGGTAAGTCTTGAGAATACTTCATCAATGGTTTCTTCCTCCTTCATTTCAAACAATTCAAATTCTCGTACTCCCATGTCTATTCTTGCTTCCTTTACATGACTTGATCCTTCATGATGGATCTTCAAGGTGTCCCAAAGTTCTTTAGCACTATTGCATTCTTCAACTCTGTCATATTCTTCCCTCCTTCTGGTATATACATAGCTTTAGACATTTTCTTGTTTCTTGATCTTTTTCTCTTACACTGTTAGGTGTAATTTTCAAGAGAACCTTGCTCTAATGCCAATTGATGTAGCTAAATATCACTAGAAAGGGGTTGAATAGGGATTTTGGCTTTTAAAAATGTTTTAATCAATTTTTGAATTACTGACCTCTCTAAGAGGATGCGTACTCGAGGACAGAAATTCAAACCTTTAAATATGAACAGAATAAAAACAAGGAAGGTATAAAGAGAGAGAGACACAACTTTTATACTGGTACACCCAAAGATGGCTACGTCCAGTCCTCACACACTTGTGAGATTTCACTAATGATCAATTCATGAGAGGTTGATTACACTGTGTGTATTCTTAAGCTTCACCAAGCTTACAACCTTATTTCTTACAAGTTTCAAATATTTTCAAGTACACCTTACTTGAAAATTACAGAGTGATATGAGTATAATTTCTTTCTCTTTACTTAACACTTTCTAAAATGATTTGTTTAAGATCTAGTGTAGGATTGTAGAAAGTATAAAGAGATTATGGAAATGATCTTCTTAGCTTTGAGAAAATTACTCTTTCTAAGTAGTTGTTCTGATTTGTGTTGAAGAGATCATCTTCCTTTATAGAGTTTATGAACCTCTATACTTGAGCAAAGGGATGTATATGACCGTTGGAAATTTATACAAGTGTCCAAGGTTCTTGGTCTTATTTACAAAATTGCCATCCAGCTGTCCTTGCTAATATGATCTCAGGAGGATGCGTTTGTAGTTCAAACTCATACTGAAACTTTAACCTCCCTTGTGATATGGACTTGAGATGACTTTATCCTTTTTATTTTTCCAACGTTGTGTAGGGTTAATCTTTTCAGGTTTAGCTATCAACTTTCTCATTTTGACGGTTTAGCTATCATCCTCTTATCATTGACGTTAGGCTTTTATCCTGTTTTTCTTGTTTTGACTCTTTCACATCTGTTTGTCTTCAATGTGTTTTTGAATCATAATTTCTGTGATCCCATATATTCTTATGTAATACGGCTTATCCTTGTTTATGATTATTTCTCATGAATGTCTATCCTCCAGTTCTGAAAACTCGTTGAATTACTTCTTTATTATTTAGGTGATTAGGAACCTGTTGCTTAATTGAATACACTCAAGAGCACATATTAGACATTCAAACAAATCATAATCATTAAATAATTTTGTTATCATTAAAACTATTTGAGAGAGATTTTGTCTCAACAAATATCTTATAATTTATTGCGAAATTTTTCCCTCTCATTCAAATTATTCTATTATTATTATTATTATTATTATTATTATTATTATTATTATTATTATTATTATTATTATTATTATTATTATTATTATTATTGTTATTAGGAATGGAAAAAAAATGGTGTAATTTAACATAAAGGAAAAAAAATTAATGTAAGTATAAATATTAAAATGCTAAATTATTAAAATGTAATCTTATAAAGGAAATGTGTTTTTTTTACTATTGACTTTGACTTTGACTTTGATATAAATAGTATAATTTCTATTAAAATAATATAAATTTTATATTTCACATCATTAAATTAAATTATAGTAAATATTTATATAATATATTTTATTTGTTATAATTTTTACTATATTTATTATATATAAAAATATACACAAGAATGAAAAATATACTTATAGATTTACATAAGATCATTGAAGAAGAGAAAGAAGATAAAAACAATGATTAATAAACATAGTTTTTTTGTGGCAGCCTTGGTCATGGTTCTTCTATTTTCGACGGGTATCTAGACAATTTGCATAATAGAGTTTTAATCTTTCATATATTATTTATGTTATGCATATTAAATATTTATTACACTAATATATATTACTCTTGTTCATAGGTACGGCCCTTGTGTATCATACAGAGAAATGTTTTTCCAGTTGTAAACAATATCGTGATTGTAAAGCATTTTGCATTGGTCAAGGCTTTATGCAAGGGGTTTGCATTCCAAACCTGGATAATGTTTTAACTTGTTGTTGTTACACATATTGATAAAGTTGGAAGTTAAAAGCTTTTATTTTTGTTTGAAGAAAATATGATGTTTTACATATATGTAAGCTTCATTAGATGGAAATAAAACATTACATGATATGACTGAGTGTGATTGATAAGTCAAACCAAATGTATGATTAAAAAATTAGGGAATATCTAATGAAAAGTAAATATGTATCGTCTAACAAAATGCACACAATATTTCCTTTCTAAGAGAGGAAATAAACTTTTTAAAAAATTGGCAATTCAAAATTTGAAGAAACAATTTTGTAGGTAAAATTATGTCTATGATCTTTTAAGTTTGACATATAATCATATTAGTAGTTTATTTTTTCCCGAATCAACCATTTAACTCTCAAAACGAACATGTCAAGGGCCTATTTTAATTTACATTTAACTCCATTAAAAATCTCATATATATGTTAAGATGGTGATGACCTCATAATGTTGATAAGGTGGCTCAAATCAACAAATTATATATTTTTTAATTAATTTTTATTAAAATTTGAAATCCTAAATTAAAATTGTTAAGGTTCTTCACTTTCTTCGTCGTTTTCATCATCTTCATCAACTGAGAAATCAAAATTCAAAAAATTCTAAAATAAAACTCAAATTAAAATCAATTAAGCTTTTAGGTTTGTTCAATCTCATAAATTTGAAACCCACAAATGCATATATTGTTCCAACAATTCTAGAAACACATATAAGTGGAATATAACTCTTGGACTGATGTCATAATATCACCACAACTTGGTTCCAATCTACAAGAGCCACCAAAAATGAAATTAAATAGGCTAATGAAAACACTTTTCCCAAATATCCACAAACTACATTGATTTTAATTATGGTTTAAATTTAAATTTTTTGGGTTTTAAATTTTGAGGAAGATAAAGAACCGTTGTAGTTTTAATTTAGAATTTTTACATTTAATATATAAATAAATGGTGAGTTAAACTTGTCACTCCAACGTTATGATTAGAGCTGTCAATTTGACAAGCCCCCTAATTATTGGTCCCGACCCACATGTTGGAGGGGTCAAACAATTTTATAATTTAAAAGGCCCCAAAAAAGAAAGCCCCCAACACTAAAAGCCTCCTAAAACTTTGTGCGCTTAGTAGGCCTATAGGTCCACTTTTTCAAAAACATCAATTTTATTTTTCTCACAAAATTTTTTGAGAAAAAAAAAAATATTTCTCAATTTTTTTCGGTATTTTTTCGAAAAAAATAAATTTCAAAATTTCAAGAAAAAAATATCAAAATTAACAAAATATTGGGGGCATATAAGCCCCATGAAATAATGGGTCAGGGCTTTAAAAAAAATTATTTTGATAGGGGACATAATATTATGGGCTTAATAAAATAAAATTTAAAAGGGGCTTTAGAGTTGGGGGCTTTTTTGACAGCTCTAGTTAGATATATGTTATGGTATGCACAAGGTCAAATATTGTTTATGTAGTTGGAGTTGTTAGTCGATTTCTCTCTAATCCTGGTAAAGATCATTGGAAAGTAGTGAAGTGGATTCTTAGAAACCTCATAGGCACTTCCAAAGTGTGTTTATGTTTTGGAGGTGTTCAACTTGTGTTAGATGGCTACACAGATCTAGATATGACAAGTGATCTTGATTCTATAAAGTCTACTTCTAGTTATATGATGAGTTTGCATGGGGAGCTGTGTCTTGGGAATCAAGGTTACAAAAGTGTGTTGTTTTATCAACTACTGAGGCGGGATATATTGCAGTAATTGAATCATCTAAAGAGCTTTTGTGGATGAAGAAACTCCTACAAGAGTTAGGCCTCAAACAAGAGAAGTTTATGTTTTTATGTGACAATAAGAATGCAGCAAGAATCCAACTTTTCATGCAAAGTTGAAGCACATTGAGGTGTGGTATAATTGGATATGAGATACGCTGAAGATGAAGTCATTCTCGATTGAGAAGATCCATACTGATGAGAAATGTTCAGATATGATGACCAAAATTTTGTTTGTGTTGATGATATATTGTAGAAAGAAAACGGGTATGATTGAACACTACATTTCCTCTTAAGCCATGAATAGGAAATTTATTGGGTGGTCACTCCTAAGTGGGCCACACCAAGTAAACTTATTAGTATTATTATAGAAATTAAAAGAAAACAAAAAGGGGGATATGTTGATTTTTAGGGCTTGGTCCATAATAATGAGTAAAAGAGATTTGAAATTCCTAATTGCAAAGAAAAAGTGTCGTAAGCACTCTATTCCTTAAAACAGAAGTTGCGCTCGTGACACATAGAAGAAGAGAAAATATTGGTTTCGGTGGTAATTGGTGTATAATAAATTTGTTCCGTTTGGTCTACAATTTCAATATATTATTTCTACTATTGAATTTATTCTTTTGATATACATTGTTAGTAATTTTACCACCTGTTAGTTTGGAATACTCACTTTCGTGGAAGATTGTTTATTATTTGTTTGATTTTCACCTATGACGATGGCTATTTGTTGTTGATGTTCTCTAGTGTTATTATAGTGAAATGTTTTACTAAGTTAGTTCTCATGGTTTTTATTTTCTCACTTTGTGAGAAATTTTTTACTTTAAAAATTGCGGTGTGTCTTTAATTGTCTGCCATTTGTTATTTCTTTGTCCATTTATATATGAAATATTTCACATTATTGAAGTAATTATTTTTTTTATTTTTTCAACAAAGTGATATTAAAAATATAGTTGATTTAATTTGTACATTTGAATAGACGAGAAAAATAAAAGTGATTAAGTTCAACTCTACTAATTAGATACTTCAAAGAAGTTACAATAATTAAGAGGTTCTCCACTACAATAACTAAGACGGTCCCACGTAGCACGTGCAACTGGACCAACTTTTTCTCCACTACAATAACTAAGACGTTACAATAACTAAGAGGTTCTCCAGCTTCATTTTTTTAGTACGACTTGGCTCTTTGAAGACCAAAGTCATGAAGACCAATTTTTTTTTTTTAATTATAGAAAATGTAAAATTCAAATTTATATTATAAATAATAATAAAAATTATATCATAATTATTAATAATAATAAAATTTATTCAAATTACAAAAAAAACAAAATTCAAATTATTAAGGTTGAGTAGAGTTGTCATTAATATTTTTTGATTATGATATGTTAATTGATATAGGTCGTATTTATTGATATTTTTTCTCTAATATCCATTTCAGGTTTAATTAGGGGTGTTCATGGTACAAAAGCTGAACTACATTATACCATACTAATGGTTTGATTTAGTTTTTGAAAACCACTTTTGAATCAAGTTCAATGCAGTTCTGAACTGATTCGAACTAGTTTTTTGAAAAAAAAATTGAAATTCTTTCGATTAAAAAATATCAATTTTTTTTTCAAGAAAAATAAATGTAAATAATTTTCTGATAAAAAATTTTGAAATTCTTTTGGAATTTTTTTTTGAGAGAAAAATAGATATAAAAAATTTTCCAAGAAAAAAATGATCTAAATTTTTTTTGAAAAAAAAAAGTTTCTATATTTTTTTTTTGAGAAAAACAAATTTCGAAAATTTACTAAGAAAAAAAATATTAATTGAGGTTAAAAATTTTGAAAATTGTTAAACTGGTTTTTGAATAAGTTTAGTTAACTGAATTGTTTTAAATACGTGGTGCAATTCATGAACCATTTAAATGATTGGGTTTTTTTAGTACAGTACAATTCAATTTATTAATATGATCCAATTAACCACATATTTTGCACACACTTAGTTTTAATGTGAATATTATTTCGACAATCATTTTAAATATATACATTTTAGAACTGTGATACTTTATTTTACATTCATATTCATATGAGAGGTAATATTTTTCATTGTATATAATTGGAAATTCTTCTCTATAAATTATGATAAATTGTGTCAATGTATTCTATTATTAATAATTATTTTTGGATTTTTATTATTATCTATGATATAAATTTGAATTTGACGATTTTTATAACTAAAATGAAAAATTGGTCTTTCATGACTTTGCTCTTTCAAACAGCAAAGTCCTACTAAAATTTAAAATAAAAAGTAAAAATACACTTTTGCTGTTTCAAAAAGTGAAGTTGTACTCCATTTAAAAATAAAAAATAAACATTACATGCATTCTCGTTATTTCAAAGTGTGAGGAGTTAGAGAGAATAAAAGAATAGTTCGGTATATTATTTTTAAAAGAGAATAGTGATTAGTTGTCGCTCACGAGTCAAATATGAGTAATTTAAAAACTTAATTTAGGGCAACAACTTGAGTCATCTCGCAATTTCTGACAATATTAACCGAATTCAAAATCGATAAAAAATAAATAAATAAATAGGAGTTTTGAATTTAGATTCGAAACGAATTACATTAATGCAAATTTGGAACGACTAATCCACTGACTTGAGAATTTCAGACCTATCACAGATTTTATCAACGAGTTCCATTTTAAATTGGGATTCTATTCATGTTTAACTATAGAATTGATCAAGCAAGCGTAAATCAACTATGTGAATTTTGTTTCATTTACTAAATTAAGTATCATAGTAATCAATGTATTATAGTTAACGATCAAGCGTCGAAAAACTACAATTAATTAATTTAGAAATCGAATTATGTCAAACCAAATTATCAACTCTATTGAAAATCAAATTAAGCAATCAAAAAACAATATAATAAAGAAAATGAATAGAATCATCAACGTGAAATTAACATTATAAAAATAAATCTCAAGGTCTTGATGAAATCCTGGAACAGTTAATTAATCCTAGAATTTAGCCTTCCATCATAAATCTGCCAAGGAAGGCTATTGTTCTATTTTTTCCAAAATAAGAAAACTCTGGATTGTATCTGAGTATTTGAAAAAAACCAAACCCAACTTACAAAAAAAACAAAATATATAGTACCCGTTTTGGGCTCTAAAAGTTCTGAGGCAAAAAATAAGTGACCCGATACTAAATACTATTATCAAAGTTCAAATCACGTAATCAATCGTTTTGACCAAGTAAAGTTCCGATTTGGGCTTTTGCTCCAACATAAAAGTTGTAACTCTAAATCTTAGTTTTCAACGTCTGCTCGCACACGTCAATTCGATATATAGAGCTCAAGTTATCGCCGGCAGAGCGAGCAATGATTGATATGCAAGTAATTATATTAAAACTCAATTATGATCCAAAGTTAGAAATATACTAAAAAAACTAATCTTTAAGGTGTAAAGGACTTTCAAAATGTACCAATATAAAACTAGAAACATGTGTCCAAATGCATTGATAAGATATATTGATAATTTTTTTTAGAAAAATGGTTATTTAAAAAAAAACCACACACTCTCCATAAATGAATCAAACACATATATGTCCCCAATGTAATATTTATAAATGACTGCAATTGACATGCATAGCTGAAGTGAAAAAAAATTATACTGACAAACGATGAAAATGATATATTTTTCTATGTTAAAGTGCGATTATTTTAATAAAATATATGATTGTCATAAAATACTATCTCTTTTATATAAAATATATTAACTTCTATTGATTTAAATCTGTATTATAAAAAGAAACTGAACAAATAAAATTAATTTACTAACTCGAACTCAATAGATGCTCCAAAGTCCAACTAAGTAGATGAAAGAGGCTTCACTATAGTACTACCTCCAAACTTAGAGTAAAAATCAAAATGTATTTATTTTCAAAATCAGACCAAATACATAATTCTTTTGTTATATTTAAGTCTTAAAAGTCAAAATGTATTTATTTTAAATTTGAATTAAATATATATTTTTATTTATATTCAAGTCTAGAGTGAGTACAAAAGAGACAATAATTTGTAATAAATAAATAACCAAACACAGGATTTTGATCCTGGCCACTTGCTTAGGGGACAGTGTGAAAAACAATGGATTTGAGTGAATTGAGAAAAGTGGTTGAAGAGGTGGAACTTGTGGATGGTCATGCTCACAACATAGTTTCTCTTCATTCAAACTCGCCTTTTATTCATGCCTTTTCTGAAGCACAATATGACCAATGTTAATGCTATAACATCTTAATCTTAAGTTGTTATCCAAATAGAGCCTTACATGTGAAATGAAGATGTGTGTCATCTTTAAAATTGAAACTTCACTAATCATCAGTTTATAGCACAATGCCACTTTTTTTTTTTTTGGAGAACTTCAAATATTTTCTGTATGGAATCTTATTATGACAGTCCTTTATTTAATGTTCAGAGAAATCTAAGGGATTTATCTGAGTTTTATGGATGAGTTATCTTTGCAAAGCGTCGAAGAACACCGAAGAGTGTCCGGATTGCAATTCGCGTGTTCGACATGTTTCAAAGCTGCAGGAATCTCTGCAATACTTATGGATGATGGTTTAGAATTGGACAAAAAGCATGATATAGAATGGCATAAGAGTTTTACTCCTTTTGTTGGTAGAATCTTAAGAATTGAAAGGGTTGCTGAAGAAATCCTTGATCAAGTGAGATTCTCTTAGACATTAATCACTTTTGATTTGTTTTATTGCACCTTTCTATTTGAAATTGTATTCATAATTATTTGATACTTCCTGAAGGATTTGCCTGATGGATCTTGCTGGACGCTGGATTCATTCACTAAAGCATTTGTCTCAAAGTTGAAATCATATCCTTCATATGTATTACTACTAGTACTAGTATTTTAATCTGCACAACACATGGGAAGAATATTTTTGTTTAGTTATATACATATTGCACTTTCGAATCAAAACGTTTGTGATTGTTATAATTTGATAGCATTGAAATAGTGTATATAACTATTAAGATGTTCGAATTATCCATGATGAATGATTTGGACACATATTCAAACCCGCACAACAAAAGTTTTAGCTTTACAAAAATATATTCAATAACTTAAGATAGGTTCCTTAGCATCACCTTCTACAGTTGCTGGTGAGATATTTGGTTTGAAAAGCATAGCTGCATACCGCGGTGGCTTAGAAATCAATATAAATGTTACTAAAATTGATGCCGAGGAGGGTCTCAGACAAGTGTTACTTGGTGAGTTGAATATGCAAGTTGGTTTTGTCATGTTCTGTTTCATGGTATTCATACTTATCATTCTACATTTTCAGCTGGCAAGCCCATCCGTATCGCAAACAAAAATATTATTGACTACATCTTCTTGCAAAGTTTGGAAGTTGCTCAATCCTATGACTTACCAATGCAGATACACACAGGGTAATTACATTCAAACACTTCTATTTTCTTAAATTATAATCATTGTTTACGTATCAGTGTCAAGTTTGGTGTTCATGAAAGTTGTAGTTTCTTTTCCTACTTACATATTTTTGGAGATAGATGACATGATTTTTTTGTTGCTTGTAACTCTACTTTTACATAAATACTAAACTTTTCCTTTCTGTAATTAGCTTTGGAGACAAAGATTTGGATATGCGACTGTGAATCCTCTTCATCTCCGTTCGGTTTTTGAGGACAAGAGATATTCAAATTCTCGGATTGTTCTTTTACATGCATCCTATCCATTCTCAAAGGAAGCATCATATCTAGCATCTGTGTACCCTCAGGCAAACATTTTATAACTCAGTGACTTGTATTAGTAGATTTGAATATGGATAATTACATCTTCCCTGGCATTTAACACAATCTTCTCATTCAGGTTTACCTTGATTTTGGGTTGGCAATTCCAAAGCTAAGTGTACATGGAATGATTTCATCACTTAAAGAGCTTTTAGAGCTGGCTCCAATAAATAAGGTGACAATATAAGCAATTCAAAGAATTATTAACAATTTTCAGATAAATTAATGTACCTTGCATAACAATCAAAAGAATATATATGTTCATATTTATCACTTAATCCAAATTACTTTCTTAACTTCTGGCCATGTCTCACAAGAGTGAACTTTGCATTGCAGGTGATGTTTAGTACCGATGGCTATGCATTTCCCGAAACCTTCTACTTAGGTTGGTTAACATCCCTACCAACACACTGAATATGAAGATTATACTTGAGTCTTTTGTCATGTAGGTGTAAAAGATTCACGAGTTCTGCTTTTTGCAGGTGCAAAGAAGTCTCGTGAAGTTGTTTTCTCCGTTCTGCGTGATTCATGCATAGATGGCGATCTCTCTATACCTGAGGCTGTGGAAGCTGCAAAAGACATCTTTGCAAGAAATGCAATCAACTTTTATAAGATTAGTTTAGCTAGCAATGCTGTTAGTTCACATAATAATTTGCCCCTGAAGTTGAACGATGAATTAGAGACCGATGTTTCATTTGTTCGTATATTATGGGTTGATAATTCAGGACAGCACAGATGCCGCGTGAGTTCCCTCTAGCCGGGTTTTTTCTGTCACATCATTGATTCATTCATTTTGCAGGTCAATGTAAACAATTTAGAGATTTTTTTATATTTGTATTATGTTCTGAGGGTGCTGTCAAATTTTGTTTCAGGTTGTTCCTAGAAAGCGTTTCGATGATGTTGTTACGAAGAACGGAGTCGGTTTAGCATTTGTTTGTATGGTAATGACTTCTTTTCTGGATGGATCTCCAGAAGGGTCTGGTTTAGGTTCGGTCGGTGAATCAAGATTAGTGCCTGATTTGTCTACTAGAAGGAGAATTCCTTGGTACGCAAGTTCTTCCTAACGACGATGTTCTGAGCTCAAAGAATTATTCACATTTGCAAGCTAACTTATCTGCACACGTATTCCATTCCCTACTTGTATAGCGATTGATTCTCAATATTTCTGACATAATGTTCTTTAGTCTGCAAAAATATCTTCTTGAGAAGATAGACTGAATTATTTAAACTGATGAAATTCTCTTCCATTATAGGAGCAAGCAAGATGAAATAGTTTTAGCTGATCTGAATCTTAAACCTGGTCGACCATGGGAATATTGCTCAAGAGAAGCCTTAAGAAGAGTTACCAAAATTCTGAAAGATGAATTTGACTTGGTATGTTGTAGAGTTTGTCTTATTTAGTTGGAGGTAGAGTAAAAAAACCTCCAACTCTAAGGTACTCTAAATTTTTTTTTATTAAGCCCTATCAAAATAAATATTTTAAAGCTCTGACCCATTACTTCATGGGCCTTAAAGGAGGGGGTTAGCCCGTATGGGTACCGGGTAGCCTTATTTTTTCTGACACAATCATGAGCTGTCAAAATGGACTAGCTCGAATGGGTCGGCCCGCCCAGCCCACTAAAACATAGGGCTTGGGCCTAAAAATTTCAGTCTGAATTTTTTCAGGGCTTTTGAGGCCGATCCGAATAAACCCTTTACCCATTAGGGTTAGCCCATATGGGTACCGGATAACCCGCAGCCCACATAATCAATTTTAAAAAAATAAAAAGAGTAAAATTGGTCTTAAAAAAAAAGTTCGAAAAACAAAAATTAAATTGTGCCGGTTCCAATTATTTTAAGAATTCACAAAGACACAACAAAGTACAAACCCTATTTTGAAGGGAAATGTGATGACACTCTCACATACAAATTTACGGTCTCACTCATCTCACTCCACGGGCATATGACGATCTCATCGTTACTACTACTCAGGTTCTTTTTGTTATACTTTGTTTCAACTTTCTCCATTTGATTGTGTTGTTGCTATGTAAGATTTTTCTCTTTGCGATTGTGTTCTTGCAATGAAAGATTTAATTATTTCTTGTGCCTTTTTATGTTGTTGCACAATCTATGGAAGATTTTTACTTGTGCTCCTTTTAATGTGTATTTGTTCTTTATGAAATCGGTTACCATGGACAGTGGAGGTGTTGAGACATAGGGTGGCCACGACCACCCAAAATTTTCTCTAATGTTTTTTAAAATACTTCTTCTTTTATTTTATTTATAATACTATTTTTTAAAGTCTAAAAAGATTTATTTTAAAGTCACATTAGAACTATTTAGCACTCTATTTAAATTTGATTTGAGTTTTTTAATTTGTGCCATGTTAGAAAAATCTAAGTTGTTTTTGGCAATTTGAACTTATTTTACTTTGTGTGTTGTTTGGATAATGTGTAGTCTTGGATAATGTGTTGTTTGAATCGAGTTTGTGTTAATTGGAAAATCCGAATTTCGAATTTAGTTTGTGTGTTATTTTATTGTGTATTTTTAATGATCTAGAATATCATATAAGTTGTTTTTAAATAGGCATGTAGAACTAAATTGTTTTTAAATGGGCATGAAGAAATTTCGAACTAAGTTGATTTTAAATGGGCATAAAGAAAATATTTCAATTAAAAGAGTCGCAAGAAAATTAAAAATATAATAAAAAAATTAAAAATAAAAAATAAAAAAATATGTGGGCTACCCGCCAAGCCCGTGGCCCGTCTAGGGCTGGGCTCGGGTAGTATTTTAACAGCCCATATTAAAATAGGGCTTTTTAGTCCGGTCCGAAGAAGTCCGCAACCCGTTAGGGCCGGCCCTAAATGGGTCGGGTAGCCCGTTTTGACATATATTGACAGTTTATAAGTCCCTTGAACCGGGTTCAAGGGACTTATAAACTGTCAATATTTTATTAATTTTGAGTTTTTTTTTTGAAAAATTTTCGAAATTTTTTTTTTGAAAAAATATCAAAAACAGTATTTGTTTTTCTTAAAAGAAATTTAAATTATTTATTTTCTCAAAAAATTTAGTGAGAAAAATAAAAAAAAATCTCGAAAAAAAATTGATTTTTATTGAAAAAAATCAAAAAAAATTTATTGGTGAAAAAAATTATTTTTCAAAAAAAAAATTGTCAAAATTTAAAAAAAAAACGAATTTTTTGTTTGAAAAAGTGGGTCTATAGGCCCACTAAGCCCACAAAATTTTAGGGGACTTTTAGTGTTGAGGGTTTTCTTTTTTGGGGCCTTTTAAATTATATATTTTTTTAGCCCTTCTAACATGTGGGTCGGGGTCAATAATTAGGGGGTTTGTCAAATTGATAGCTCTAGCTATAGTTATGATTACCCTTTTCTCTCTTTTTGTTCACGCCATTAAGAGTTCTTAAATGACTGGTGTTAGTGTTCTTCAAAGTGGGTTCAGTTACGGGAATGGAAGAATGAGAATGAAATATAATTTTTTTATGGGAAATGAGAGAATAAGTGAGGGAAAAGGTGTGAGTTTCCTTTTTGGCCCCTGAACATCTCTCATTTTTACCATTTTCTCATTCTTATATTAATTCAAATGCTTAATTGCAATTTTAGTCCTTCTATTTTTAAGGATTCACGAAATTGGTCCCCTATTTTAAAAGTCGACAATTTTGATGACTCCTTATGATTTTTTATCTAAAAAATGACAACATGACATGCTTTAAATAAACATAGCATATAATACGATGATGTAGAATGATTAACACCCATAAAATCATAATAAAACACCGTAAAAACTTAACTTTCAACTTCATAAATTTTTCATATTTGTAATATAATTAATAACATATGAATAATTAATATATTTAAATGGTTCTATATCATTGAATTGCATCTTACGTCATTTAAAATATGTCAAACCGTTTATAAGAGGACTAAAGTTGTCTATTTTTAAAATAGAGGAACCAATTATGTGAATAGATAAAAATAAAAAGACCAAAATTATAATTAAACTTAATCTAAATTAATAAATACTAAAAATAAAATAATATAATTAATACATTTTTATTTCATTATTTTTTTAAATAAGTGGGCTTTTATATGTATATGACGTGTAAAACTACCCTTTTAATAAATTCGCTATATTTTTAAGTGACGAACATATGAAATCTGTCATCTACCATTTATCGTATGTATGTTATTTAATTTGAATGATTAATAGTTTGTTATGTCTATCACGGGTAAAACTAGCAATATTACAAAACTTTTTCGACCGTTTCTCTAAATAGCATCACAATCCCATCATTATTATTTTTCTAGTGACTGTTGAATTAAAAAAGGAAAACAATTATTATATATTAATTATAATTTTTTCACATTTTCATTTTATTATGTCGCTTTTTTTAAATTTAGTCATTAAATAAGCTGTTAAAATATATAATTAATGTTTGAGATATTCTCATT
>JBBPBP010000001.1:21343275-21369510 GCA_037974735.1 Cicer chorassanicum
AATATTTGTCACTAATATATAAAAAAAAAAACACGAAAAAAATTTATATCGGTGATAAATATTTAAAATATGAGATAAATCTTTGTCTTTGATAAATATTGATAAATACGGGGTAAATATTTTTCACTAATACTTAAAAAAAATACAAGACAAACATTTGTTATTGATAAATATAAGAGATATATAATCCGTAAGACTTAGTTCAACTAGAAAATCCAATATTGTTAGGGTGAATATCATGTCCCAGATTCAAACTCGGGACCTTGCAATTGCGTTCAAGTTTATTTATCATTTAATCTATAGACAAAAAGAAAATATAAGAAATATATACAAAATATTGTCATTGATGAATATTAAAAAAAATGTGGGATAAATATTTATAATTTATGTATAAAAAATACCACGCGAGAAAAATTTGTAAGTGATTAATAGAAAATTGCATGAGACAAATATTTGTCACTCATACATAAAAAATACGAGACAAATTTTTATCATTGTTAAATATTAAAAAAATGCGTAATAATATTTAAATGATGCATATAAAAAACAAGGAATAAATATTTGTTAGTGATAAATATACAAAAATCACGAGACAAATATTTGACACTAATACATAAAAAATACAAAATAAATTTTGTCACAAATAATTATTAAAAAAATACGAGAGAAATATTTTTCATTAATAAATATTAAAAATACAAGGAGAAAAATATTTTCCACCAATACGTAAAAAATATGATATATATGTTTTTCATCAATAATTTTAAATTTTTTAAATAATTTAACATCTAAAATTTAAAATATTTTATTTCTTATAATTTAAAATAAATAAACTAATTAATTTAATTAAAAATATATCAGATTAATAAAAAAATTTATTATAATTTTTTTAAAATAAATTTTTTAAAGTAAATAATTTATATATTTATTTAATTTAAATAAATAAATAAAATGTTTCAAAATGATTAATTTTTAAATATTTTAAGCATTAATTAATAAAAAATTAATTAAAAATTCCTTTTATATTATTTTACATGTTAAACTAATTAAACCTTGTTTTTATCAAACACTTGATTAACTTAATAATTAATTTAATAATTACCAACTATAAACTATTAATTAATTTTATTAAATAGAGCATAAAAACTAATATATAAAGTTATTTGATTTAACAAACAATCCATCAACCGTGTATTGGTGGTGGAGCATTGGGTAAGGGGAACTGGTTGGGTAGCTTAGATTTTGAGTTGTCAGCGAGCTTTATGGGCCCAAAACCAAAAGCCTCACTCTTAATTGGACATATCTTGGGCAAAGTTTTTATTTAATGAATTTCCTTCCATTCCATCACTTGAGTTCATTTCAATTTTCAGTGAAAGCCCATGGAACATGAACGGCAAGATAGAGACGAATCTTCTCCGGCGTGTGAGCAAAGAAACAAACACGCCGGCGTCAACAAGTACTGTCCTTGCATGGCTGAGTATGGTAACGCACTGGATGAAGCTGTGCGCGCACTCAAACGCGTCATCTTTCTTGCAATTCCCCTTTCAGCAAATATGTCTTTCAACGGGTAAAAATGTTTAATTTCTATTAATGTTGTTTAGAATCTTTCTTTTTCATTTGAATGTAGTGGTTTCTCTCTTTGATTAACTTTTTTTATTTTGCTCTTAAATGCTTTATTTTGTAGGTTTCTGTTTTTATTACAAAGGAGAAGAAGATTGATAGGTAAAGCCATGCAATTGATGTACAAAAGTGAGTCATTACAGCCTAATTCAGGTAGTGCTAGAAATGCTAATTACTATTAACGTGAGAATCTTTCTGTTTTACTATCTGAATGCTTTTTGAAATGCTAATTGATACAACTCTTTGTTTTTATCACAGAGTAGAAGAAGATGGGTAGGCAAAGCCATGGGACTGACGTGCAAAGGTGAGCCATTAGAGCACTATCTATGTCTAGCTAATTGAATTATAGCGCTAAAAATTCGTAATTGCTATTAAGGTTTTGTCCTTCAATTAGCATGCTTTTTGAAGTGGTTTGGATTAACTTCTTATTTTGATCCATAATTGCTTTAACACTGTCATTATGCATGCATCACGAAAAAGGTGAAAGGTGAGTGGCATTCTTCATATTTTCGTTGGCACTAAATTCACGAGGCTTGGTATATATAAATAGAAAGTTAGTCAAGTTAATAATCATTCTCATAAAACATTCTCTCTTAACACTCTCATCCCTCCACCTATTCCACCTTCTTACCTATTAGACAAGAAATAACCTTAAACGAAAATGTATTTCATTTTCTACATTGCACTTTTGTTGTTGGCCAGCATTGTTGAACGAACTATGTGCACCGGTTACCTCTCTTTAGAACGAGTTATTCCACTCAACCACTTCATTGATATGGAAACATTGAGAGCTCGCGACAAAGCTCACCACTCAAGAATCTTGGCTCGTGTTGGCGGCTTCGTCAACTTCACAGTCCAAGGCACCGCTGACCCAAACTCCTTTGGGTAAGGCTAACAATCCTCCCTCCCTCTCTCTCTCTCTCAAAAACTCCTTAATTTATTGCTTTAGTTTCTTATTCTCACGTTCTTTTCTTTTTCGGTATGCTATCTTGTGTTATGCATTGATTATATTGAACCAAACCATATATACGGTTGAAGCCGACACAAAAACTGAAACGTGTTTATCAGAGGATATATTGTCTGTTCTTTCAACAATTAGACATATTATCTTATCCTCTTTTTCATCTATTCAAAAGAAAAGCGTTTTTCTTATTAATGTAGCTCTGCTTTGGAAATGAATGTGCTTTAATCATTGTAAATAATGCTATATGAGGTTTAATACCAATACTTCTGAATGCATTATAGGTTAAGGGACTGAAATTTATTTATTTTTAGTTGTTGATAATAATATTACATATTTAATTTTTCTAAAGAAAATTGAATTGAATTTTTATGAGATAGTAGAATTTAATTAATAATTAATACTACTGTTGGTTTTTTTTAGGATGTATGCTACCAAAGTTAAGTTGGGATCTCCGCCAAAAGAATTTACTGTTATGATTGATACGGGAAGTGACCTTCTGTGGGTCAACTGCAAATCTTGTAGTAATTGTCCTCAATCTAGTGGACTTGGAGTAAGTATTTTCAATTTTCATTGTTGTTTTCTTACTATACATACTAATTAGTGCTACTTACTTCTGGTATAGTGCTTCTTTTGTTGCCTTGGGAATCAAGGTAATAATTTGGAACTTAGTATTTGTTGCTTATTGTGTTGTATATTGTACAGATTCAGCTTAATTTTTTTGACACGGTTGGTTCATCCACGGCTGGGTTGGTTAAATGCTCGGACCCTAATTGTCCTTTTGGGGTTCAAGGTGCGGATGTTCGATGCTCTCCTCGTGTTAACCATAATCCGTGCAACTACTCCTATCAATTTCAAGATGGGAGTGGTACCTCAGGTGTTTATGTCACTGATGACATTTACTTTGACACAATCATCGGACAATCTTCTCATGTTAGTGTTAAATCCCCGGCCACTGTTTTTTTTGGGTGAGAAACTCTTATGCCTATTTATTGTGGACAATTATAAATAGATGTGTGTGTGATTTCTAATTTGTAATCTTCTTTGATAGCTTTTTGCATTCATTACCATGTTTTTGTTAATACTAGTACTTAATATTGATTTTGGTTTGAAGTGAAACTTTATTGGATGGTTGTTTTGGCAATAGGTGTAGCACCCATCAATCTGGACGATTGAATAACACAATAAGAGCACTTGATGGAATCTTTGGGTTTGGCCTTGGTCCTCTATCAATTGTATCACAATTGTCACCACAAGGAATAATACCCAAAGTTTTCTCTCATTGCTTGAAAGGAGATGGCAATGGAGGAGGTATTCTAGTTCTTGGTGAGATTGTGGAGCCAAGTATTGCTTACAGTCCACTTGTCCCATCCCAGTATGTTCTTTTCTACATTGCTTTTCTCTTTTTCTTTTTCTAGTTTGTGGATCATTTTCCCTAATATTGCAAAAAAAATTGATATGAAGGAGCATACAAATGATTTTAATCATTTTATGGAAATAAATTTTCACAATTACATAATTGTCAATTGGCAATCAATAATTATGAAATTTATCAATTTTGCTTTTGGAAGTTAGTGTTACAATATGCTAGGTTGAATGACAGGAAATAGAATTGGATCACTTGAAAGTTGGCTAATTAACCACCGTTTAAAGTCAACACCTTACTCAAAGCTTATAATTTATGTGTGGTGCGGTAACACTGTGTCAGTTTTTTAAATGACAATTTCTTTTGGGTGAATTTTGTTTTATTACAGCATCTAGAATGTGTTATTTTAGGTAGTTTTTTGTCACACCAGTGAGTTTGGAAAATATTTGGCTTCATGTCTCTTACGAAGAAGAAAATGCTTTGGTTTCTTAAGATGATATTGTTTTGAAGGCATATGTCTTGTCATCTTGTGTTGATTGAATCCCCTTAGGTTCCTTTATGTTTTTCTTATACAAAGTTACTTCACTTGACACACCCCTAGTGAATATGTGTAGTGGAAAAGCCTTTTAAAATTGATTAATTTAATTACATGAATTTTCAATTGAATGTAAAAGGAGATATTTCTAAGAACAGGGTTCTTCAAGTGCTTCTAATGTTGTGTTTGTTCTTGTTAGATTGTTCGCACTTCTATATGAGATATTTTGTAGTATAATTGATCAGTTTTTTTTCCTTTTTAATTAAATCTTAGGGCTTATTACAACTTGAATCTTGAGAGCATTGCTGTCAACGGAAAACTTCTCTCAATCAATTCAGTTGTATTTGCATCATCAAAATCTGACAATCGAGGAACTGTTATTGACAGTGGTACAACATTGGCATATCTTGTTCAAGAAGCTTATGATCCTCTTGTCAATGCAGTAAAGTTTCTTACTCTTTGGTTTGTTTGTCTTCTATTTTGTTTATTTCTTGTAATCACTGAATGACATTTTTCTATTTGAATAATATTAAGTTTTATTGTGTTGGCTTTAGAACAATTTTCAACCATTCATTGATTTAATTAATAATTTTTTTTTTGTTTATAATGTGAAAATGATTTAATGAAAGACTTGTATGCCTTAAGATGCTTCAGCAATTGAACACCATACTGAGGTTTACATCGTTTTTTTTATATAATTCTTATTATATATTATTTGTAGAATATAATTCTTATTATTAATTTTCTCAAAAGGGGGTTTGCTTATACCCCTTGTATTTTATGAATGATATCGATCTAAATGTATACTGATGTTTAGTTTCTAAATGGACGTGTAGATAACTACTGTTGTATCACAATTTAGCAGTTCCTCTATTTTAGAAGGTAACCAGGGCTATCTAGTCTCAACCAGGTAATCAATAATATAATATTTGTTATAAAGATCTTTATATGTATACTTAATATGAAGAAAAAATGTTCCATTAGGATTTATGAAAATCGCATTAAATTTTTGTGTTTGTTATATGTTCAGTATAGATATTTTTCCTTCCGTCAGTTTTAACTTTGCGGGTGGAGCAACCATGGATCTAAAACCAGCACAATACCTTCTGCACTATGATTTAATGGTAAGAATGAAGTATGTTTATTCTGCTGCTGGTTATATTCTTTGCATATAAGTAAGTTATTCTTTGGAATTGTATGCCACTAATGTGCACCTTTACTTTAATAGGATGCTGCAACGTGGTGCTTAGGTTTCCAGAAAGTGCAAAGTGGACTCTCTATATTAGGAGGTTAGACGATGAAAAAATTTAAATTAGACTATATACTTCGCAAGAAATTGGAAAAAAAATATTAAAATTCTCTCATTTGATTATTAAATAAGAACTTTTAATAAATGATAAAAAAATTCTAAAGATGTCTTTTGTATCTATTGCAAACAATAGAGTGGCATCATTTCATCCAGAGTTTCTAGTTTGTTACTATTTCACAATTTCACTAACCCGTTGCAGCTGAAAATAGAAAACATCTTATTGAATGTTTCAAAATATAGTTGGATTATCATTATCGTAATTCAAATTGATATTTGATAGATATTTATATTTATTTTTGTTTTTCATTTGTCACAACAATCCAATTTTCAAAAACAAGTCAGTATACTATGCTCACGTATGAAAATCATAAATCAGCCTTTACATGTTTATTTTATGCAACTATGATAATCATAAATAAATTGACAATAATGATCTTACCTATCACAGATCTTGTCCTAAAAGATAGGATAGTTGTCTATGACTTGGCTAATCGGCGCATTGGGTGGACCAACTATAACTGTAAGCTCACCACTTGAATTCTTATTTCATACAAGAAGTATATGGTCCTTTACATTGTCTTAAATTTGAAAATTATGTTTAGGTTCCATGCCCGTCAATGTCTCAATGACTTTGAGCAAGGACAAGAATATCAATCCAAGAACTAGATGGTCGAGTGCCCGTAGTCTAGAGATAAGGATTCTCTCTGAGCTATTACCTGTAACATTGTGGCTCTTTTTATGCCTATAATACAATCTTCATGAAGTCACTGCATTTAAATTTAAATCCAATATTAAAGTGACAACTCATAGAAAATGAAAGATTTGATCTTAATTGATGTAATTTTAGTAATTAAGTGTCCTCTCGTTTGTGACTTATTAACACTAAATCCAATTCTACCATATATGCAATGTGTTATGCTATTATCATCATAACAGTAACATGTCTTCATTTGAGAAACTCATGACAAACTTAATATGAATAAAAAATTAGAAGAAGAAAATGTTACTCTTAAAATGAATTGGTTTATAAGACCCTGAAAGATTTTAAGAAGTTTCATCCATGAGAATGAGCTATATAGGAGAAGTAAAATGATGAGTGCATTGACTTTATGAGGAAAACTAGTAATACCAAACTACCAAAAGAGGAAGAGCGGGTTTTAAAATTTGTTTGAATGTGGAGACAATCCTCTTTTCCATTTGTTACATTCTCATATGTAATGTGAAACACTTACTGAATTAAATTTTTAGTTACAAACAGTGACAAATGTAATAAAGTGATACTACATATTCATTACTATGATGGTGAGAGGGACAAGTGAGACCAATCACTAATTTGTTTATCTCTTAATTTATATACTAGTGATTTATAATAACAACAGTGTGTGAATCGTAATGAGACTCACCAAAAGAAGAAAATACTTTACATAAATAATATATGAATGAATGTTAACAGTATAAGATAAGAATGCGTGAGTATTTGGGAGTAAAATGACATAACACATCGACAAGGCTTCGTTACCACAAAAGTGAAGAAAATTGGCAGAAGAAATTTGATCCTCACTTCTATTTAAATCATCAAGAAAATAATAATTAATTAACACGTCACAATGTTGTGTAATAAATAGTAATTAAATCATGAAGTAAATAGAAAATCCAATGACCAAACTATAGTAAATTATTCGAATATGAGAATCAAGAAAATAACACAATTATTAAAAGGAAATAGAAAAGGCAAAAACATCAAACGTCGTCGACTCTTAGTGATCACCTGTGTTTAGAGCAACGTCAATGCAATCGCATCTCCAAACACAAATGAAACATATGGTGGATATATGAAATTAGAGTAACTTTACAAAGGAACAGTGAGATCTCACAGCACATATATCACATAAAAAGCATAATCAACACACATATAGAAACATACCACAATTCACTTCATGCATATCATTGTCATGTGCAATATTATGATCACTTGATGCAGCATTTCATTGTCATGTGCTACTAAAATTGTAACCTCCGAATTTTGAATCCAAAACATTATTTAAAATATTTAAAGCTTATAAAAATTTAAGACAATTTTTTTAAAACTAAGAATACCTAAATATTTATTCATTTAAATAATTAGTAACAACCACATTTGTTTAATATTATTAAGAAAATATTTATTCAGAGGCTAAAATAAAGTAAAAACAATTATTCCTAACAGAAAGGAACTCACTTATGTATTTCTAGTGCATTTTAAAAGTTTATGACAAAAGATAATTCTATTATTACAAAATGGTCTTGAAAAAACTCATTTTTACCCCACGTTCGCCGCACATCAATACTCATCAACTATTCTTAAATTTCCTCGAACTCTTTAGTACCTAAAATGTTGTTGTAATGGTCAATTTTTTCCCCATCATCCAAATCAAAACATAGCTAAACATATGGAAAAATGACACAACATATAAATGTTAAACTTCCAATTTAAAAGAAAAACGCAATCTGATAAATTGTATAACACTAAACATATACACTTATTCGTAATGCATGCTTCTAAAACTATATGATCCGGATATAAATCTATCACTATGGCAACTTCCACACAGAAAAATTACACATACCAATTGAAAAAATAAATCTACCACTAAGGCAACTCCAACGAAGATGCATATGCCATGACATGATGATATATTATCAAAAAAGTATATTCCTACATAGCTCACTAAGATCATGTCATATGCATTCAAAAAATCACTTTTTCAAATCATCATCTTATTCACAAATCACTAAAATCATATACAACACATCCTTATCATGAGAATCATATATTCATAGACAAATAATCAAAAAAATTATAACTTTCACCACATACACATAAAAATTGGAATTTGATTTCATATATATCATAAAAATTAAAACTTTATCACATATAACAAAAAAGTTCATACTTTACTTCTTAAAAATCATATATTACATATCAAACTCAACGAAAAGGATTGGAGTTTTATTATTTTAATCCATCAGTCTACATTTATTCCTTTTAAAAGACAAGCAATCGCAAATATTAATTTCATGTAATCCAACTAACGGTCTAACTATAATTTATGTGGGGAAAAACCCTTACCTTGACCGCTTTTCTTCCTAGCACAAAGCTCTAAACTTTTGATGTGCAGAAATAGGTGGTGTGAAGGTGGTGGTGGTTAGGGTTTCGGTATTTCTTTCTGTTTACAAAATCTTGTCTGTAAAGGGTTTGTGAGTTAGGGTTCTTTTTGTTTTTCTTCTTATTATTATTGAGTATGGAAAAAATGTGGACTTTAGGAAAAATTTAAAGTGGAGATTGTTGGATAGATATATAGTGTTGGGCCTGAATGAAGAATAGGAGGGAAAACATATCAAATTTTTGTTTAACCTTGATCATAAAAAACCAAGCCACAAACCCTAACCCAAATTCATCTTGCTCTAAAAATAAAAACCCATCTACATATTATATATATATATATAACTCCTTCATTGATTAAATAATTCTTACTAACAACTTTATCAACTACAATAAGTTGAGCAAGGCAAATAGTTATCACACATAAATTAATATTAAAAGAAATATTTATAGGTCCTAATTATTTTAAATAATAAATTTAGTGGGAGTTATAAAAACTACTATGAAGTCTTTGGTGAAGAGACACAATACTATGTTACCAAACAAAATGCATGGTGAATATATCAAAATAAGAATAATGGTACAAATGAACAGTAAGAACTGGCGACCCATATGTCACAAAAAAATATAATTAGAACATATAGAAACATACCACAAATCCCTTCATAGTTCATGTATGCATGATATCAATGCAATACTATGATCACTTGATGCAACATTTCAATGTCATGTGGTATCAAAACTAATTTGAAGTACTTGGTGAGGAAACACAATATTATGTCACCATGCAAATGGATTAGCGATGTGAGGATCTTTGATCCAATGGTGAGGAAGTACAATTGAATGAGTCTGACAATGGGGGTCACGATCGAGCCTACAAGGAAGATCAGACATTTGGGGTATTCTAAAGGGGAATTCTTAGGTGACTTGGGGGTAATCCTCCAATTTCGAGAGCTTTCATTTGACCCTAGTTTGATACTAAAAAAATACATATATGAGTCTCGGAATGAGTCAAGTGAGTCTATGAAATCATGGCTGCATATATGAACATCTATAATATGCATGAATATTGGGTAGAATCCATCACAATTATTTTCTCCCTTCATCGTGCCAAGTCACTATACAATGATGACCATCATGTGCATTGATCAGGTACAACACATGTGTTCACATAACATATCATGTCGATTCAATTATTTTAACATAGTGTCAATCATGAAAATTAAACATATTACATCTCATACAATATCACAGTTTACAATATATTTTACATTTACATTAATCGGATACAACTCACAGTACAATTATATATGACATACTCAAGTAATGTAAATGGTAGTAAAACATTCAGTAGAACAAATATCACACATCACAATATCTCATTACTATAATCATTACTAACTCATTTTATTATCCAATGTCCAACAAACATATTTAACTCAATTATTAACCTCAATAAGACGTTCGCATTGGTCAGCCCCCGTATGGTTGAAAAATGAGACATTCCCGTTTGTCATATCATATTTGTATCCAAGATTTGACTGCTTTAAACCCACCTTACTTGAATAACAAGATTGAAGGAAGTTGAACAAAAAGAAAGCAATGCTCCAAACTCAACGAAGAAAACTAAAGGGTTCAATCTCACGCTCTGGTGGTAAACTATTGACATCTTCAGGGAATACTTCAGGGAACTCACACACAAAAGGAACATCTCATATTACCACTTTTTCTTCAAATTCCAATGAGGCTAGGATCATATATAACTGGGCATCTTCTTTCAAAAGTGCCTTCACTTGGTTGGCGGATATATTGCTAGGCTTCTCCCTCTCTTCTGACTCCATGAATTAAATGGTTTTACTAAAAAAATCTACGCAGACACGGTTGGCAAATAGCCAATCCATACCAAGAATCACATCGACCAGACGCAAAGGTAAACACACTAAGTCAACTCAGAAGTCCCTCCCACACACATGGATAGAAATGTCAAGACAAACACTAGAGGTATCAACAGAATCACTAGCTGGGGTATTCACAATCAAATCATACTGCAAACGAGACACAGGTAATCCTAAACGTCTAACACAATCAAGAAACACAAAGGAATGAGTGGCACCACAATCAAATAGTACAAATAAAGGAGTATCACTTATGAGACACGTACCTTGGATCAAGTTGTCTTTCTCAGACGGTCCTGCACCACTGAGGGCAAAGACTCTTCCATTGGATTTAGGTCGGCTGGCTTGGGAACTCTGGTTTCCAGACTGTGGAGTATTCCTTGGATAGGGGAATGCGGGGCTGATGTGCCCCTGCTATTGGCAATTAAAACAAGTAACTGCAGCATCTTTGCACTCAAATGCCATACGGCCCTGCTTACCACACTTGTGACATCGGATAGGAGTAGCCGGATTGCGATTATTACCGCTGTTGTTGCTCGAGACTTGACTCCTGTTGTTGCCATTCTCGTTACTAACTCCTCGCCCATTGGGGTTTCCTCTACTACCTCCATAACTGTAACTGCTTCCATTTCCTCTCCCGTTACCACTGCTATTTCCGCTTCCAGCTGAAAAACTGTATTGTTGATAATTCAGATGACTTCCAGATTTACTAGGAGGAAAAGAGTAAGGTTTTCCTCTATTATGATGCATAGGCCTCTTCGCCTTCATGGTTCCAGTGTTTCGGTAATGTGCCTTTTCAGCCCGACTATCCTCATCATAAATCCTACTCTTATTCACTAGGGTAGGAAAGTCACGGATCTCTTGCATTCCAACCTGCTTCTTGATCTCTGGCCTAAGTCCCATTTCAAACTTGATGCACTTAGACCTTTCTCCTGCCTCTCCAACATAGAGTGGGTAGTACCTGGATAATTCCTCAAACTTAGCGGCATACTCCGCTACAGACATATTCCCTTGTTCCAATTTCACAAATTCCATTTCCTTTCTATTGCAGATATCTTCAGGGGAATACTTGACTAAGAACATGTTTCTGAATACATCCCAAGTTATTGCAGTCCCTGCATTATCTAAGCGTTGACGCGCATTATCCCACCAATGTTCAGCCTCTTCTGTCAACATAAATCTTCCCAAATGCACTTTCTGACCTTCGGGACATGCCACTCCTCTGAAAATTTTCTCAACCTCTTGCAACCACTTCTAAGCTCCATCAGGGTTATAGTGACCTTCAAACGATGGAGGGGTAGCCTTATGAGTCGATCCATAACCATGAACTCATTTATTTGCACATTTCCTTGACCACCACTATAGGTAGTAGCTTGAGCAATAGCTTGAGAAGCAACCTGTGCGTCTTCAGTAGCAGCTTGCGCAGAGGCTCGTGCAGTAGCTTGAGATTCAGCCAAAGCTTGGACATGCTGCACTGTAACTCCAGCCATGGACTCTAGAGCCTCAACAATCGCAGCGTCATTCCTTCCACTAGCCATCACTACCTACATCAATCAGATAAGCCAATCGAATATAGCGAGACACTGAGGAGAAGGGAACTAAATTAGTTCTACACCACTAACACAATAATGATCATAACAACAACACACAAATAACAGAGTACACAAGGAAACATAGCAAACACATAACACATTTACGGTATGATTGGATAAACCTGGCTCTGATACCACTAATGTGACACCCTAAACCCCAAAGAAAATTCTTATTTTTAAAACAATGAAATCCTTCAAATAAATAATTATATAAAATTCCAAGCATTTTTTTTAAGGCAAAGAGCATCACGTAATCGTAGCAGTATTTAACAAAATCCCTTTGGAAACACACATACACAAGTTTAATGATAATTGTAAATGTAGTCTCAACCTGATGTCACTATCAGAGCAGGAATTCCCAAAATAAACTATGTTCAAAAATGACGTTAACAAAAGGTAGAAAATAGAAGTCTTCGAGATAATATGGCTTCCTACACTTCAAGAGCATTAATCTTCACCTGCAGCTTTCGGCTCGTCTGCGTCCATCGCAAACGCCAAACACAAACATCGAGGGGTGAGTTTCGAAATTATGTAACAATATAAAATACACGAGAAGAACACACAATCAATCAAAACGGTACAAATAAGCAGAACATTCAATAATATAATATCTAAGGTTAATCTAATTCAATCACAATAAAAGAGTTATAAGGATAAAATGCTATGCATGTCCTATACTTTATACTTCATCATTTGGTACCATTCTACTCTAAAGTACTTGGTTAGGAGGCCTCATACTATGCCACTACAAAAGTGGACGGACAATTCATGAATGGCCAAGTCCTCATAGATCCCCTCAACTCAACCCGAGACACATATACGCGACAGTCGGGGTACTCTTGTGTTGCACGGTAGTTCCCGGCCTTATGGAATAACCCACTAATCCACTTAGGAATTCCCCACTAGATGTACCCCCAAGGTCTATCAGTCTTACCTTACAGTTCGACTGTAGCCCTCCACGATCAGGCTCATTCAGTTGTACTTCCCCGAATCACTAGGTTTGTCAGACCCTCCCTATATGATGACAAAATAATCCTAACTCCAAAATCTACAACACATGTCTCATACTTACTCAATCATCACAACTCAATAAATTTCAGTTTGACTTCACAATATTCATCATTATATATGTATATCAGTCAATCACGATACAATCCCAATATTTGGTTTACACTACTCACAATGCACAATCCAATCTTATCAATCGCAATAAAAAAATCATCAGGTAGTACATTCAAATAATTTCACGATTTCAATCAAATAGCAAGAACACTCCAATATATATTATTCATACAGTAACAATCAGCATACATTTCATAAAATCATTCAACGTGCAATCTTGCTATAAATATATTCACAACAATTCTATAGGTTGCTAAATTATATTTTAGTCCTCACTATTACCATTCATATATTATTAATTAATTATTATTGCTCAATAGGGCTCGACCGTACGTAGTGAGCCCCGGATGAATATCTGGGAATTTCGGTATTCCCGTTCATCTCACGTTATTCTATATTCATAAAATCGAACCACATCTCACCCCTTATCTTAGCTGAAGATTTTTCCCAACAACGCTGATCTGCTTATTTACTATGTCGCGTCTTCACCAACCACCGTCTCTAATAGTCCGCGAAAGAAATAAAACCACACAACAATCAAATACGGATTAATTACTTGGCACAATAGGTAAATAAATTGTTTACTATTTGCAAATAAATTGTTTACTATTTGCACACCATCCAAATTTATATATATTTAACACTATGTATACCTATGGTTATATCAATATCAATATAAACACCATCTAAAAAAACAGAATTATGTACTGCTAAATACAATTAGTCTATGCGTAATTTTGATATTACCGTAGTGGCGTATGGATATATAAATATACTAACAAGGCTATTAGATGTATAATAAAAGTAGACTATTTATTATTAACATATAAATTGTAAATTGTATAAAAAATAATAATAAAAACAGGAACTAGAATCTGTCCTATTTGATACTCCGATAACTTTCCCATGATTTCTTTCAGATATAGAAGTTAGAACTATTTCCACCAAAGTATAAAAAAGATGTTCGTGGCCCATATTTTGAAATAAAACTCTTCCAATGTATACAATTATTGGTAGTTGTAAATATGATATTCATCATCATTGTCAAAATCACTACAGGGAATAAAAGATCTAACCAAAGCTAAATTGTAATTAAGGGATTGACAATACAGGGAATAAAAGATCTAAACAAAGCTAAATTGTAATTAAGGGATTGATCACAAACAGCTAAATGTGTAGTTTATATACTAAAATAAAATTAAAATAAAACTGAATCACATAGCATATATGGAATGTAATTAAACAACTTCTAATTATAGTTGAAATAAAAATGAATTCTTTATATGTAAATTAATTTCAAAATATATGTCTAATAATATAATTCAATCATATGCCTAAGTCTACTATTACTAAAAACTGAAATAAAATAATATACAATTCAATCATCAATTGCAGAATAAAAAACTATAAAAAAAAACCATAAAAAAAACTAGTTCAGTGCATCAACATTTCAATCATATTGTATCTGAAGAATCATAATTTATTTCAATCGCGAAGCTCATATAAGCTAGAAGCTAATCCAATTAGAGCTTCAGTGCATGATGTTCAGAACAATCCTAATCCTAAATCAATATAAAACTAGTTCACATACCTGATTGTGGATTTAGATTGAAATTGAAATTTGAAATGAGAATTGGGATTGAAATTTGCGGCTCTCAGTACTATATGCGCGAATCCTTTTTTTTTTTTCTTTATTTCTGTCGGCTTCTACTAGCATAATTGGGAATGCCTCCCTCACAATTAGGAAGCAGGTATATATATATACCTAGTATACTAGTTGTTATTATATTATTATTATTATTGTTATTATTATTATTATTATTATTATTATTATTATTCTTATTATTCTTATTATTATTATTATTAACCCATTCTACTAATGCTAAAGGTAACAATTAGTGTAGCAACACAAATTCACAAACTCACTCATTGTATTGATTTGTTTAAATATATATATATATATATATATATATATATATATATATATATATATATATATTTTATTTTAATTTTTGTAAGTTAATTATAGTTAATATTAATGATTGAAATCAACTACTAAGGCAAACATATAAGACACACATCAAGAAATTAGAACACATAATAACACTCATATAAAAATAGCAGCGTATCATAATACTATTAAATAAGATAATGAGAAATTAGGGTGTTACATTTCTCCCCCTGTTGAAGAAATTTCGTCCTCGAAATTAACCTGACGGAAACAGCTCTGGATAAGAATCACGCATTTGACTTTCGACTTCCCATGTAGCACTTTCACCAGTAGCACCTCCCAATACAACCTTAACCAATGAAATCGTCTTACCCCTTAATTCTTTGATTTTTTGGTCCTCAATCCGTAGCAGTAAGGTCTCAAAAGCTAGATTCTCGTTTATTTGAACCTTGTATGACTCAATCACATGTGAAGGATCAAAAATGTACTTGCGAAGTTGAGACACGTGAAAGACACTATGAAGATTAGAAAGAGATGGAGGCAACACGATCTGATATGCTACGTTACCAACGTGTTTAAGGATTTGGTAAGGTCCTATAAATCGAGGAGTAAGCTTTCACATTTTTAATGCCCGACCAACCCCAGTCGTTGGAGTAACTCTCAGAAATACATGATCACCTTCTTGAAATTCGAGATTTTTCCTTCTTTTATCATGGTAACTCTTTTGCCTACTCTGAGATGCTCTCATCTTTTCCTGAATCATTTTTACTTTATCAGTAGTATGTTGAACAATCTCAGGTCCTAAAACAAGGATATCGCCTGTCTCAAACCAACACAAAGGGGTCCTACACCTTCTCCCATACAACGCCTCGAAAGGGGCCATTCCAATACTGGAGTGGAAGCTATTGTTATAGGTAAACTCTCTAAGTGGCAAAAAGCTATCCCAACTTCCATTTTGTTCCACCACACAAGCTTTCAACAAGTCTTCTAGGGATTGATTGGTTTGTTCAGTCTGACCATCTGTTTATGGATGGTAGGCTGAACTCATCCTAAGGTTCGTACCTAAAGCGCTCTGTAAACCTTGCCAAAACTTAGAGGTAAACCTGGGGTCTCTATCTGACACTATACTTGATGGGATTCCATGCAACTTCACAATTTCCTTTATGAATATTTCAGCTAACCTTTCCATGGAGTAAGTTATGTTTATCGGAATAAAGTGAGCAGATTTAGTTAATCTATCCATAATAACCCAAATACTATCATACCTTTTTGGAGTTCGAGGTAAGCCTACAACAAAGTCTATAGAGATGCTATCCCACTTCCATTTGGGAATACTCAAAGGTTGCATCAAGCCTGAAGGTTTCTGGTGTTCTACCTTAGACTTTTGACATGTCAAACAAGCATACACAAACTATGCAACATCCTTTTTCATTCTAGGCCACCAAAATATCTTCTTGAGGTCCTTAGACATCTTTGGGGCTCCAGGGTGAATACTTAGACAACTCCTATGTCCTTCCTCCAAGATCAAATTCCTTAACTCGTCTACATCGGGTATGCAAATTCTATCCTTAAATCTCAAAATTTCATCCACACCAATTTTATAATTAGGTTCTCTCCCTTGGTTAATCAACTCTAACTTATCTAAAAGGTGTAAATCCAACTTCTGACTCTTTTTGATCTATTCTAATAGTCCACTAGTTACCTTTAACATTCCCAATTTAATATTTCTGGTGTCACACCACAAACTAAACTAAGGTCTCTAAACTGTTCCAACAACTCACTATGCTTAACCATTAAAGCGGACACACTCAATGTCTTCCTACTCAAGGCATCGGCCACTACATTGGCCTTTCTAGGGTTATCGTTAAGCTCAAAATCAAAATCCTTAAGAAATTCCATCCACCTACGTTGTCTCATATTCAACTCCTTCTGGTCAAAAAGGTACTTAAGGCTCTTATGGTCACTGAAAATCTCAAATCTAGATCCATATAAATAATGTCTCCACATCTTAAGTACAAAAAAAACTACTGCTAGTTCTAAGTCGTGGGTAGGGTAGTTCCTCTCATGAATCTTCAATTGCCTAGAAGCATACGCTACAATCTTCCCATCCTGCATAAGTACTCCACCTAATCTTGAACCACACGCATCACAATACATTACAAAAGGTTCACTTTGGTTACGTAATACTAAGATCGGTGCAGAGGTCAATCGTTTCTTAAGCTCTTGGAAACTATTCTCACAATGGTTGTCCCACACGAACAATTCCCCCTTTCGGGTCAACTTAGTTAAAGGTAAGGCCAACTTGGAGAATCCTTCTATGAATCTACGATAATAACCTGCCAATCCTAGGAAACTCCAAATCTCAGTCACTGACTTAGGTGTTTTCCATCCTAAGACACTATCTACCTTAGCAGGATCAACAGCTATTCCACCTTTTGAAATTACATGTCCTAGGAAACTCACTTCCTCTAACCAAAATTCAAACTTAGACAACTTCGCAAATAATTGTTTCTCCTTAAGGGTTTGCAAGACTATCCTTAAATGTTCACCATGCTCCTCCTTAGTCTAAGAGTACACTAAGATATCATCAATAAACACAACCACAAATGAGATAAGGATGAAAGATCCGATTCATGTAATCCATAAACTCTGCTGGAGCATTAGTCACACCAAAAGGCATAACCAAATACTCATAATGGCCATAACGGGTCCTAAAGGCGGTTTTAGGGATATCAGATGACTTCACTCGGATCTGATGGTAACCTGATCTCAAATCAATCTTACTAAACACGCAGGATCCTCTCAATTGGTCCATAAGGTCATCTATCCTAGGTAGTGGATACTTATTCTTGATTGTCACTTTATTAAGCTGGCGGTAATCCACACACAACCTCATAGAGCCATCCTTCTTCTTAGCCAACAACACAGGTGCACCCCATGGTAACACACTAGGTCTTATAAACTGTTTATCTAAAAGCTCCTCCAATTGCTTCTTAAGCTTAGACAATTCTAAGGGAGACATCCTATACGGTGCCATGGATATGGGTCCAGTACCTAGTACCAGGTCAATGCTAAACTCAATCTCACGCTCTGGTGGTAAACTATTGACATCTTTAGGGAATACTTCAGGGAACACACACACAAGAGGAACATCTTGTATTATCACTTTTTCTTCAAATTCCAATGAGGCTAGGATCATATATAACTGGGCATCTTCTTTCAAAAGTGCCTTCACTTGGTTTGTGGATATATTGCTAGGCTTCTCCCTCTCTTCTGACTCCATGAATTAAATGGTTTTACTAAAAAAATCTACGCGGACACGGTTGGCAGATAGCCAATCCATACCAAGAATCACATCGACAAGACGCAAAGGTAAACACACTAAGTCAACTCAGAAGTCCCTCCCACACACATGGATAGAAATGTCAAGACAAACACTATAGGTATCAACGGAATCACTAGCTGGGTATTCACAATTAAATCATACTGCAAACGAGACACAGGTAATCCTTAACGTCTAACACAATCAAGAAACACAAAGGAATGAGTGGCACAACAATCAAATAGTACAAATAAAGGAGTATCACTTATGAGACACGTACCTTGGATCAAGTTGTCTTTCTCAGACGCTCCTGCACCACTAAGGGCAAAGACTCTTCCATTGGATTTAGGTCGGCTAGCTTGGGAACTCTGGTTTCCAGACTGTGGAGTCTTCCTTGGATAAGGGCATGTGGGGCTGATGTGCCCCTACTGTTGGCAATTAAAACAAGTAACTGCAGCATCTTTGCACTCAAATGCCATACGACCCTGCTTACCACACTTGTGGCATCAGATAGGAGTAGTCGGATTGCCATTATTACCGCTGTTGTTGCTCGAGACTTGACTCCTGTTGTTGCCATTCCCGTTACTAACTCCTCGCCCATTGGGGTTTCCTCTACTACCTCCATAACTGTAACTGCTTCCATTTCATCTCCCATTACCACTACTATTTCCCCTTCCAGCTAAAAAACTGTATTGTTGATAATTCAGATGACTTCAAGATTTACTAGGAGGCAAAGAGTAAGGTTTTCCTCTATTATGATGCATAGGCCATGGACTCTAGAGCCTCAACAATCGCAGCTTCATTCCTTCCACTAGCCATCACTACCTACATCAATCAGATAAGCCAATCGAATATAGCGAGACACTGAGGAGAAGGGAACTAAATTAGTTCTACACCACTAACACAATAATGATCATAACAACAACACACAAATAACAGAGTACACAAGGAAACATAGCAAACACATAACACATTTACGGTCTGATTGGACAAACCAGGCTCTGATACCACTAATGTGACACCCTAAACCCCAAATAAAATTTTTATTTTTAAAACAATGAAATCATTCAAATAAATAATTATATAAAATTCCAAGCATTTTTTTAAGGCAAAGAGCATCACGTAATCGTAGCAGTATTTAACAAAATTCCTTTGGAAACACATATACACAATATGGAAAAATGGAAAAAATATAATTATATAAGTTAAAGTGTTGTAACTAATTTGTTGTAACTAATTGGAAAAATGATAATTTTATAAGTAAATGTTTGATACAAAATATGGAAGAAAAAAAAAGGAATGTAATGAATTAGTTAATGAAAAAACAATTTTCTTTGCCCTTAGCCATTATCCACATGATACAAAAAAAGAGACAAAATTCTGAGTTTGAAACAGAAAAAACTAAAAGATAAATGTGATTGAATCATGCACAAAAATTAATCAAATCTTCAAAAAAAAAATCTCTTTAACCCAACAAACCAGCTCAGTCTAGCAGATGAACATAATCAGATAAAAACAAATAGGCTAAAATCATGAATGGATCAGATGTGCAGAATAAATCAGATTATGAGCAAAGAAATTAAGCATCAAACAGGAAATTGATGGAGAAGGACAAAGGCAAGCATGAAAACAACCAAACAAGTTAAAAACTCTATAAATACATCTTCATTTGTTTTCAAAAGGGGATCGAATTAATTCTACTTGTCTAAAAAAATCACATAAAAAGGAGAAGAGGAAGAACTCAGGGGAAGTATCAGTAACAAAAACAAACGCACATAAGGTAATTTTTTTTACAATAAATTTGTTTGTTTTTTATCTTCACCGTATAATTACTCTTTTCTTATAAAAATGTAAAGTTTTGATTTGTAAAAATAAGATAACATTATGAGTAAAAAAATAAAACGGAAAACTCAAACCTTCGAAAATGTCGTCACTGTCACCGGAAAGCCAACCATACTCTTTGGTGTCACCGGAAAGCCAACCATACTCTTTGGTTCAATTGAGTTTTGGTTTTTATACAAACACCCGACAGTTACATTAATCCCCTTGAGTTCATTTCAATTTTAAGGGACATATGAATAATTAATGCATCTAAATGGTTCTATATTATAAAATTGTATGTGACATCATTAAAAATATGTCAAATCGTTGGTTGTTAATTCAAAAATACGAGAGAGGGACCAAAATTGTCGACTTTTAAACCAATTCCGTGAATTGATAGTAATAAAAAGACCAAAACTAAAATAAAACTTGGCCCCAAGCCACAAAGCCTCACTTTTAATCAGGCATATCTTATTGAATGAATTTTCTTGGCCTTTAGAAAAATAATCAAACAATTTAATTATTCATAAATTAAACTATACATTTAAAAAAATCGGTTAGTTAAGTTTAATTTAAAAATAAATTCTCGAAATTTATTTTGCTTCAAAAAATATCAAAACTTTTAATTTAAAAATTCTTTTATCCAAAAATCTCTTTTTTTTGAAAAAAAATTAAAAAACCTTTTCTTTAAATAACTTTGTCAAAAAGAATTCTTTTCGCAAAAAATTAGTTCGAAAGTATTTTAACTTAAAATTTATTCAAAATATTAAATCAATTATAATAAATATATTTTAAATCGATCTTAAAAGTGACATTTGTTCAAATGTTATTTTAAAAAACTCAAGGAAACTATGATCTGGTTCAATTGAGTTTTGGTTTTTACACAAACACCCGACAGTTACATTAAACCCCTTGAGTTCATTTCAATTTTAAGGGAAAGCCCCGTCGAACATGAACGGAAACATAGAGACGGATCTTCTCCAGCGTGTGAGCAAAGAAACTAACACGCCGACGTCCACAAATACTGTCCTTGCATGGCTGAGTATGGTAATGCATCGGATGAAACACATTGTGCGCCCACTCAAACGCGTCACCTTTTTTACAATTCCCCTTTCAGCAAAAATGTCTTTCAATTTGTAAAAATGTTAATTTCAATTAATGTTGTTTAGAATGTTTCTTTTTCTTTTGAGTGTAGTATCTTTTTAAGATAAATATTTGTTAAATATTTGTTTTTTTACAAAGTTTTCTTGAACAAATTTTCCCTCTCATTCAAATTATTCTATTATTATTATTATTATTATTATTATTATTATTATTATTATTATTATTATTATTATTATTATTAAAATAAGAAGTGGAAAAAAGCATCGTCAAAATCAACATAAAGGACAAAATTAATGAAAGTATATATAATAATAAAATGGTCAACTAACATAATATAATTTGATCTTTTTTTGACTGAGATTTTGAATTTGATATAAATAACATAATTTCTATTAAAATAATCAAAATCTTTTTTCACATCATTAAATTAAAGTAAATATTCATATGTATTTTATTTATGATAGTTTTTTCTACAAGATTTATTTTATATATATATACATAAACAAGCATAGAAAATGTACTAAGTGATTTACAAAGAATCGTTGAAGGATAAGAACTGTTAAAAACAATGACAAATATACAGAAATTTATTATAGGAGTCTTCGTTGTCGTGACTCTTCTAAGCTCAACAGGTATGTATGCAATTTGCATAATAGAGTTTGAATATTAATTATAATATTTCTCCGATGCATATTAATTAAACTAATATTACTCTTCTCAACAGGTACGGCCAAAGTTCTACTTCGTACAGTGAAATGTTTTTCTAAATGTGACCTATATCGTGATTGTAATTCATTTTGCATTGGTCAAGGCTATATAGTGGGAGAATGTGTTAACAACGTGAATAATGTTATAAGTTGTTGTTGTTTCAAATTTTAATATTGGAAGCTAGGGCTTTTCTTCTTGTTTGAAGAAAACATTATGTTTCAAAAATATATGTAAGTTTCATTAGAAGGAAATAAAACATGAAATGTTATCATAAAGTGTGAGATACAAATCCCAAAAATATGATTAGAAAATTAGAGGATACTTAAAAAAACATAAAAGTATATCATCTTCCTATATAACATAAATATTATGTCTCTAAGAGAGGAAATAATGTATGTGGAATCTAATTTTGAAGAAAACCATCGATCTAAAATTTGAAGTAATAACTTTGTAGCCATATTTATTGTGATCCTTTAAATTTTGACACTTTCTCTAAAATGATAATTTAAAAAGAATTCCCCAAACGATCCCTTAAACTATAGTTTTAAAACCCGGCTAGTAGAGTCAAATGATCAGATAAGCAATTGACCCGACACATATTGATACAAAAAAAATTCATCCAAAGATCCTTAATAGGAGGTCCATCCCATACAACATACCTTCATTTATGCAACCATTCCCATTTCCCACTCAACTATTTGAGTTTATTGAATATTTAATTTTTAATATGTATAATATTTAATTTTTATATTTTACTTTTTTCAAAAGTTAAAAAATAAATTTAGTATAATATTAAGCAGTAAATTTATGTCACAAATTTTTAGTTTTTAAAATAGATCTGGGCAATAACCATGCAGGCTATCAAGTGACCCATTAGTTCGACCAACAACCCAATATCTTAGTGGGACTGATCACTGGACCGAGTTTTAAAGTCGTGCTTTTAACTCTCAAAATATACATTTCGTGATATTTTTTTTAAAAAATAAATTTAATTCTATTAAAAAAGAAACTCTTGTGTTTGTTGAGATGGTGATGATTTCATAATGTTGCAGTGGCAAGTATATATATTTTTAAAGTGAATATTGTACAATTGAGTTTCTTTCTACATTTTTTTTTCTTTTCATATAATTCAAAAAGTAATAACATCTATTTTATTATAATATATCAAATTTTGTGAGAACTTTTAAATATATATATATATATATATATATATATATATATAAAAGGAAATAAAAATAATATAGTTAAAAATTAGACTCATTATGTCTTATTAATTTACCATGCCAAATAAAATTACAGTTTGAAAGCCAAATCAAATTACAATAAAAATTTAGTCAAACCAAATCAAATTCAGGCAACTGTTCCAGCCTGCTTTGCCTCTGTTTTGTTCTCTATTGTTGCCCTTATTGCTGCCTTTTGCTGATACAATCTCCTGGTTGATGCACTAGCTAGAGAATAAACATAATTATATAAGTTAGAGTGTTGTAACTAATTTGTTGTAACTAATTGGAAAATGACAATTTTATAAGTAAAAGTTTGATACAAAATATGGAATCAAAAGTGTTTTGATGATGTTGAAAATTATTTTTCTTTGACATTGCATCACTGCAAGAACCTACAATACGAATGTTTGGATAATGATTATCACTATGTAGCTATGTTTTATTAGAAGATGAGTTGAATCCAAATATGTTGTGAATTGCAATTTTAGAGCTCGTAGGGGATGAAGACTCCTCATTAATACCATTGAAAACTTCACCGATAGTCAACATTAGATCTTGCTTCTTTATCTTTTTCTCCTTTGATTGTGAAATAACTAGAGTAAATTCAGGTTCATGTGACTTTTAATTTCTATTAGTAGTCCCTTTTGCTTCACTATTAACCTTTTTGTCATTGGAGAAATTCCAACAACCTCTTGGTTAACCTTCCCCATCTCCTAATGTTGCACCACAACCTCTTCCATAAAACCCAGAAGCATATTATTATCATTACAAAATATAAGTTGAAAATAATAATTTTTATAGTGATTAATTATTTAGAAATGTGTTTTTAATTATTAATGTACGAGTGAAATTTTAGAAATCTTATAGATTTTAAAAAATTCCCCGTGATTTATTTTATTTTTATTGTATTTAGAAATGTAATTTATCTTAGTTGTTTTTATTTAGACGTGATTTGTTGGAAAGTAATTAAAGAAAAGTTTTAAATTCTCAATGATTTTTTTTTGTGCTAAATGATTAGTGATACATTTTATAATAATTTAAATCTAGAAATCAATTTTTAGAATGATGTGTAACCTTTAAAGTGGTTTATGTAGTACATGATTCAATTTGGTTTGGTAGCGCGTTGTATCTTCTAGTAAATAACTATTTATCTTATCTTCTACTTGGAAATCTCTACTTTAGTTTGTTGTAACTTTTAAGTGATGATTAATTCAAAAGAAAATTTAATCGTGATCAATTTGGAGTAGTTAGTTTTCTATGAGAGTATGAGATGAACGTAAAATCTTGGTGCTAATTTTTGGATTAATTATGTGAATGTGTATATGGTTATGTAAATATTAAATTGTTTGCATTTCAAGTGTTCTAATTGTTGGGAATTAGTGTATAAAGTTAGAGTAGTCGAGAGCATCTAAAAGTGAAGTAGTTCTATATGTCTTCAATTGGATTATTGATTATATTTTGATGTACGTGTCATTGTTACTACTTGTATGTTATAAATAAATTATTGTGAAGGTGTAATTAAGTGAATTTTTAACTTGAAGTAAAAAGTTAGAGTTGTGGCGCCGCTTTCGCACTTCTGAACCATGTTAAAAGTACTTTTAACTACCCATGTTTGAATTTGAATTACTAGAGTTATAGTTGCTTTAACTAATTGACTCCATGAGTAGGAGAGCCTAGCTATCCCGATGAGTCATCGTCGACAAAAGAGGCAAAGATAAACTTGTTGAATGTCGATAATGGTTCATGTGGCATGAATATTAGGTTGAAGTGAGTTTTAAAAACTATGTGAAAATAGTTTTCCTCTTCCACTATGGTTATCAACTCTACTTCTTGATTTCTAGGAAATTGCTTACGATACGAATTCTTATTTGTGTCTCTATTTGGAATTCTTAAGGGTATGAAATAATTGAAATATTGTTCTACATTTCTTACTTAAGTGAAACTTGTTGAGAAATTGATAATATTATTTAATTTTTTTTAAGAGATTATAACTAGAAAATAATTGTTTGAGAAGTTAGTTGAAGTTAACAATCTATTTGGCATATTTTCGCTTCACTCAACTTAAGGTGATAAGTTGTGATTACTAAATCTATAAGTCTTGTTTCCTTCGCAATTTATAGTGAGTAATTGTTGTATTTCGTTCGTGATTGAAATATTATATGCAATTGTTTAAATGATTCATTGTGTCATGTTAGCATATCATGCTATGCTAATAGATTTTTGACATGTTGTGCTTAAATGAGCCGTGAATGCCTTAAATATATTTATAAACTAAGTTTAAATCTTGAGGGTGGTTAGTTAGATATTTGTCTAGTAATTGTTCACTACAAATTTTGAGGACGAAATTTCTTTAACAAGGAGAAAATTGTAACACCCAAAATTTTATAATAAATTATTTTGTTAATGAAATAGAATTTTAAATAATTAATTTGGTGTTAAAGTTATTTTAGAATATATATTGATTAATTTTATGATTAATGTGTGGTTTCTATGATATGACAATGTTGTACATATTTGACTAAATAAATAATATAAATAATAAATATTAAATTTTATTATTTTAT
>JBBPBP010000001.1:21372027-21383096 GCA_037974735.1 Cicer chorassanicum
TAATTTTTATTTAAATAATCAAAATATTTTTTCATAACATCAAATTTTATTTATGATAGTTTCTTTTTATAATATTTATTACACACACATATAGATATACAAAGAATCGTTGAAGAATAGGAGAAAGTTAAAAAACAATGATTAATAGATATTGAATCTTCATTATAATATTTCTCTTATGCATATTAATTATTAATTAAACTAATATTACTCTTCTGAATAGGTATGGCCAAAATTGTATTTCATACATAGAAATGTTTTTCTATATGTAATCAATATCGTGATTGTAATTCATTTTATATTTGTCAAGGCAATGTGATGAGGATTGCATTCCAAACGTGGATAATATTTTAACTTGTTGTTACGAATTTTAATATTTGAAGTAAGAGTTCTTCTTCTTGTTTGAAGAAAACATTATATTTTATAAATATATGTAAACTTCATTATAAGTGTGATCGACAAATTGCAAAAATATGATTAGAAAATTAGAGGATACGTAATGAAACGTAAAAGTATATCAGCTTTGTATATAGCATAAAATGTTTCGTCTCTAAAGGAGGAAATAATGAACGTGAGACTAGACTAGACTTTTTTTTTTTTAAAACAGATAAGGCCAATGCTTCTAAAAAAATTTATTTAGTTAAAAATGTCAGGCTACAAGCCACATAATAAGTCTTTTAGGCTTATTAGGCCGAACTATTTAAATAAATGTTTTCATGATATTGAAAATTGTTTTCCTTTGACACTACATCACTGCAAGAACCTACAATATGAGTAACTAATGATTCTCACTTTGTAGCTCTGTATTATCTAAAGATTAGTTGAATCCAAATATGTCTTGAATTGCAATTTTAGATCTCGTAGAGGATGGAAAGTCATTAATTCCATTGAAAACTTCACCGGTAGTCAACATTAGATCTTGCTTCTTTATCTTTTTCTTCTTTGATTTAGAAATAACTAGTGTAAATTCAAGTTCATGTGATACAAACTTATTATGTGGCTATTTAAATAAATGTTTTCATGATGTTTTCATGATCTTTGCTTATTAGTGTAAATGTTTTCATAATAAGTCTATTTGTTGTTTTCACTATTAACCTTTTTGTCATTGGAGAAATTCCAACAACTTCTTGGTTAACCTTCTCCATCTCCTAATTTTGCACCACAACCTCTTTTATAAAACCCAGAAGCAAATTATTATCATTACAACACATGCTACAACATTATTGATATATTTCAAAGCTTCCTTATTAACTGTAGACTTTTGGATAATGACAATATTATAAGAACATCTAGTCGTAGATTTTGGAACATAGGTGAGTTTCTGAGCAACTAGCACCTCATTAATTGATTTATTTCTTTGCTTAAGTGATTCCTTTAAAGAAACCATGACCCTTTAAAGTGTGATCTATGCATCAACAATAAAAACAAAAAGTATGTAATTTTTCAAAATTCAAATCAAGAACAAGAAAAGCATAACTTTGTTTTTCCACCAAGATTTGATTATGTAATTGTTGGGACAAATCAACTTCCATGAGAACACGAGTAAAGTGCCCAAAAAAGAATGTGTTTGTTAACCCAACATTCTAAGATCTTAACCCAACATTGAGTATGTGTTTGTTGTTGTTTGTTAGGGTTAAAATCATAAATCCATTGAGAAAGATATAAAATGTCAGGCTTTAAAGACTGAGATCCATGAGATCAAACTCTCGTGAGATATTTTTTTGAAGAAAAAGAAAACTCATAATATCTCTTACCAATAGAGATCAAATGTCAAGGACTAGTTATTTTCCAAATAGAAGACAATTTAATATGTAATTTAACAACTTTTAAAGGAACGTCTCTCTTGAAGTGAACCAAGCATGTGTGAAGATGATTTTTGCACCCTTCTAACCCTATTTAGTATTCATCCTCAAGAATTTGAATAGTTAATGCATGGTTTTGAAAATTCTAAATTAAGATTGTTAAAGTTCTTCATCTTCTTCGTCAACTTAGAAATCAAAACTCAAAAAACACTAAAATAAAACTCAAGTTAAAAAACAATTAAGCTTTTAGATTTCTTCAAACTCGTAAATTTAAAACTCATAAATGCATATATGTTTCACCAATTCCAAAATGACATGTAAATCACGTACAACCATTAAACTAAAGTCATAATATAGCCACTACTTGGTTCCAATCTACGGGAGCCACCAAGAATGAAATGAAATGGGCTAATGATAACACACAAGCTAAATTGGGTCTAATTATTTATGCAAAAATAGTAATTCAGAGAGGATGTTATGAGAAGAATCCATCATAATCAAGAGAAAGGAAAACAGAGTTGGTTGTAAGAACTTAGTAAATTAGAAACATAATGACTGATGAGGAATGAAAATTTCTTGGTGTTAAATTTATGGGTTTGAACAAACCTAAAAAAACTTCATTTAATTTAATTTGGGTTTAATTTAAGATTTTTTGGATTTAAAAAGTTAAAAAATAATTGGCGAGTTGAACTTGTGACCCTAAAAATCTTATAAACTTGTCACCCTAAAAATCTTATAAACTTGTCACCATCTTAAAAGTCCCATAAACTTTTTTTTAACTGAATTAAAAGGAAATTAATAAAAACTAAAACAAGAAAACAACCATGTCTTGTGTACACAACTTGAGATTTTAAAGGTCCAACATAAACAATGAGTCAAGTTTAAAGAATTGTAGATATAACTTTGTCTAATTTTGTAAGAGTACATTAGGAATGATATTAGCAATATATTTTTTAATATATAGTTTTTAATACACCATTTTTTATTGTTTAAAATTTACAAGAGTTTTATCAAATTTATATAGGACCTACATAATTTGGTAGAATTTACGTGAGTTTCAACCAATAAAAATTTTTTGTTAAAAAATGTGTATTAAAAGGTGTATTGCTAACGATTTTCACTAAATTAAAAATATACATGATATTAAATAGACTTAATTTTATAGTATGTAAGCATCCAAAATCAATATTTAATTTCATACACAATTGAAAGAGGTCTTAGCCTATGATTGGATGCCCGTTTGCATCCCTCAAACCCACGACCAACTCATTTAACTCATGATTCTTATATTAGAAAGGTGTTTTGTTTTTTTTTTTTTACTAAATTTATTGGATTCTTTAGAGAGAAGCGGTTCTAATTTCTAAAATTGATTCCACTCAACACACCAATTTGTAGCTTCTACGGTCAATACAATTGATTTTACAATATATTGTTTGAGCTTAAATAACAATAATTTTTGTTTTAAATAATTTAGAGATTATTTTTTAAAAATAAAAAAAAAAAGTTTTAACTCTCGTTTGTTTACTATTATTAAAATGATTTTTTTTTTTAAAAAAATTAACTTGTTTGTAAACAATGATTGTTTTAAATTACAAAATTACCATAAAAGATATAAAAAACGATTTTCAAGAAAACATGTTTGCTTGAAAAAACATTTTTTAAATACATAACTTTTTCTAAATACACATATGTCTATCTACTCTCTTATGCATCTCTATCTCCCTCCCTCCAATCTCTATCTACTATCTCTCACTCTCTAGTATCTCATGTCTCCCTATCTCTCCCTGTCCTCCATTTCATAATTTTCAGATTCTCTTGAAAAATAAACATATAAATAAATCATCACAAAAATATGCAAGTAATAGATTTTGGAGACCCTATTCTAATCTTAAAAATTGGGTCCCTAATACAAAAAGTGCAACTTTAATAATTAAAAAAACTGTAAAAATAAATTTTAGTCTCTATACACATGTCAAGCTACATGATGCTCTATCCATATCAATTTACATGATGTTCTACCCATACCAATTTACATTATGCTCTGCACATACCAATGTACATGATGTATATATATTATATTCAAATCTCTTTCATGTAAATTTTTAGAAATAGTTTGATTATATTGTCATCTCATCTTACAACAATTCTTTCATTACTCTAAGAATTTTTTACATCTTTTTTACTTGTAATTCTAATTGATGTTTAAATCAGCAAAAATATTAAATCACATAGACAGCAAAAATATTAAAACAGTTCATACAATAACCTATTCATAGTGGTTTCACTATCTATTGTCAAAGTTCCATTATTCATAGTCAGCAAGACATATTTTCGTAAACGAGGGTATAGAAGAAAAAAAATGCCCACTAATGAGTTAGATTAGTGTTTTTAAACTGTGTGTCATTTTCTCTGTGATTTTTTTTGTTGTGAATTTTAAAAAATTTGAAACAAACACCCTCTAAATCCTACAATTTTTGTTTTGAAAAAATATTAAAACAAAAGCACCAATTGTTCTAAAATATATCTTTTTTACTTGCTCTTTACTTATTTGTTCATTGATTAATAATAAAACATTATGTAAATGTAACTTTTATCAGATTCATTTTAAAAGAAATAATGTGATTTTTTTGTATTATTTAAGCAAAAAAAATTAAGATAAATCGGTTTAAAATATAAAAGATCTTTAGACTTATAGAATACTAGACTAAACTTTAATTAATTTTTAATATAATACATGTACTATAACATATACTTAGAAGTATTTTGTAATATAACTAAAAATAATTTAGCGTCAATATACATTAAGTTAAATTTTGTATTTATTATTTTTAAATAAATTAACGAGTAATTCTTTAAAAATATTATAACAATATAAATTTAAATGATCATCTAAAATAGAAACGAAAATATAGTTTGAATATTGTAATTCTATTTTAGATAACTCTTTTAAATTATATTGATATATTTTAAATAGTTTAAATATAAAACACAAATATATATATATATATATATATATATATAGTTTAAATAAGCATTTTAAAATCAATTTTGATATTTATTCATTCAAAAGTAATATGTTAATATATCCAAACACAAATTAATTTACGTTCAAGTTACTTTTAATCAAAATCAATTTTGTCGAAATCAATTCTATCAATTTTTCTGCTTTATTGTGACACGTCTGGTTAATAGATGGATAGGATAAATAGTGGCTTCTTTTAAAATATTAAATTTTATTTATAGTAGATTGTCATTTCCTTTGTCACAAACTCATGCTATTCAACACTCACACACACATTGACAACAAAACGATCACACAAATAAAATTATCACTTCATTTCTTTAATAATTTCTATCATCGAAATATGTTAAATTATTTTTAAATTAATCTCATTTGTACTCTCCCATTTCTATGAGAATAAACAATTATAATTTAATTAATAATTTTCAATCTCTTTGAAACAATAAATATTTTTGTAGAACATTTTTCTCTTAATCACACAACCAACTTTAAATTTAATAAGATGAAAGAAAAGACAATATGATAAAATATGAAATGATATTTAGTAAAAACTCGAAAGCTCTCTAAATTTATAAATATTTAAATAATTTCATGAAGATAGCATATTGGTACCAATAAATTAATAGATCAAATAATTTTTATGTGTTCCAAAACTTTACTTGTCTGAAATAGGTTTGTGAGATATTAAGCTCAAAACACACAATTATTCAACATTCTGGGATGATAAGCTCTTTCAAATAAGGTTGAAGAATAAGTATTTGATGTTTATATGTATACATGCATTAGTTTTTAAAAGATCATGTCATATAGAGAAGAGAAAGACACAAATACAAAGATACTAATAGAATAACATACAGAAGAAAATAAAATAAAAATATATAAACAAACAACAACAAATGAAAAGAAAGAAAGTAACAAATGACAAAAACAGAAGAAACATGAAGTTTAAAGTAAACACATCGATAAATGCAAGAATGTAAACTAACAAACAAGAGGATCAATGGAAAGAAAACATAAATACATGATATAGAGTTAAATAAACCCAAAACAAGTATTAACTAAGACCCAATTGTAAGAACCATATTTGTTAGAGAAAAATGGAACATTTGATATTTCGATGATAACAAATATAAAAGAACAATTTATCCTCTAATTTTTTTGTAGTGTGTAGGTAAAATATCATCTCACAATCAAACTATAAAAAAGAAAATGAAAACAAAGAAAGAAAGAGGAAAAAAAAGAAGAGAACATCTGGTAGTCACTATCTTGCTGACATGAATAGTGCAAAATGAATACGTGACGAAAGAATGGACCGTCTGATACTAATCATCTGGTGATGAACGAGTTAGTCACGGTCAAATTAAATGAGCATTATATATGCACTCTTTTTTTTTAATGAAAATATGGTTCAAAGAATGTTGAAGAAACAAACAAGATCTGAAGTTCACCATCTTACAACAAAAGTGAATCACATAGGATAATTCGAGACAAGTCATTCAGCATATAGCTCAAACAATGAAAACATCATATGCCCTTTTTTTTATGAAAATATGTGATCAAGAATATCGATCTTTAATGAGTAATAAAAATTAAGTAGAAATATGTAAGAAACTTAATTTTAATTTGTACTTTTTGTATTTTGATGTGTTTGGTGTTGAATTATGAGGCTTTTTAGCCAATTTTAATGGTATTTTGTGTGTTAAATGCCAGAAATATCTTTTTGAGACCCGTTTAAAATTATTTGGCGAGAAATAATTTAATTACATTGCAGAAAATTTATTACCGAACTATTCTATTAAAAATATCTATAGTTGCTAAAAAATTTACCTGTCAATTGAGTTGCAATGAGAATATATATTTTTATCAAAATAGTTTGAGATGTGAGTGAAGTGTTGTGTGTAAGAATATTTAAATATTTATTGATTTAGTTTAATTATAATATATATATATATATATATATATTATATTTGTAAGTAATAGTTATATATATATATATATATATATATTATTAAATTAGTAAGTATATATATGTTAAGTAAGCCATGGAATAAGCATCAGACTATTAACTTATTTATATATGTGTGATTTAGTAAGTATATATATATACCCACGTGAAAGGCAAGTTTAGAAAAAGCAAAATCCAATCTCTAGAGGGAGAGAAACTTCTTCTTCTTTCCTTCAGTTTTCAAAAACAAATTCAAAATCCATAAATACAAAACCTCCATTTTCACCTAGATCTAAGCTCCATCTCGCGAAGTGGCAGAAGGGAAAGTTGCTCCTTGCCACACTACGGTGCTAGTGAGTTAACTTTGGAAGCGACATTGCAAATGAAATTTTTACCGAAATTAATAAACTATCGTTAAGGTAAGGGTGTAACACTCCAAATTTTATAATAAACTATTTTAATAATGAAATATGATTTTAAATAATTAATTTGGTGTTAAAATTATTTTAGAATATATGTGATAAATTTCGTGATTAGTTTTCGTTATATGGATGCTTTAGATGATGTGCTATTATTATACTTATTGGACTACATGAGTAATCTAAATAACAAATGTTATATTTTATATATTTTTCTAAATAGTATTTTAGTGTAATATTTTAAAGAATAAGATTTTAGAAGATTTTACGGGTATATACTTGTAATGGGTTATATATATATATATATATATTTATTACGATTTAGTAATTAATATAAAGTTTTGATGTTATATTTATTTACCTTACAATTTTGACTATTATGTAATGATGGTAGTATTTTAATGTGAATATTTTATAATTATAATTATAGTAATTATTTTGAATATTAGTCTTGGTTATTAATGTATTTTAAAAGATTAATTACTTTAATTATTTTATTTTATAAAATAGGGGTTTTGAAATATTAATAATTTTGTGTTTAATTTCTTTATATGAGTGCTTGTCAAGTTGTGCCTATTTTATATATATTTCATTGATTTAGTGGCTTATATAAAATATTGATGTTATATTTTTTTTTGTCATTTTAACATTTTAACTATTCTCATAATATAATAATCTTTTAATTTGATATTTTGAAAGATATTATTTTAGTGGAAAATAAATTAATTAAAATAAGTGTGTAATTAGTTGGACCTTGTGAAAAAATAAAATAAAATGGAGTTTAATGAGTTAGGTTAACAATAACTAATATGTTAAAAAAAAATAAAATAAAATCAAGTATACCCTAGCTCTACAGTAGCAAGATATTAGAAAGAGAGAGTTCGTGACATTGCAAATTGAGAAAAGGCGGCAGCCGCACTAAGAGAAAAGAGAAGAAAATCGGTTCTGACGATCGACAACTGTCCAGAAAAACTTCCTCCGTTTTCGTTCAAATTTTAGTATGTTATTTAATTTATTGAGTTAGTCAATTAAACACAATTTTCCAGATTTTTAACAACCCCAATTTCTCTCTAAAATACCCGACTTCTCCTTTTGTAGAATTCGTTATTTTGCACCGTTCTTCTTCACCGTAAGTCCGATTTGAGTGAAACCAACGCCAAAACGATTGTGTGAAAAGTGGCTATATTATCCACTTATTGGTTTTCTGAATTATGGTAAGATTCCTTGACCAAATTTCGAAATTAATTTTAGAGTGTCTTCTCATAATTTATTTTTAACGTTTACCCATAAATTGTCGAGTTAGATCGATTGAAGGACAAAGAGTCGGAGAATAAAGGTTGTTTGTTCGTGGAATCATATTCGTGTGTGAAAGCATCGAAATAAGGTAAGGGGTGAGAGAGCGTTTGAATTCATGAGTGTAATATATTGTGAGATGAACGGGAAAACCGTGTTTCCCAACAATTCATCCGGGGCTTGCTACGTACGACAGTAGCCCTTTGAGTGATAAATTAATTAATGTGCAAATATGGAAATTGTGAGATTAAAATGTGGAATAGAAATATTTATAAGGTGTTGATTGATTTAATTCCATTGAATGTGTGTTATTTGATATTATTGTGATATTTGATTTATTTTTGTTAAATGTGTGATATTTGATATTATTGTGATATTGGATGTCGAATGAATTTGGTGCATATGTTGGATTAGACGAGTTTATGTGATGTGATAATAAAAGATGTGTGCATTGTAATAATTTTTTGTGATGATGATGATGTATGAATAATAATTGTGAGTTCATAAATTTGTGATAAGTTTATGTGATGAGTTACGATTGATGATAATGATGCTCTAAATTTGTGATGAGTTATGTAATGATGATGATATGCGATTTATAATAGTGATGTTATGAATTTGTGATGAAAATATTGAAGTAACCCCTGATGAAATAATTGTGATTCCAATTTGTGTTTGAGATGACGGTCTTAATGGAGTATCATAGGCCAACGAGGGGAGAAAATAAATATTGAGAATTTGTGAAGTGGAGATTATTTTGTCATCATATAGGTAGGGCCTGACAAGCCTAACGATTCCGGCGAAGTACAACTGAATTGAGTCTGATCGTGGCGGTCTGCTGTTGAGCCTTAAGGCAAGATTGTTAGACCTTGGAGGTATTCGGGTGGGGAATTCCTAGGTGACTTGGAGGTAGCACTCCAAATGTCGGGAGCTACCATGCAACACACGTTTACCTCGACTGTCGCGCATATGTGTCTCAGGTTGAGTTGAGGGGATCTATGAGGACAGAGCCAATTTGAATTGTCCGTCCACCAGAATGGTGGCATAGTATCATGGCCTCCTAACCAAGTACTTCAGAGTTAGAATGGTACCACATTGTGAAGTAGAGTCTAAGCTCATGCATATCATTGCATTTTTGTGTGATTGTTTGTTGTGATTAATATGTATTGTGTGCGATGATAATTTCGTAGATGATTTGATGTTATTGTGAAATGTATTGATTTCCCTTGGTTTTGACTTTATAATGTTATGTTTTTCCTTGAAAAGTGTTTGTCTAATGATACGGTTTATTTATGATTAATTGCGTGTTCTCCTTATTTATATTATACTATTAACATGATTTCAAAACTCACCTCCTTCATTGTTTGTGTTTGACTGGCTTGGCCCTGCGTTTGCGAAATCGCAGTTGTTACAGGTTAATGAATCTTGAAGTTCAAGTTGGGAGGAACCCCGCTCTGATAGGTGATACTGGGAATAAGGGTTGTAATTTGTATTTTACTTATTTAATTTGAAACGACTTTTTTGTATGAAAACCATATAAGTACTAGTAAGTGTTTAGAATTGAATCAAGTAATTATACTTAAATCAAATTTTATGGAGATTGCACTATTTTATAGGAGGAAAAAGTTTAAAGTGTTCGTTTTGATTTTTGAGAAACGTGATATTTTAAATTAATTATCAAAGTTTTTATTCCCTTAAAAACGTATTTGCTTTACCTTCTGCGAATTAAAGTTAAAAATTCTATTATAAATTATTATATATTATTTTGGGGTTTAGGGTGTCACATTAGTGGTATCAGAGCAGGTCTGTCCAATCAGGCCGAATGGGTGGAATGTCGATTCAGTGTTAGTCGAATGTGAGTCGTGTCAATTGTGTTCCCTTGAGTAATAATTATTTTCACTAACATGTTTTTTTTTTGTTCCCCGTTATATTATTGTGTTAAGTGTTATATGCTTTTGTATTATTATACATATTTTTGAGATTACTGATTAACTGTTTATTTTTTTGCTTACTCTACTTGTGTTATGGATTCTAAGTTCCTACCTAAGTGAGTAAATATAACCATGAAATTATTTGTTAAAATTTGAGTTAATTTTAATTGTTGACAAGATTTTGTTGGTTACTTGTTGAATGATCTTGTTGCTTGTTTCTTGTCTACCGAACTATGATTTTGGCACTTTTGTTTTATGTGAATAGTTGGAAATAGTAATTTTTATTGACCACCTGGATGTTTCAAGTTATTAATCTAATTCACGTAACCTAGTTATCAAATGTCATACCTCACAGTTATTTATTTTAAAGTTCCATTTTCACCCTTAATCAATTTAAAATATTTAGTCTTGATATGAACCTATTTAAAGTGTTTGATTTAATAACTAATTGATTGAAACATTGATTTTCGTATGAATTATATGTTTAAAACTTCAAGTATTGACTTTTACTAGGTACAAATTATTATTATTTTGTTGAAACTCAATTTAGAGAAGAAAAAAAAAATGTTTCGTTCTAAACTTTAAGTTAGATAGGAATTATGTCTCTTATGTTTAAAGTTTTAATTTTGACAAAAAAAAAAAATTCTTATTTTGATT
>JBBPBP010000001.1:21390169-21409414 GCA_037974735.1 Cicer chorassanicum
TTTTTTGTAGCTTTTTTCTCTATACTTGCTATATTGTTGAATCTTGTCCCGTGATGAAGCTGTCTCCAACTGTAAATGCCGTGCTTTTTTTCTCTGTAAAGACTGCATTCCCTCTCCCAATGGTTTATTGAGATTTGTGTTTTCTTAGGTTTATTTTAATAATTTTTTTTATTGTTATTAAAATTAAACAAATAAACAAGGCATTTCATTTGGAGTCCTATTTAAAGTTTTTTTTTTTAGTTTAATTTACACCATAATTAAATAATTTTTTTTAAAAACACAAATAAATATTCTATTAAAGGTTAATTAGATGTGACATCTTTTTTAATTTTTGAGTTGTTAAGACACAAGTTGTACTACTTGTGGTTTTATGACTCAATTTTAAAATCGAAAATAATATAAAACACTCTTATAAAAGTTAACTAGGTAAGACATCTTTTTACTTTTTGGGTTTTTTTGAGACCCAAGTTGTACAACTTGTTAGTCTTAAAACTCGCATTTCAAAATAATTATTCAAATCAAACAGACTCAATCTTTTTTTCGTCAAAATATTTTTTTTATAACGAAACAAATTTTCTTTTAAAAAAAAAAAATCAACACATCTGCATTTTCTATCCAAGAACTACGTAGCTTTGATTTCTCCATCGCACCGAGAGATACGTAGGAGCAAGATCACATTCTTGTCATGCACATCAATAAAAATTTCTTTTTTTTGTCCTTTATTTCTTAGGCACACATTTATTCCAAAATCATATTAAAAAAATAGTAATAATTGTCATTCATATTTAATAACAGAAAAATAAATGTACTTAAGTTAATATTAATCTTGCACAATTATTTATAAGTAACCGTATGTTAACCGGTGTCGTAGGGTGCTAATACCTTCCCTACGCATAATCGACTATCGAACTCAAAATTTGTTTTCAAAGACCATTTTTTTATCAAACACATCAATTAACTTAATAATTATCACCTAAAGCTATAAACTATCAATTATAAGTTACCAACTAATTTTACTAAATAAAGTATAATAGCTAATAATATAGAGTTATTTGATTTAACAACAATTCATCACACGAGTAAACTCAACCATGTAAATAAGATATTCTTTTTGTTTTGAGTAATGTTATTGAAACATAAAATATGACATAAATACAGTGCTTATCTTTCATGAAAAACAAAACATGAACCACTATATTTCATGTGGCATTATATTTGTGTTGAATATTTTATCAAATTTTGTATTTCAATATCCTTACGTTTTATGTTTCATGATTTAGCATTTTATGGAATTGATTAAATTTTGTATTTTTAATGTCTAAATTAAAATTTAACATAAATATTTTTAAAATTTTAAATATAGATCGAATTAACCATGCAGTTCAACTAATGACTTATTAATTCAATAAATAACTCAGTGATATAATGCCATGATCAGGTCATCACTGAGTTATTTTTAAAACTATTTAGTTTTGTGTATTGGTGGTGGAGCATTGAGTAAGGGGGAACTGGTTGGGTAGGTTAGATTTTGGAGTTGTCAGTTTGAACGCAAAAAGGGAGAATGAAATAGGTTTGGAAGTTAATATGACAAAAAAACAAACAAAATAAATAAATAAATAAAATAAAGCCTCACATCGACCACACACAAAGGTAAACACACTAAGTCAACTCGGAAGTCCCTCCCACACACATGGATAGAAATGTCAAGACAAACACTAGAGGTATCAACGGAATCACTAGCTGGGGTATTCACGATCAAATCATACTGCAAACGAGACACAGGTAATCCTAAACGTCTAACACAATCAAGAGACACAAAGGAATGAGTGGCACCACAATCAAATAGTACAAATAAAGGAGTATCACTTATGAGACACGTACCTTGGATCAAGTTGTCTTTCTCATACGCTTCTGCACCACAGAAGGCAAAGACTCTTCCATTGGATTAAGGTCGGCTGGGTTGGGAACTCTGGTTTCCAGAATGTGGAGTCTTCCTTGGATAGGGGCATGCGGGGCTGATGTGCCCCTGCTATTGGCAATTAAAACAAGTAACTGCAGCATCTTTGCACTCAAATGCCATACGACCCTGCTTACCACACTTGTGACATCGGATAGGAGTAGCCGAATTGCCATTATTACCGTTGTTGTTGCTCGAGACTTGACTCCTGTTGTTGCCATTCCTGTTACTAACTCCTCGCCCATTGGGGTTTCCTCTACTACCTCCATAACTGTAACTGCTTCCATTTCCTCTCCCGTTACCACTACTATTTCCCCTTCCAGCTGAAAAACTGTATTGTTGATAATTCGGATGACTTCCCGATTTACTAGAAGGAAAAAAGTAAGGTTTTCCTCTATTATGATGCATAGGCCTCTTCGCTTTCATGGTTCCAGTGTTTCGGTAATGTGCCTTTTTAGCCCGACTATCCTCATCATAAATCCTACTCTTATTCACTAGGGTAGGAAAGTCACGGATCTCTTGCATTCCAACCTGCTTCTTGATCTCTGGCCTAAGTCCCATTTCAAACTTGATGCACTTAGACCTTTCTCCTGCCTCTCCAACATAGAGTGGATAGTACCTGGATAATTCCTCAAACTTAGCGGCATACTCCGCTACAGACATATTCCCTTGTTCCAATTTGACAAATTCCATTTCCTTCCTATTGCGGATATCTTCAGGGAAATACTTGACTAAGAACATGTTTCTAAATACAACCCAAGTTATTCCAGTCCCTGCAGTATCTAAGCGTTGACGCGCATTATCCCACCAATGTTCAGCCTCTTCTGTCAACATAAAGCTTCCCAAATGCACTTTCTGACCTTCGGGACATGCCACTCCTCTGAAAATTTTCTCAACCTATTGCAACCACTTCTGAGCTCCATTAGGGTTATAGTGACCTTCAAACGATGGAGGGTTAGCCTTATGGAATCGATCCATCCCCATGAACTCATTTCCTTGACCACCACTGTAGGTAGTAGCTTGAGCAACAACTTGAGCAGCAACCTGTGTGGCTTCAGTAGTAGCTTGTGCAGAGGCTCGTGCAATAGCTTGAGATTCAGCCAAAGCTTGAAGAGCTTGCACTGTAACTCCAGCCATGGACTCTAGAGCCTCAGCAATCGCAGCTTCATTTCTTCCACTAACCATCACTACCTACATCAATCAGATAAGCCAATCGAATATAGCGAGACACTGAGGAGAAGGGAACTAAATTAGTTCTACACCACTAACACAATAAAGATCATAACAACACACAAATAACAGAGTACACAAGGAAACATAGCAAACACATAACACATTTACGGTCTGATTGGACAAACCAGACTCTGATACCACTAATGTGACACCCTAAACCCCAAATAAAATTCTTATTTTTAAAACAATGAAATCCTTCAAATAAATAATTATATAAAATTCCAAGCATTTTTTTAAGGCAAAGAGCATCACGTAATCGTAGCAGTATTTAACAAAATTCCTTTGGAAACACACATACACAATATGGAAAAATGGAAAAAAACATAATTATATAAGTTAAAGTGTTGTAACTAATTTGTTGTAACTAATTGGAAAAATGATAATTTTATAAGTAAAGGTTTGATACAAAATATGGAGAAAAAAAATGGAATGTAATGAATTTGTTAATGAAAAAACCATTCTCTTTGCCCTTAGCCATTATCCACATGATACAAAAAAAGAGACAAAATTCTGAGTTTGAAACAGAAAAAACTAAAAGACAAATGTGATTGAATCATGCACAAAAATTAATCAAATCTTCAAAAAAAAAAAAAACAAAGCTCTTTAACCCAACAAACCAGCTCTGTCCAGAGATGAACATAATCAGATAAAAACAAATAGGCTATAATCATGAATGGATCAGATGTGCAGAATAAATCAGATTATGAGTAAAGAAATTAAGCATCAAACAGGAAATTGATGGAGAAGGACAAAGGCAAGCACGAAAGCAACCAAACAAGTTAAAAACTCTATAAATACATCTTCATTTGTTTTCAAAAGGGGATCGAATTAATTCTACTTGTCTAAAAAAATCACATAAAAAGGAGAAGAGGAAGAACTCAGGGGAAGTATCAGTAACAAAAACAAACGCACATAAGGTAATTTTTTTTACAATAAATCTGCTTGTTCTTTGTCTTCACCGTATAATTACTCTTTTATTATAAAAATGTAAAGTTTTGATTTGTAAAAATAAGATAACATTATGAGTAAAAAAATAAAACGGAAAACTCAAACCTTCGAAAATGTCGTCACTGTCACCGGAAAGCCAACCATACTCTTTGGTATTGCCGTGCTCGGCCTCTCGATTCCACCCTCCTACTCTCGATTGCATTCTCCCTTTCCCTCTCAATACCCTTTTTCTTTGTTTGAACTTCTCCCTTTTTGCTTTTTTCCTTTATTTGTTGCTTTTTTCTCTATGCTTGCTATATTGTTGAGTCTTGTCCCGTGATGAAGTTGTCTCCGGCTGTAAATGTCGTGCTTTTTCTGTAAAGGTTGCATTCCCTCTCCCAATGGTTTATTGAGATTTGTGTTTTCTTTGGTTTATTTTAATAATTTTTTATTGTTATTAAAATTAAACAAATAAACAAGGCAGTTCATTTGGAGTCCTATTTAAAGTTTTTTTTTGGAGTTTAATTTACACCATAACTACATAATTTTTTAAAAAAACACAAATAAATATTCTATTAAAGGTTAATTAGATGTGACATCTTTTTTAATCTCTGAGTTGTTAAGACACAAGTTGCAATACTTGTGGTTTTATGACTCAATTTTAAAATCGAAAATAATATAAAACAATCTAATAAAAGTTAACTAGGTGAGACATCTTTTTACTCTTTGGGTTTTTTTGAGACACAAGTCGTACAGCTTGATAGTCTTAAAACTCGCATTTCGAAATAATTATTCAAATCAAACAAACTCATTCTTTTTTTTGCAAAATACTTTTTTTATAACAAAACAAATTTTCTTTTCAAAAAAAAAATCAACACATCTGCATTTTCTATCCAAGAACTACGTAGCTTTGATTTTTCCATCGCACTGGGAGATACGTCATGCAAATTAATAAAAAAATCTTTTTTTTTGTCCTTTATTTCTTAAGCACACATTTATTCCAGAATCAAATTAAAAAAATATAGTAATAATTGTTATTCATATTTCATAACAAGGAGAAATAAATATACTTAAGTTAATATTGATCTTGCACAATTATTTATAGGTAACCGTATGTTAACGGATGTCATAGGGTGCTAGTACCTTCCCTACGCATAATCGACTCCCGAACTCAAAATTTGGTTTCAAAGACTATTTTTTTTTTTTTTATCAAACACATCAATTAACTTAATAATTATCACCTAAAGCTCTAAACTATCAATTATAAGCTACCAACTAATTTTACTAAATAGAGTATAATAGCTAATAATATAAAGTTATTTGATTTAACAACTATTCATCACACGAGTAGTCTCAACCATGTAAATAAGATATTCTTTTTGTTTTGAGTAATGTTATTGAAACATAAAATATGACATAAATACAATGCTTATCTTTTATGAAAAACAAAACATGAACCACTATATTTCATGTGGCATTATATTTGTGTTGAATATTTTATCAAAATTTGTATTTCAATATCATTACGTTTTATTTTTCATGATTTAGCATTTTATGGAATTGATTAAATTTTGTATTTTTAATGTATAAATTAAAATTTGACATAAATACTTTTAAAGATCCTTAGTAGGAGGTCCATCCCATACAACATACCTTCATTTATGCAACCATTCCCATTTCCCACTCAACTATTTGAGTTTATTGAATATTTAATTTTTAATATGTATAATATTTAATTTTTATATTTTACTTTTTTCAAAAGTTAAAAAATAAATTTAGTATAATATTAAGCAGTAAATTTATGTCACAAATTTTGAGTTTTTAAAATAGATCTGGGCAATAGCCATGCAGGCTATCAAGTGACCCATCATTCGACCAACAACCCAATATCTTAGTCGGACCGATCACTGGACCGAGTTTTAAAGTCGTGCTTTTAACTCTCAAAATGTACATTTCGTGATTTTTTTTTAAAAAATAAATTTAATTCTATTAAAAAAGAAACTCTTGTGTTTGTTGAGATGGTGATGATTTCATAATGTTGCGGTGGCAAGTACATATATTTTTAAAGTGAATATTGTACAATTGAGTTTCTTTCTACATTTTTTTTTCTTTTCATATAATTCAAAAAGTAATAACATCTATTTTATTATAATATATCAAATTTTGTGAGAACTTTAAAAAAAAATATATATGTATATATAAAGATTTCTGCCTTCATAATCGTTAATACAAAAAAGGAATATATATATATATATATATATATATATATATATATATATATATATATATATAAAAGGAAATAAAAATAATATAGCTAAAAATTAGACTCATTATGTCTCATTAATTTACCGTGCCAAAAAAAAATACAGTTCGAAAGCCAAATCAAATTACAATAAAAATTTAGTCAAACCAAATCAAATTAAGGCAACTGCTCCAGCCTGCTTTGCCTCTGTTTTGTTCTCTATTGTTGCCCTTATTGCTGCCTTTTGCTGATGCAATCTCCTGGTTGATGCACTAGCTAGAGAATAAACATAATTATATAAGTTAGAGTGTTGTAACTAATTTGTTGTAACTAATTGGAAAAATGACAATTTTATAAGTAAAAGTTTGATACAAAATATGGAATCAAAAGTGTTTTGATGATGTTGAAAATTATTTTTCTTTGACATTGCATCACTGCAAGAACCTACAATACGAATGTTTGGATAATGATTATCACTATGTAGCAATGTGTTATTAGAAGATGAGTTGAATCCAAATATGTTGTGAATTGCAATTTTAGAGCTCGTAGGGGATGAAGACTCCTCATTAATACCATTGAAAACTTCACCGATAGTCAACATTAGATCTTGCTTCTTTATCTTTTTCTCCTTTGATTGTGAAATAACTAGAGTAAATTTAGGTTCATGTGACTTTTAATTTCTATTAGTAGTCCTTTTTGCTTCACTATTAACCTTTTTGTCATTGGAGAAATTCCAACAACCTCTTGGTTAACCTTCCCCATCTCCTAATGTTGCACCACAACCTCTTCCATAAAACCCAGAAGCATATTATTATCATTACAAAATATAAGTTGAAAATAATAATTTTTATAGTGATTAATTATTTAGAAATCACTACGCGAAAAAACCTTTTTTACAGCGCTTTTTTTAAGCCTATTACAGCGCTTTTGTTAAAAAAAAAGCGCTGTAGTTACCAGCGCTGTAAAAGGATATAACAGCGCTTGTTTTTTAAAAAAAAGCGCTGTAAAAAAGTTGGATATATTGCGCGCTTGTTATACGCATTTTACAGCGCTTTTTGAAAAAGTCCTGTAAAAGGTGCACATCCAGATGCATTGTTATGCACCTATTACAGCGCTTTTTAAGAAAGCGCTGTAAAAGGTGCACATATCCAAATGCATTGTTATACACCTATTACAGCGCTTTTTTAAAAAGTGTTGTAATAGGTGCACTTATCCAGATGCATTGTTATGCACCTATTAAAGCGCTTTTTAAAAAAGCGCTGTAAAAGGTGCACTTATCCAGATGCATTGTTATGCACCTATTACAGCACTTTTTCAAGAAAGCGCTGTAAAAGGTGCACTTATACAGATGCATTGTTATGCACCTTTTACAACGCTTTTTCACATAAGCGCTGTAGTAGCTACACCCTATTACAGCGCTTTTTCAAAAAAGCGCTATAAAAGGTGTTTTTTTTTTTTTAGTTTTATTAAATAATATGCTGTAAATTTTAGAAGCGCTTTTTTAGAAAGCGCTTTTTTTAAAAGCGCTGCTTTTAGTCCAGAATCACTTCACAAATTTTATTCCAAAATCATTTTAACCTAGAATCATTTTACAATTCAGAATCAGTAGTACACAACAACAAAACAGCACTAAAACACACAAGAATCAGTACACAACAACAGATTCACTATATTTTCAAATGCACAAATATTCACAACAATCAGTTCATAATTACAGCACATAACTACCATATTCACAACCTAGTATATACACAAACAGCACATATTTTCATTCAACTACTCATATTCACAACCTAGTATAATTACAACACTATTTTCATACAACTACTCATATTCACAACCTAATATATACACAAAAAGCACATAACTACCATATCCCTTACAGCTTGCCATTTCCCAGCAAATCAAATAATATTCATTTGAAGCACACACTGACACCAGTCTTCCTTTATCTCTGTTAGTTCTTCTTCAGAATACGATGGACCGGAATTGTCAAAGTACTGATATAAAAATTGAACATAAATAAGTTAGAATCAAATATAAACATAATTTATATATAAAAATCAAATAATTAAAATATCGTACCGTTTCTGGGATTGAAATTTGATTCTTATCAACAATCTCCTTCATGAATCGCAATACATAGTACCCACAGTCGATGTTGTTAGTTTGACGAGGGCACTATAAAATAAAACATATAAGTCAATAATTATTTAATTGTGTATTGATTGTAAGTGAAATTTAAAAGCATATATTTCAAACCTTTATTGGAATCCATGTGATGTTATTTGACTTTAGCTTCGACACTGTCGCACCTCTTTGAGCTCGAAAAACTTGTAAAGCACTATCGAATAAATAAATGTGATTATAAATCAATGTGATCTTAATATATATATATATATATATATATATATATATATATATGCAAAAAATAAATGAATATTACTTACGTGTCGAACAAAGTCTTTAACTCGGGGCGATTGTTGTAATGGCCGTGCAAGGGATCTAGGTAGTATATAACTTCAGAGGTCGCATTGATTGCAATTAGCACCCAATGTGCCCTACAACAACAAAAATTTAGTTTAACAACTAATAAAATAAGATCTCATAAATTAAAAATGATATAAATATAGAATATATAATTACGTACGCTAAATTATATGCTGCGAGGAATAACTTATCCTTCTCTTTATTTGCTAATAGTATATCTAAAACGTATTTATTTACATTCGCTGGATCGTGTTTAAGCATGGAAATCTGATGCGGAGACAAGAATGAAAATCTATTCGACAATCTGCGCACGCACACGAACTTCTCATACAAAAACCTTCAAGTGACGACCCATATGGAGCAAGTCGTGGCTGACTTATTTTCGGAGCAGGAGCAGCAACTGATTTTACACGAACCAGTTTTTTAGCAGCAACAATTTTGGCCGCTTTATTACCCTCTAGCTTTTGCAGTTTGCTAGTTTTATTACCCTCCAATTTTTGAGGTTTGCCGACTTTATTTTTGCCACGAACATCCAGTCGTGGTGCGGCAGCTGGCTTGTTGGCTTGCTGTGCGGGTGGTTTATTAGTTTCAATCTGAAAAAATGAGGTTAATAAATTGTTAGTTTATTGAATTAGAAAAAATGACAAACCTTACAAAATAAGTTACAAACCTTTTCGGGCGATGTGACTGTTTCATTTCTGGGAATCTTCTTATCATTCCCTTTATTAGACTTTGTTTGAATCTAAATAAATGTGAAATTAAAGTTAACATTGTAAAAAATTCAGCAATTAAATAAAATTCAGCAAATAAATAAAATTCAGCAATTAAACATACCTTGTCAAGAAAGACAAGATGTTCGGGCCATGCCACGTAGCTGCCAATTGCTTCGCCCAAATAATTCAAATCTGCATCGTTGTCCGATACAGGCAATGGTGCATTTGGTTCCAAAGCAATGACTAGCGATACTTTGACATGGCCCGCAGGAATTGGTGTGTTGTGCAATACTTCGCCCGGAGCATTGCACAATGTTCCCTTTCCGACCTTCCGATGAGTAGGGGAGGATAAGTATAGAAAGCATGGAGTGACCCCCTAAAATTAATGGTTAATTAATACATAAGTATATGTGAAACAAGAAAATTTAATGAATTTCACGTTGGAGCTGGTCCGCAAATTTAATTACCTCAGGAATACTGTTGAGACAAACGTTGCAACTTGCGTTTTCACTCTCAATGTGAATTTCACGTTGGGGTTGGTCCGCAAGTTGCTTGTCTTTATTTGTCTTCACCAAGAGGGCCACTTGCTCCGTTAATACTCTAATCTTCTCTAATACTTCCTCGTTAGATGGATTTTGGCGCTTCTCTTGTGAAAAATAACTTCTAGGAGTTACGCCAAATCCTTTCCCCCTCACGCGGCCGGAATATTCAGGAACATTAAACACTTTACCCAAAATGTCCCTGCAACTTCCCTTGTTGTCCTCTTGATTTTCCGATTCAAGATTCGCCTAAAATACACATAGGATTAAAAAGATAAGTTCAAAAACATTTTAAAACACAATATTAAAAAAATATTAAAGTGATAAATATACTTACACAAAGTTCTATTACTTTTTGTACATTTTCATTATCAACCACTCCATCTTTATTTACACGAGCTTCCTTCCACAATATATGACGACCCAACGGTTGATCGGATTGGAGGTCTTGTAGCTATTATCGTTAAGATCATAAACAAAATATTAGTTAGATAGTATAGATTATAATATACCACATTAATTAAATATACCACATTAGTTAGATAATATACTTACAAGTTTTTGCTCTAGACGAGCATATCCCATACGAGATTTCTTGTATGGGTGGGGAATAATTTTTGCCCTCTCGCGATTTGCCTTACTAATATTCTAAATAAAAAAATAACAATCTAGTAAAAATTTATAATACGCTATGAATATGAATAATAAAAAACAAATGCTAATAATAAAATCACTTACAACAAACGCGGGGTCGGAACGTTTTGATACGAATGCGCTCCATTCCTCATTTGATATATAATGTATATATATTTTTGGAGCTTCCGCAATCGTATTTCCTTCACGGTCTTTTAAATAACAATTTGAGAGGTGAGATCTAAAGCCCCGGTGTATTTTCCCAGCAACTCTGAGCACATAGCTCTTTCTCACCTCATCAAGAACAAAAGCTGACTGCAAACCAAATAAATATGTAGTTTGAGTAAAATACTTCAAAGCAGTATATTGTAAAATTTATAAATAATTACCTGAATATCAGCCCACAACACATCTTTGGCATCCTTCAATGCCTTATCTCTTCAATCATCTATTGTGATTGGTATATTTTGACGAACAACAGCTCCAATATAGCTAACAAACATGGAACTGTCGGGGTCAATTGGTTGACCACTCTCATTCCATCCAACTTAATAAATAGTAAGTAACTCAATGTATTAACAGCAAACAAGGTATAATATATTAACAGCAAACAGCAGATACAGAAAACAACAAATATACCTCAAATTTTTGCCCAGTACTTCTTGCTTTTATAACATTTTGTATTATTGTTGCACCACGTTTGACTTCATTTTCGTAAGTCTTAGTGTTGCCAACTTCTTCATTTTGACAATCTAACCCATTGTTGGTATCCATTTATCTACAACATGCAGTTCAACATCAACATATATAACATGCAGTTCAACATCAACATATATACAGTTCAGTTCAGCACATCAACATGCAGTTCAGTTCAGTCTAAGTACGTAGCAACAAAAAGTTAACATGCATGTTAGTGAAACAAAAAAAAAATAACTACAATACCTGAAATAGTCCTTGTAAAATGCTTAGGGTTACGGGTTCACAGACGAACGATGCAGAAGACGATGAAAACGAGGACGAACGGTTACGAACGATGGTAGGGTTACGGGGTTCGCAGACGAAAACGAGGATGAAAACGTGTAACTTGAGGATTAGGATGTTTATGTAACGATCGTAGGTCTAGGATGAGAGTAAGTAATGAGGAAGAAACAAGGAAAACTGATAGTATAATAGGGTTCGTAGGGTTCGCAAGGAGAAAGAGAACGCGCAAAGGAAACTGAAAAATTTACGTAAATGAAACTGAAGAGGTTTACTATTATATATACGACCCTATTACAGCGCTTTTTTAAACAAGCGCTGTAATAGGTCTCATCATTTTATTTTTAAAAGCCTATTACAGCGCTTTTTCATAAGCCTTTTAAAGCGCTTGTCAAAACGCGCTGTAATAGACCTTCCTATTTTATTTTTAAAAAGACCCTTTTACAGCGCTTATGTGGGAAGCGCTGTAAAAGACCTTCCTATTTTATTTTTAAAAAGACCCTTTTACAGCGCTTATGTGGGAAGCGCTGTAAAAGACCTTCCTATTTTATTTTTAAAAAGACCCTTTTACAGCGCTTGTGTGGAAAGCGCTGTAAAAGACCTTCCTAATTTATTTTTAAAAAGACCCTTTTACAGCGCTTGTGTGGAAAGCGCTGTAAAAGACCTTCCTACTTTATTTTTTAGCCATATTACAGCGCTTTTTTAGAAAAGCGCTCTAATAGGGTTCTATATATTAAATGACTCTTTGTTTTACCATGTCCAAAGGCTGTTTTTTACAGCGCTTATGTGGAAAGCGCTGTAAAAGACATTCCTATTTTATTTTTTTGCCATATTACAGCGCTTTTTTAGAAAAGCGCTCTAATAGGGTTTTATGTATGAAATAATTCTTTGTTTTATCATGTCCACTGGCTCTTTGTTTTACAGCGCTTAATTCGTGAGCCCTTTTACAGCCCTGTCCAATAAACCCTAAACCCTAAACCCTATAATAATATATTTTATTCCAAATTAGTTAAATTATATTTACATAAGCCCTGTAATAATTTATTTCTTCCAAAATAGTTAAATTATTTTTTCTTCCAAATTGTGTTTAACTGATCAACTCAAGTTCAAGCTAAATTGTGTATAACTTGAACTTAAATTTTTTTTGCTAAATTACATGTATAAGTTGAGTATACAATTACATACAGTATAAGCATAAATACCAAAATGCTCAATATGCTTGTAGATCCATTAATGATGCCAAAACTTTTGTTTGTCCAATACATAAATACCAAAATACATAATTAAATACCAAAATACCAAAACACATTAAGATGCCCTTCTTCTTTTCTTGGTGGGATTCACATTTGTTTGTCCATTAATGATACGAAACGATGGATTAATCCAAATTCCCTCATCATGATCATCTCTAAGATATAAACCATCATCAGTTGAACCAATTTTATGTGGTTGTGATGTTGCGAAGAAAAGATCATTACCAACATCTTCATCATTATTGTTATCATCACTTATTTTATTGGTCGATAGGACAACGGACCATTTATCATCCGCAGGATCAGTGACATAAAACACTTGTTGAGCTTGCGACGCTAAAATAAAAGGCTCATCTTTGTATCCCACCCTATTAAAATCGACAAGCAAGAACCCTGACTCATCAATCCGAACGCCATTATTATTATCGACCCACTTGCAACCAAATATAAGAACACGAAACATTGTGTAGTCTAGCTCCCATATGCGCTCGATAACCCCAAAATATGATAGATTTGCATATATTGGATTCTTGTCTTTTGCACTTGAGATATGCATCGCTTCAGCTACGAGAGTGACTCCGCTATTTTGCATAGTTGTTTGATCATCTTGTTCTTTTGTATAAAATGTGTAGCCGTTAATTACATAACCGGTGTAAGAAAAGACATGTAAACTCGGACCATTTGCTAGCCACCTCAATCTCTGTGAATTGATCCGGGGTCTACATCAAACTTTGACTTTATGTGATTTTTTAACCATGTTATGAAACTTCGATTGTGCTCTCGAGTTATCCAATTTTGATTCCTATTCATGTTCAAACTAGATAATTGATCCATGTGTATTGTAACATACGGCTGAACCTCATCATCATTGTGCAAAACATACAATTGTGCCTGCTCCCATTCTGTCCTTGATATAGTCATTATTCTCTTTCCAATTATCCCTTCTCCTGATAATCTTCCCGAATGACGAGACATGGGAAGCCCTATGGATTCAACATTTGAAAGATATTAAGTACAAAATTCAGCAGCTTCTTCAACAATGTACCGTTCAGCAATACAACCTTCTGGTCGACTTCTACTTTTTACGTACCCTTTTAATATTTTCATATATCGTTCTATCGGGTACATCCATCTCATATAAGCTGGCCCACAAAGTTGTGTCTCCTTAACAAGATGAACAGTAAGGTGAACCATTATATCAAAAAACGAGGGCGGGAAGTACATTTCAAGCTCACAAAGTAACAACAATTTCCCTCTGCAATCTCGGTAATTTCTGAGGATCAATCACTTTACTACAAATTTCCCTGAAGAAGAAACATAATTTAGTTATGGTTCGGCGAACTTTTTCAGGTAAAATTGAACGTATACCTATTGGTAGCAAATGCTCCATTAGAATGTGAGCATCATGGGTCTTCAAACCTTTTAACTTGAGGTCTTTCATGCAAACTAAAGTTTTAATGTTTGAAGAGTATCCTTCTGGAACTTTAACTTCATGTAGAAATTTACACAAAACAATTTTTTCCTTTCTAGATAGAGTATGAGCGGCTGGAGGTAGATATGTGCGATTTCCTTTCTTTACGGGACCCAATTCATTTCTTATTCCCATATCGACCAAGTCCAATCTTGCATTGATGCCATCCTTAGACTTTCCTGGTACATTGAGTAACGTACCAATAACACTGTCAAATACATTTTTCTCAATATGCATCACATCGAGAAAATGTCTTACATACAATGACTTCCAATATGGCAATTCAAAGAAAATTGAATTTTTCTTCCACCCAGTTTTGACCAGCTCTCCCGCAAAAGGTTTGCCAAATTTATTGGTCAAACCTTGTACCTTCTCAAGTATTTGATATCCGGTCGGTGCTACAGGAGCTCTATCTTCCTCTGATTTTCCATTGAATGCATTTCTCCACCCACGATACTGATGACTATAAGGTAAAAATCTACGATGTCCAAGAAATACATTCTTCTTACAATGTTTCAACCGCATCCAATTTGTACTCTCTTCACATATAGGACACGCACACTGACCTTTAATGCTATATCCTGATAAATTACCATATGCTGGAAAATCATTAATTGTGCCGAACAACATAGCCCTTATATTGAAACATTCTTTCTTATACCCGTCATAGACTTCTACACCTGTCTCCCACATAATTTTTAAATCTTCAATTAAAGGAGCCAAGTATACGTCGATATCATTCCCCGGTTGTTTGGGTCCAGAAATTAACAGAGACAACATCATAAACTTACGCTTCATACATAACCATGGAGGTAGATTATAAATCAACAAAATCACAGGCCATGTGCTGTGTGAGATGCTTTGAAGACCATGTGGATTCATTCCATCAGTAGAAAGTGCAAGGCGTAGATTTCTCGACTCTATCCCGAATTCAGGATACTCGTGATCAATTTTTGCCCATTGCGGAGAATCCGCAGGGTGTCGAAACTTTCCATCTCTAATTCTTTCATCTGCATGCCATGTCAAGTGTTTTGAATCTTCTTCACTGCGATACATGCGCCTAAATCTTGGTATCATAGGAAAATACCACACGACTTTTGCTGGAGTAGATTCTTTCTTCTTATATCGAGATACATTGCATTTCGGACACGCCTTTAGTAATTCATATTCATTTCGAAATAAAATGCAATCATTAGGACACGCGTGAATCCTTTCATAACTCATACCAATAGAGCATAAAATTCATTTAGCTTCATAGGTTCTACTGGGAAGTTCATTATCATCTGGCAACATATCTTTTAAGAGGGTTAGTAATTCTGTGAAGCTTTTATCAGACCATCCATTACTCGCTTTTAAGTTGTACAACTTTAGTATCGCCGAAAGTCTTGTGAATTTAGTACAACCATTATATAATGGTTTCTCTGCATCACTCAACAAGCTCTCAAACATTTTAGGACAATCACGAAGATCTTCTTCAACTGCTTTTGCAATCTCCTCAACTCAGTCTGGCTCATATGTATCTGTGTCGAAATCAGTTGAAACATATGTATCTGTGCGAGTATTATCATTGATTTTCTCACCATGTCTTATCCAACATGTATAGCTTTGATCAATTCCATACCATACTAAATGTCCTTCCAATTCATCTGCTCTAATGCGTTTTCCAAAACAACATTTTAAACAAGGACAAACGACTCTATTTGGATCTTTTGCATTCATCACTGCAAACTCAATAAACTCCTTCACTCCATTTTCATACTCTTTTGTCAATCGATTAGCAGACATCCATTTCCGGTCCATTTATGACCTATATATATAAATGCAGTTACACAATAAGCATGATTTCAAGTCTGATATATTATGACCTATATATATATTGATAATACACATATAAATAAAATTTATCAGAAACCCTATTATATCATGTAACAATTTATATCAGTAAGCATGATTTCAATTCTGATATATTATGACCTATATCAGTCTGATATATTATAAATAAAATTTATCAGTAACAAATTATATCAATAACAATAAACAATATTATTTCAAGTTTTTGATCATGTAACAATGTAACAATTTCATGTAAAAAATGTAACAATGTAACAATTTATCAATTTCATGTAACAATTTCATGTAACAATGTAACAATTTCAAATTATATCATGTAACAATTTATCAGTTTGAATTAGTGACAACAACAAATAAATAAAATAAATTTGAATTACCTGAGACAACGTTGATGATCAATTTGTTTTAAAGGAGGAAGAAGTAAATCAATTTGTAGATGGGCGCACACGAGGGGTTCGTAGGGGAGGGGAGATGAGATTTCGTAGGGTTTTGACAACGTATTAAATTTGTTTTAAATTTGATTTTATTTACTTAAAGTGAACGCTTCTTTGAAATGTATGATTTTACAGCGCTTTCTAAATAAGCGCTGTAATAGGTCCTATAAAAATTCAATGGGCAAGCCTATTACAGCGCTTGTCTAAAAAGCGCTATAATAGGTCAACCAATGACACAAAGCGCAAGGCTTTTACAGCGCTTTATTTTAAAGCGCTCAGGAAGCGCTATTAAAGCCTATGCAATAGCGCTTGATTTACAGCGCTTTCTGAAGAAGCACTGTAAAAGGCTATGTGATAGCGCTTTCTGACCCTATATGACCCTACAACAGCGCTTTTTTTACAGCGCTTGTAGAAAAAGCGCTGTTGTAGCCTCCGTTATTTTTAAAAATTTATATTACAGCGCTTGTATTTAATAAGCGCTGTAAAAGACGCGCTATAAAATGTCATTTTTTGCGTAGTGAATGTGTTTTTAATTATTAATGTACGAGTGAAATTTTAGAAATCTTATAGATTTTAAAAAATTCCCCGTGATTTATTTTATTTTTATTGTATTTAGAAATGTAATTTATCTTAGTTGTTTTTATTTAGACGTGATTTGTTGGAAAGTAATTTAAGGAAAAGTTTTAAATTCTCAATGATTTTTTTTTTGTGCTAAATGATTAGTGATACATTTTATAATAATTTAAATCTAGAAATCAATTTTTAGAATGATGTGTAACATTTAAAGTGGTTTATGTAGTACATGATTCAATTTGGTTTGGTAGCGCGTTGTATCTTCTAGTAAATAACTATTTATCTTATCTTCTACTTGGAAATCTCTACTTTAGTTTGTTGTAACTTTTAAGTGATGATTAATTCAAAAGAAAATTTAATCGTGATCAATTTAGAGCAGTTAGCCTTCTATGAGAGTATTTTACGTGTGTTTGAATCATCGTCTGAGTTATGAGATGAACGTAAAATCTTGGTGCTAATAATTGGATTAATTATGTGAATGTGTATATGATTATGTAAATATTAAATTGTTTGCATTTCAAGTGTTCTAATTGTTGGGAATTAGTGTATAAAGTTAGAGTGGTCGAGAGCATCTAAAAGTGAAGTAGTTCTATATTTTTTCAATCGGATTATTGATTATATTTTGATGTACGTGTCATTGTTACTACTTATATGTTATAAATAAATTATTGTGAAGGTGTAATTGAGTGAATTTTTAACTTGAAGTAAAAAGTTAGAGTTGTGGCGCCGCTTTCGCACTTCTGAACCATGTTAAAAGTACTTTTAACTACCCATGTTTGAATTTGAATTACTAGAGTTATAGTTGCTTTAACTAATTGACTCCATGAGTATGAGAGCCTAGCTATCCCGATGAGTCATCGTCGACAAAAGAGGCAAAGATAAACTTGTTGAATGCCGATAATGGTTTATGTGGCGTGAATATTAGGTTGAAGTGAGTTTTAAAAACTATGTGAAAATAGTTTTCCTCTTCCACTATGGTTATCAACTCTACTTCTTGATTTCTAAGAAATTGCTTACGATACGAATTCTTATTTGTGTCTCTATTTGGAATTCTTAAGGGTATGAAATAATTGAAATATTGTTCTACATTTCTTACTTAAGTGAAACTTGTTGAAAAATTGATAATATTATTTAATTTTTTTTAAGTGAGTATAACTAGAAAATAATTGTTTGAGAAGTTAGTTGAAGTTAACAATCTATTTGGCATATTTTCGCTTCACTCAACTTAAGGTGATAAGTTGTGATTACTAAATCTATAAGTCTTGTTTCCTTCGCAATTTATAGTGAGTAATTGTTGTATTTCGTTCATGATTGAAATATTATATGCAATTGTTTAAATGATTCATTGTGTCATGTTAGCATATCATGCTATGCTAATAGATTTTTGACATGTTGTGCTTAAATGAGCCGTGAATGCCTTAAATATATTTATAAACTAAGTTTAAATCTTGAGGGTGGTTAGTTAGATATTTGTCTAGTAATTGTTCACTACAAATTTTGAGGACGAAATTTCTTTAACAAGGAGAAAATTGTAACACCCAAAATTTTATAATAAATTATTTTGTTAATTAAATAGAATTTTAAATAATTAATTTGGTGTTAAAGTTATTTTAGAATATATATTGATTAATTTTATGATTAATGTGTGGTTTCTATGATATGACAATGTTGTACATATTTGACTAAATAAATAATATAAATAATAAATATTAAATTTTATTATTTTATATATTTTTCTAAAAATGATAGTATTTTAGTGTAAATATTTTGGAGAATAAGATTTAAGCAGTTTTTTTCTGTATACGTGAGTTGTTAATTAATGTGATATTTTCTTGCGCGTTTGACTAATACTAAATGTGTATTTAATTATATTTAATTATATTTAATTATTTCTAAATATATCTTATATTAATTAATTATTTTATAAATAATTATCTTGAGATAGTAATAA
>JBBPBP010000001.1:21417924-21435916 GCA_037974735.1 Cicer chorassanicum
GTAGTATTTTAATGTGAATATTTTATAAATATAATTATAGTAATTATTTTGAATATGAGTCTTGGTTATTAATGTATTTTAAAAGATTAATTACTTTAATTATTTTATTTTATAAAATAGGGGTTTTGAAATATTAATAATTTTGTGTTTAATTTCTTTATATGAGTGCTTGTCAAGTTGTGCCTATTTTATATATATTTCATTGATTTAGTGGCTTATATAAAATATTGATGTTATATTTTTTTATTGTCATTTTAACATTTTAACTATTCTCATAATATAATAATCTTTTAATTTGATATTTTGAAAGATATTATTTTAGTGGCAAATAAATAAATTAAAATAAGTGTGTAATTAGTTGGACCTTGTGAAAAAATAAAATAAAATGGAGTTTAATGAGTTAGGTTAACAATAACTAATATGTTAAAAAAAAATAAAATCAAATCAAGTATACCCTAGCGCTACAGTAGCAAGATATTAGAAAGAGAGAGTTCCTGACATTGCAAATTGAGAAAAGGCAGCACCCACACTAAGAGAAAAGAGAAGAAAATCGGTTCCGACGATCGACAACTGTCCAGAAAAACTTCCTCCGTTTTCGTTCAAATTTCAGTATGTTATTTAATTTATTGAGTTAGTCAATTAAACACAATTTTCCAAATTTTTAACAACCTCAATTTCTCTCTAAAATACCCGACTTCTCCTTTTGTAGAATTCGTTATTTTGCACCGTTCTTCTTCACCGTAAGTCCGATTTGAGTGAAACCAACGCCAAAACGATCATGTGAAAAGTGGATATATTATCCACTTATTGGTTTTCTGAATTATGGTAAGATTCCTTGACCGAATTTCGAAATTAATTTTAGAGTGTCTTCTCATAATTTATTTTTAACGTTTACCCATAAATTGTCGAGTTAGATCGATTGAAGGACAAAGAGTCGGAGAATAAAGGTTGTTTGTTCATGGAATCATATTCGTGTGTGAAAGCGTCGAAATAAGGTAAGGGGTGAGAGAGCGTTTGAATTCATGAGTGTAATATATTGTGAGATGAACGGGAAAACCGTATTTCCCAACGATTCATCTGGGGCTTGCTACGTACGGCAGTAGTCCTTTGAGTGATAAATTAATTAATGTGCAAATATGGAAATTGTGAGATTAAAATGTGGAATAGAAATATTTATAAGGTGTTGATTGATTTAATTCCATTGAATGTGTGTTATTTGATATTATTGTGATATTTGATTTATTTTTGTTAAATGTGTGATATTTGATATTATTGTGATATTGGATGTCGAATGAATTTGGTGCATATGTTGGATTAGACGAGTTTATGTGATGTGATAATAAAAGATGTGTGCATTGTAATAATTTTTTGTGATGATGATGATGTATGAATAATAATTGTGAGTTCATAAATTTGTGATAAGTTTATGTGATGAGTTACGATTGATGATAATGATGCTCTAAATTTGTGATGAGTTATGTAATGATGATGATATGCGATTTATAATAGTGATGTTATGAATTTGTGATGAAAATATTGAAGTAACCCCTGATGAAATAATTGTGATTCCAATTTGTGTTTGAGATGACGGTCTTAATGGAGTATCATAGGCCAACGAGGGGAGAAAATAAATATTGAGAATTTGTGAAGTGGAGATTATTTTGTCATCATATAGGTAGGGCCTGACAAGCCTAGCGATTCCGGCGAAGTACAACTGAATTGAGTCTGATCGTGGCGGTCTGCTGTTGAGCCTTAAGGCAAGATTGTTAGACCTTGGAGGTATTCGGGTGGGGAATTCCTAGGTGACTTGGAGGTAGCACTCCAAATGTCGGGAGCTACCATGCAACACACGTTTACCTCGACTGTCGCGCATATGTGTCTCGGGTTGAGTTGAGGGGATCTATGAGGACAGGGCCAATTTGAATTGTTCGTCCACCAGAATGGTGGCATAGTATCATGGCCTCCTAACCAAGTACTTCAGAGTTAGAATGGTACCACATTGTGAAGTAGAGTCTAAGCTCATGCATATCATTTCATTTTTGTGTGATTGTTTGTTGTGATTAATATGTATTGTGTGCGATGATAATTTCGTAGATGATTTGATGTTATTGTGAAATGTATTGATTTCCCTTGGTTTTGACTTTATAATGTTATGTTTTTCCTTGAAAATTGTTTGTCTAATGATACAGTTTATTTATGATTAATTGCGTGTTCTCCTTATTTATATTATACTATTAACATGATTTCAAAACTCACCTCCTTCATTGTTTGTGTTTGACTGGCTTGGCCCTCCGTTTGCGAAATCGCAGTTGTTACAGGTTAATGAATCTTGAAGTTCAAGTTGGGAGGAACCCTGCTCTGATACGTGATACTGGGAATAAGGGTTGTAATTTGTATTTTACTTATTTAATTTGAAACGACTTTTTGTATGAAAACCATATAAGTACTAGTAAGTGTTTAGAATTGAATCAAGTAATTATACTTAAATCAAATTTTATGGAGATTGCACTATTTTATAGGAGGAAAAAGTTTAAAGTGTTCGTTTTGATTTTTGAGAAACGTGATATTTTAAATTAATTGCAAAGTTTGTATTCCCTTAAAAACGTATTTGCTTTACCTTCTGCGAATTAAAGTTAAAAATTCTATTATAAATTATTATCTATTATTTTGGGGTTTAGGGTGTCACAAATGGCTCCTTCCAAATTTTTAGCTTGCATATAAAATTTTATATGTGTATTTATGGTGTTGGAATTTGGTGAAATAGATGTGTGATTTTGTAGAAATTGAATTTAATTGATTTATGTGTGTTTTGAGGAAATTAAATTTATGGTGTTTATGGTTAAAAATTTATAGATTTAAATTTGTGATTTATGGTTAAAAATTTAGAGATTTAAATTTGTGATTTATGGTTAAAAATTTAGAGATTTAAATTTGTGATTTATGGTTAAAAATTTAGAGATTTAAATTGATGATTTATGGTTGAAAATTTAGAGATTTAAATTGGTGAGTAATGGTTAAAAATTTAGAGATTTAAATTGATGATTTATGGTTGAAAATTTAGAGATTTAAATTGGTGAGTTATGGTTAAAAATTTAGAGATTTAAATTGGTGATTTATGCTTGAAAATTTTAGAGATTAAATTTGGTGGTTTACGTTTGGAAATGTGGAGGTTTGAATTAATGTTGAATATTTGGTTGTAAAAGTTTGGTGTGTGAAAAAGATATAATTTTGAGAATTCTGTTGTGGTTGGATAAACTTTAGTTGTGAACAAATTGTTATAAATATTTATGTTTATGTAGTTAGCTCTTTGAGTCTCGAAAAGGAATCGAGGCTGTTGGCACCGAGTTAGCGGTGGGGAGAACTCTGAGATATTAATGTTGTTGTGGTGGTTCAGGTTTGGTGTCATTGATGTGTTCATAATTAATATTATGAATTTTTGAGATGTGATTTATGTGTGGATTATGGTTGAAAATTTTGGAGATTAAATTTGGTGATTTATGATTGAAAATTTTGGAGATTAAATTTGGTGATTTATGTTTGAAAATGTGGAGTTGTGAATACGGGAGATTCATGATTAAATTTGGTGTGAAATTTTGGAATTCGAATTGATTGAATTTGTTGTGTTTGAGATGGGAATGTGTGGTGAATGTGCGATTGATGTATCCATAATTGATGGTGTATGCGTTATGAATTTTATAGATGAATATATGTTTGAGTATGTTCTGTGAAAAGAAAAAAAATATCATTAGTGTTAAATGAGTATTAAAAAAGGGGAATCTTTTAATAGCTGCATTTATTTAATGGTTGTGGTGAAAAGAGTCAGAGTATGCTCATGCATTTCATAGTACATGGTGACCGCGATGGGCCATAGTGATAGTGGTAACTGTGATGGGCCACGAGATAATGCCATGTGAATAGTTGGTTCGTCTTATCCTTGCGGGGATTTTCGCGTCGTGCTGATCACTCTTGTAAGTCGTGCTGATCTGTGAGCGATTGTACGCATAGAAAATTAGTACTGGTTTGTGAGAGGCTGTACGATAGTAAATTGTGCTGATCCGTGAGAGACTGCACCTTGATAATTAGTATTGGTCTGTGAGAGACTGTACAATTATGATTTACGCCCTTTCGAGGTGGGTTTTGGTTTGGAATTCCTGAATCATGTGCATTGGCATATACGCATTTCATTAGGGTGCTTGACACGCGAGTCATGTGTGATATACTGTGATGGTTGTATATACATACTCCATTGTGGTTTGTAATTGTGCCGTATTTGATGAGTGTTATTGATTGACTTATGTGGTAAGCGTTGAATGATATCAAAACATTTTCAAAACTGAAAATTATGCCATTTTCACAATTGTATTCGGATACAAGGATGTTGTATTCGAATACGACAGTGCAGGTTGTTAAAAACTTCATTTTTCAACTTTGATCATGCATGTGTGGCATATGAAAACCTTTCTAGATGTATGCTAAGTTGAAAGGTTATTTTGTGCATTTAAAATTTAAATGCTGTGTGGTTTTTGTTAATTTCGGTTGGTGACCTTTACAATTATTGTGGAAATCTGGGCTTTGCCCTCAGATGGGAATCAGGATCGTCCTACCAGTTAGTACTCTGGAGATGGGAATGGAGTTAGACTTACCTGACCACTGTTGTGTCAGAAGGATTTCTGCGGGGCGCGTGGAGATCACTTGAGTTATAGTTTTTTTTGTAGCATGATCAGATTAGATGACTGTATATGGACTAAATGTCTATCTGTTGTGGTTGTATTTATTTCATTCTGGAAGACTGTATCTATACCATATATTGTCAGCCTGACTTTTATTTTGATGGGTCAGTGTACCACTTTTTGATGTGACGTGGGGAAGTTAAAATTCTTGGGGCAGTGCTTTTGTACAGGTGTCTACCGAGAATACCCCAGAGGTATGAGCTACGTTGGATAGGTCTCATAGCCCCGGTGTATTTTTCTGTTTTAAATATTTTGGATTTTCATTTCAAAACCGTTTCCGCTGTTTGTAATTATTGTTGACTTTTGTCGTTGTTATACGACTTAAATATTTTATCCATAGGTATTTATCTCTTTATTATGAATTTGAATTTGTTTAAAACAAAAAAAAATCGGGCTGTTACAAAATATCCCACAAGTATTGTAGTTTTAAATTTTTTTACAAAGATTTACTAAAAACAAAGCTTGTTTTTCAAAACAAAAAAAAAATAAACATATTGGTTTGTAACACGAGGTTAAAATAAAGGTTTAGTATGGCGAGGAGACTAATTAAAAAGACTTAAAAGTATTTTGAAATGGTTTAAAAGTAATTGGAAAACAAATCAATTAAAAGGTAATATTAACGTTATATCATACTACGACAATGCTACAAATAGTAAGTGAGACAGAACTAACATGTTTTTCAACATTTTTAGCATGGTTTTCACTAAGTTAGTTCTATTTCTAGTTTTTCATTAGATATATTTCATTAAAAGCATCTTTTAACCTATCAATACAAAATTACTATTCTTGATTTTTCAATTAATCAAATTCATCCATATGAATCAAACAAATTCACTTAGCTAGCACAAGTTATACAACACTTGAGACTACATAAAAAAAAAAATCAATTCAACATGTCAACACTTACATTATAACATGATATCATAATAACACTTAAGAACTTATTTGATTTCCCCAATTAAAATATGTAGCTCATATTTAACTTAGAAATAAACAAAATAATAAGTATTGTCATTACAAGAACAATTGTTATCACAAATATCAACTTAAACAAGAGTTAAATGAAAGCTACATAGAGGAAGAGTTGATACAAAGATAATAGAAACTCCTAAGAACACCATGTATATCCTTAAAACCCTTTGTTGAAAGTGAACTTCTTGGATCTTGAATTGATTAGGTGAATTGATGAGGTAAAATGAGATGAAAATTGAAGGGTTGATATGATTTTTTATGGTGGCAAAAGTAATATAGAAAAGAGAAGAGATAACTTCTATCCGTCTTCGCCATTTTTTTAATGACTTTGAAAATGTTATAACAAATGGAAATACAAAAAATAAAATCAGTTTACACTCGAAAATAATATTCAAATGTCTCGTAACCTGATCGTGACATGTAAATAAATATATTGGAATTGCTAAAGTAAAAATAGAAACAAATAAACAAATTAATGTTTTTGATACTGTGAGAAATAAATAAACTATATTTTTGAATTATTTCACATAAATTAATTCAAATACTTAAAACGATGGAATATAAAAAAAAATTGTGAATATGGCTCCAAAAAAATTGTGAGTAAAAACAAAAAAACAAAAGGACAAATAACTACTATTTTAGTATTGTGAGAAATATTAAAAGCATAATTCATAAATTAATTAATAATTAGTTAGAATAATAAAATGTTATATTTGAACCATGTACTTCCCCGAAAATTTTAAAAAGTGCCATTGAACTATAGTTATGTAGATGAATTGAAATGTGAATATACTAGTATTATATTTATAGATTATTTAATTATTTTGACTGATATGTTCCGCCATGAATTCGTCTAAAAAAAAGTGAGATGAAACGTGCCAATTAGTACTGAAAAATTGAAAATCTTACTTTATCCCTTCTTTATAAGGCGGGTTAACTGCTTGGCGCACTGTCAACTATTTGATTTTTTTAAATTAATTAATAAATTCATAAAAATTATAAAAAAAAAGTGTTAATAAAATTAAATTAAATACAAATTCAGAAAACTAAAATATAAAATTAATGAGTCAAACAAAAATATAGAAATTATCATTTAAACATTCATGATTCATCATTCAAAAATATAAAATATGCCATAAAAAGTTAATAACTCCACCATACCAATTTACAAACTATTAAAATCTTGAAGTTAAAATCATAAAGCCATAAAACCATAACAAAGTCCTCTAAAATTTGTGAATTGGTATGTATCATTCGTCAAACAACGTATAAAATATTAATATTTATACTAATCTTAAAATTAATTATTGACTAAGTTAATTGAGTTGAGCTAAAATTAAAATAAATTTTTTAAAATGGACTAAATTTTTTTATTGAATAAAATGTGTTTTTTATTATGACCTCAGCTGGTCAACCTACTCTACTCCATCACCGTCCCACTTTTTTAACGGATTAGGTGGGAAGACCAACTAGTAATAGTAGGTTGAACATCTCAGCTCTCTTCACAAAAAACAACGGACTAAATAGACTGCGACCAGACCTATCTCATTTTACTATCACTAATTTTGACCCCTCACACAAAATAATCAAGCTCCGCCATTATCTGCATTTATGTTAAATACAACTTCAATTAAAGATTTTAATTATAATTCATGTACCACCCGCAGATTGAATAGGTTTTGGTGTTTTGATCCTACCTTCCACGTTTCCATTTCGAAAATCTACTTTCACAAATTGCTTTTGTAGTGGTTTCCATTTTTATTAATTGGCTGATATGTAAATGAAAATGCAAATGCAAAGGTGAGGCTTTGTCCTTAATTGCTAATTTGATCAGAATCTTCAATTGCTTTAACAAATGTATCACACTCTCTTTGTAGTTAATTTGTTACAAACAATGGCAGTAGTTTATGCAATGCTGACATGCAAAGGTGAGGCTCTGTCCTTAATTGCTAATTTGATCAGAATCTTCAATTGCTTTAACAAATGTATCACACTCTCTTTGTAGTTAATTTGTTACAAAGAATGACAATAGTTTATGCAATGCTGACTTGCAAAGGTGACACACCATTGAAGGTGGTTGTCTTTAATACAAAGAAGAAGTACAGCAACAAGTTAGTGATATGCTGATTTGCAAAGCTAAAGGTGAGCCACTTATTCTTTATATTTTCGTTTATTTTCTTTGCTTGATTCATGTGGCTAGGTAGTGTATAAATAGAACATAAATCAATGTCAATAATCATTCTCATAACACCCTCGTTGCACTATCATTCTCTGTTCTATTTATATTTCAATTTTCACTTGACCTATTCCACCACCATCCCCATTAGACAAGAAATAACCATAAACAAAAATGCAGTTCATCTACATTACACTGCTGTTGTTGGCCAGCATTGCAGCACCAACTTTGTGCATCAGTTACCTTCCTCTAAAACGGGTCATTCCACTTAACCATAGCGTTAAGATTGACATATTGAACATAAATCAATGTCAATAATCATTCTCATAACACCCTCGTTGCACTATCAATCCCTATTCTATTTATATTTCAATTTTCACTTCACCAAAACTTCGAGTAAAGTTTTAGAGGCCATGTTACATGAATTGTTATTGTCCCTGAGCTATATATATACCATTTTAACAACCCTTCTGAAACCATGATATAAGCACTCCTTTTTCCATTGCATTATTTTAATTATCATACTCATTATCTCTTTCTCTGCTATCTATTATACAAGAAATAATCCTAAACAAAAAATGCAGTTCTACATTATGTTGTTGTTGTTGGCATGTTGCATGGCCAAGATGGTTGTACCGGTGGTGTGCATCGGTTATCTTCCTCTAAAACGGGTAGTTCCATTTAAGGATCACATTGAGATGGACACGTTGAGAGCTCGTGACGTAGCTCGGCACTCAAGAATCTTCGGAGGTGTTGGAGGCATAGGCACTCAAGAATCCTTTGGGTAAGTCCGATCCTCTCTCGCTCTAAAAAATTCCTTCATTTTTTGCTTAAACTATGTTATGCATTGATCATATTGTCTGTTCTTTCAACAAGCAGGCATATTTTCTTATCATCTTTTCCATCTATTCAAAAGAAAAAAGCTTTTTTTATTAACATTGAAAAATAATGTCTTTAGATGTTGATAATAATATTACATATTCAATTTATCTAAAAAAATTGATTCTAATTTCATTTTTTTTATTAGATAGGTGAGAGTATGATTTAATTAATAATTAATATTAATACTATTGTTGGATTTTTTGTTTAGGATGTATACTACATAAGTGAAGTTGGGATCTCCACCAAAAACATTCACTGTTATGATTGATACTGGAAGTGACCTTTTGTGGGTCAATTGCAAAACTTGTAGTGATTGCCCTCAATATAGTGGACTTGGGGTAAGAATTTTCAATTTTCATTGCCGTTTTTTCTTTTACTATACTAATTAGTGCTACTTACTTGTGGTATGGTGCTTGTTTTGTTGCCTTGGGAACCAAGGTTCTGATTTGGAGCTTAATATTTGTTGCTTGTTGCGTAATGTACAGATTAAGCTGAATTTCTTTGATATGGCTAGTTCATCCACAAATTCTTTGGTTAAATGCTCGGACCCCATGTGTCCTTTTGGAGTTCAAGGTGCAGATGTTCAATGCTCTCCTCATGTTAAACATAACCAATGCAGTTACTCCTATCATTTTCAAGATGAGAGTGGTACCTCGGGTGTTTATGTCACCGATAAAATTTATTTTGACACAAACATTGGACGGTCTTCTCCTAGAAGCGGTAACTCGTCGGCCACCGTTTTTTTTGGGTAAGAATCTCTTATGCTTATTTGTTATGGGCAATTATAAATGTGTGTGCATGCATTTAAAACATGGAGAAATTAGACTTGGATAGGAGGGTAAAGGGAGCTTATGCTCACAGAAGGAACTATAGGACTGAAAATCATACATAATGTTTGGAGTTGGGAGTGTTGAGGGGCCATTAAATTCTTAATGTAAGTTTTGAAAATAGTGGGATTTGCTAATCTTCTCTGCTAATTTTTACATTCATTCCCGTGTTTTAGTTAATAGTAGTACTTAATATGGATTTTGGTTTGAAGCAAACTTTATTGGATGGTTGTTTTGGCAACAGGTGTAGCACACATCAATTTGGACGATTGACTAATGCAGTGAGAGCACTTGATGGAATCTTTGGGTTTGGACTTGGTCCTCTATCAATTGTATCACAATTGTCACCACAAGGAATAATACCCAAAGTTTTCTCTCATTGCTTGAAAGGAGATGGCAATGGAGGAGGCATTCTGGTTCTTGGTGAGATAGTGGAGCCAAGTATTGTTTACAGTCCACTTGCCCCATCGCTGTATGTTCTCTTTTTCTAATTTGTGGATCATTTTTCTCTAGTATTGCACAAAATTGATATAAAATAGCATACAAGGAGTTTCTAAAAGGAGTTAATGGATTTAAATTTTTACCATTACATTATTTTCAATTGGCAATCAATAATTATGAAATCTATCAACTTTGCTTTTAGAAGATAGTTTTACCATATGCTAATTTGAATAACAAGAAATAAAATTTAAGCACTTAAAAGTTAGCTGATTAGTTTTAAGCAAGCACCTTACTCAAAGCATATGATTTATGTGTGGTGCGGTAAAACTATGTCAGTTTTTTAAATCAATTGACAATTTCTTTTGGGTAAATTATGTTTTATTTAGCATCTTGAATCCGCTATTTTGGGTAGTTTTTTGTTACACCAGTGACTTTGGAAGATAGCTTCATGTTTCTTACAGAGAAGAAAATGCTTTGATTTCTCAAGATTGAAAACTTGAAGGGATATATGTCTTGTCATCTTGTGTTGATTGAATCCCCTTAGGTTCATTTATATTTTCTCTTACACCAAATTACTTCACATGACACATCCCTAGTGATTATGTCTGAATCAACATGGTAGTACAAAACCATTTTCAAATTGCTTAATTTAAATTAAATGATTTTTCAACTAAATGTAAAAGGTGATATTTGCTAAGAATACGGTTCTTAAAATGCTTCTTATGTTGTTTTTTGTTAGATACTTCCCACTTCTATATGACACATTTTGCAATATAATTGACTAGTCTTTCTGTTTCAATCAAATCTCAGGCCTTACTACAACTTGAATCTTGAGAGGAACTGCTATTGACAGTGGTACAACATTGGCATATCTTGTTCAAGAAGCCTATGATCCTCTTGTCAATGAAGTAAGATTTCTCCAACCTTGCACAAAACGTTGATGGACATATTATTCTCCTCTGTCTTTTCTATAGCGTAGTATTTTGCATTGCGAGATATTTTCTTACTCTTTGGTTTGCTTGTCTTCTATTTTGGTTTTTCTTTTTCTTTCCAAAATTACCAATTGACTTTCACATTTAGATTCTCACATTCTTGTCGTATTTAACTAATATTAAGTTTTATTGTGTTGGATATAGAACAATTTTAAACCATTCATTGATCTAATCAATAATTATTTTTTGTTTAAAATGTGGAGTTGATTTAATGGGGAGTTGTATTATGCCTTACGATACTTCAGCAATTGAACACCATATTGAGATTTATATCATTTTTTTATATAATTCTTATTATATTTTTTGATAGAATATGATTCTTATTATTAATTTTCTTAAAAGGGGTTTGTTTATTTTCTCTGGTATTTTATGAATGATATTGATCTTAACGTATACTAATGTTCGATTTCCAAATGGACGTGTAGATAACTACTGTTGTGTCACAATTTAGCAATCCCTCTATATTAGAAGGAAACCTGTGTTATCTGGTCTCAACCAGGTAATCTAAAATATAATACTTTTTATGTAGATCTTTATATACTTTATACCAAGAGAGTTTGTTCTATTAGGATTTATGAATATCTCATTAAATTATTTTTGTGTTTGTTGCATATTCAGTATAGATATTTTTCCTTCAGTCAGTTTTAACTTTGCGGGTGGGGCATCCATTGAGTTGAAACCAGCACAATACCTTGTGCACTATATTTTAATGGTAAGCATGAAGTATGTTTGTTAAGTTGTTGGTTATATTCTTGAACATAAGTAAGTTATTCTTTGAAATTGTATGTCACTTATGTGCAAAATTGCTTTAATAGGATGCTACAAAGTGGTGCATAGGTTTTCAGAAAGCGGAAAGTGGATTCTCAATATTAGGAGGTTAGATGCATAAAAAATTTAAATAGATTATATACTTTGCAAGAAATTGGAAGAAAAAAAATTAGAATTCTCTCATTTGATTATTAAATGGGAACTTTTAATAAATGATAAAAAATTCTAAAAATGTCATTTGTATTTGTTGCAAACAATGGAGTGGCATCATTTCATCCAAAGTTTCTAGTTTGTTACTACTTCACAATTTCACTAACTTGATGCAGCTGAAAAGGGAAAATATCATAATGGATGTTACAAAATATGGTTGGACTATCATTATCATAGTTCAATTGATTTTTAATACATATTTATATTTATTTATGTTTTTCATTTGTCACAACAATCCAATTTCCAAAAACAAGTCAGTATACTATGCTCACGTATGATAATCATAAATCAGCCTTTTTATATTTATTTTATGCAAGTATGGTAATCATAAATAAATTGACAATTATGATCTTACCTTTCATAGATCTTGTCCTAAAAGATAGAATAGTTGTCTATGACTTAGCTAATCGGCGCATTGGATGGACTAACTATAATTGTAAGCTCACTACTTGAATTCTTATCTCATAAAAGAAGTTTATGGTCCTTTACTTTGTCTTAAAATTGAAAACTATGTTTAGGTTCCATGCCCGTCAATGTCTATGTGACTCTGAGCAAGGACAAGAACATCAATTCAAAAACTAGATGGTCGAGTGCCAGCAGTTTAGAGATAAGGATTCTCTCCAAGCTATTATTGTAACATTGTGGCTCTTTTTATGCCTATAATATAATCTTCATGAAGTCACTACATTGTAATTTAAATCTAATATTGATGTGACAGCTCATAGAAAAGGAAATATTTGATCTTAATTGATGTAATTTTGCTAGTTAATTGTCCTCCTCTTTCTGACATATTAGCCAATTCTACCATTAACATTGTGCAATGTGTTATGCTATTATCATCAAAATAGTAACATGTCTTCAGTTTAGAAACTCATGACAAAAATAATATGAATAAAAAATAAAAATAAAAATGTTATTCTTATAATTTATTGGTTTTTAAGACCCTGAAAGGTTTAAAAAAGTTTCATCCATGAGAATGAGCTACGTGGGAGAAGCAAAATGATGAGTGCATTTACTTTGTGAGGAAAAGTAGTAATACTGAACTTCCAAAAGAGGAAGAGTTGGTGTTGCTCTGTTTGAATGTGGAGACAACCCTATTTTCCATTTGTTACTTTTTCACATGTAATGTGAAACAACTTCAAAATTTTACGGATTTATAGGATTAAATTTTTAGTTACAAACAGTGACAAATGTTATTACTAAGTTACTAATTATTATAACGAGTCCTTCTAAACTAAAGTGATGCTTCATATTTATTACTATGCTAGTGAGGGGGACAAGTGAGACCAATCAGCTGTTTGTTTATCTCTCCCTTTATATACTATTGATTTATAATAACAAAGGTGCCAATTGTAATGAGACTTGCCGACGGTAGAAAATACTTTCCAAAACAATATATGAATGAATGTTTAGTATAAAATAAGAATGTGCGAGTGTTTAGGAGTAAAATGGCGTAACACATTTCGTTACCACAAGAGTGTGAAGAAAATTGGCGGAATAAAATTGATCTTAATCTCTATTTATAGAGTAAGAAATTTTCGTTTTTGTCCTACAATGTGACGTAGTTGCATAAAAAACTTCTTTAAATTGGTTAATAGTTGTATCTCTTTGAAGCACATGAGCGACATAAAAAATAATTAATAATTGCGATAGGAACTTCCCTCCAACGAACACAGGTAATGGCTTCACACAATAATGTAATTAATTTTAACAATTTTTTCTAATTGATGCGCCTTACACAACAACACTTCTTCTTTGCGAGACAAAAATAGTCAAAATAGACTCAATGTTTTCCTCCCATTACATAATTATTATTAATTAATTAAAATTCATATAACATATAACGTTCAACTACTAAAAGCATCCACAAAGGTGAACTCAATATGAGTTCATTAAACGGGGTCCACTGTGCCACATCATTTTTAAGTAATTCATTCATTTTTTACTCCAATGATAAACTCAATATGAGTTCATTAAATAGGGCCTACTGTACCACAAACAAAACCATATTAGGTCTCACAACTTTAACTTATACATTAAAATTTAATTATATTTAATTTTATTACAACTTGAAATATTAATTTAAATATTTCAATTAATATTATTATACATTATTTTAATTTAAATTTAAAAATAAAATTGAACTTAAATTTTTTATAACAATAATAAAAATTAAATGTTAAATACTTGACATAAATAATTAAAAATGATAAAAGTAAATAATAATAGGGTAACGGTCGTAAATTTATTATCTATTATATATAATTAAAAGAGACTCCTGCCACCTCATGCTATTTTCTCCACGTCAGCGAACATTTGCCACTTCAGCTAAAAAGCTGATGTGTACATATTCCTAAAGAGTTCCTGTTCACTTTCTGTAACACCCCAAATTTTATAATAAACTATTTTATTAATTAAATAGGATTTTAGATAATTAATTTTGTGTTAAAATTATTTTAGAATATATGTTGATTAGTTTTATAATTAATTTTCTTTATAGGTGTGTTTTCTATGATGTGTTAATCTTGTACACATTTGACCAAATATGTTATATGAATGATAAATGTTATATTTTATTATTTTATATATTTTTTTCTAAAAATAATAGTATATTAGTGTAAATATTTTAAAGAATAAAATTTAGGAGATTTTACGTGTATATGTGAGTTGGTAATTAATATGATATTTTCTCGTGTGTTTGACTAATATTAAGTGTATGTGCACTTAATTATATTTAATTATTTCTAAATATATCTTATTTTAATTATTTATTTTATAAATAGTTATCTTGGGATAGTAACAATATTGTGTTTGATTTCTTTTATTTTTATATACTTGTTGTGACATTGTGATTTTATATATATTTATTATGATTTAGTAATTAATATAAAGTAGCAATGTTATATTTATTTATTTTGTGATTTTGACTATTCTCTAATGATTGTAGTATTTTAATATGAGTATTTTGATAAATAAGTATAATTATAGTGACTATTTTGAATATGAGAGTTTCAATTGTTAGTAATATGTATTTTTTTAAAAGGTTAATTATTTTAATTACTCTAATTTATCATATATTAGTTATGAAATAATAATAGTAATAAAAGAAAAAAAAAAGTAAATAAAGAGACCAATGGGTTTGACCCATGTGTGAACCCTAATTGTTAATAAAAAAAAACAAAAAAAACAAAAGGAAAGGAGTTGGACAGCCGTAAAAAAATACAACAACAACCTATCCTTTGGCACCGGTGATCGATAACTTTTTCAGAAAATTTCTCCTCGTCCAAATTTCAGTATGTTTTTGAGAGGAAAGACAATCACCAAAAGAGAAAAGAGAAGAATAAACCCTATTCCCGATTTTGTTAAATCAGTATCAGAAAAACATCGATTACGCATTCGTTAACCGTTGGATCGGGCTGAAATTTGGACAGTAGGTTCGCAACACTCAGGGCTTCGTTTTCAACGGTCGGATCGGCGAAACGACGTCTGGAGAGGGAGACATCGTGCTCGCACAGCAGCAGGGCAAAGAGTCAAAGAACAAAGACTATTTGCTCGTGGAATCTTATTCTTGTGTAAGAGCGTCGAAATAAGGTAAGGGGTGAGAGATCGTTTGAATTCATGAGTGTAATATATTGTGAGATGAACGGGAAAACCGTATTTCCCAACGATTCATCCGGGGCTTGCTACGTACGGCAGTAGCCCTTTGAGTGATAAATTAATTAATGTGCAAATATGAGAATTGTGAGATTAAAATGTGGACTAGAAATATTTATAAGGTGTTGATTGATTTAATTCCATTGAATGTGTGTTATTTGATATTATTGTGATATTTGATTTATTTTTGTTAAATGTGTGATATTTGATATTATTGTGATATTGGATGTCGAATGAATTTGGTGCATATGTTGGATTAGATGAGTTTATGTGATGTGATAATAAAAGATGTGTGCATTGTAATAATTGTATGTGATGATGATGATGTATGAATAATAATTGTGATTTCATAAATTTGTGATAAGTTCATGTGATGAGTTACGATTGATGATAATGATGCTCTAAATTTGTGATGAGTTATGTAATGATGATGATATGTGATTTATAATAGTGATGTTATGAATTTGTGATGAAAATATTGAAGCAAACCCTGATGAAATAATTGTGATTCCAATTTGTGTTTGAGATGACGGTCTTAATGGAGTATCATAGGCCAACGAGGGGAGAATATAAATAGTGAGAATTTGTGAAGTGGAGATTATTTTGTCATCATATAGGTAGGGCCTGACAAGCCTAGCGATTACGGGGAAGTACAACTGAATTGAGCCTGATCGTGGCGGTCTGCTGTTGAGCCTTAAGGCAAGATTGTTAGACCTTGGAGGTATTCGGGTGGGGAATTCCTAGGTGACTTGGAGGTAGCACTCCAAATGTCGGGAGCTACCATGCAACACACGTTTACCTCGACTGTCGCGTATATGTGTCTCGGGTTGAGTTGGGGGGATCTATGAGGACAGGGCCAATTTGAATTGTCCGTCCACCGAGATGGTGGCATAGTATCATGGCCTCCTAACCAAGTACTTCAGAGTTAGAATGGTACCACATTGTGAAGTAGAGTCTAAGCTCATGCATATCATTGCATTTTTGTGTGATTGTTTGTCGTGATTAATATGTATTGTGTGCGATGATAATTTCGTAGATGATTTGATTTTATTGTGAAATGTATTGATTTCCCTTGGTTTTGACTTTATAATGTTATGTTTTTCCTTGAAAAATGTTTGTCTAATGATACGATTTATTTATGATTAATTGCGTGTTCTCCTTACTTATATTATACTATTAACATGATTTCAAAACTCACCTCCTTCGTTGTTTGTGTTTGACTGGCTTGGCCCTGCGTTTGCGAAATCGCAGTTGTTACAGGTTAATGAATCTTGAAGCTCAAGTTGGGAGGAACCCCGCTCTGATAGGTGATAGCGGGAATAAGGGTTGTAATTTGTATTTTACTTATTTAATTTGAAACGACTTTTTGTATGAAAACCATATAAGTACTAGTAAGTTTTTAGAATTGAATCAAGTAATTATACTTCAATCAAATTTTATGGAATTTGCACTATTTTATAGGAAGAAAAAGTTTAAAGTGTTCCTTTTGATTTTTGAGAAACGTGATATTTTAAATTAATTATCAAAGTTTTTATTCCCTTAAAAACGTATTTGTTTTACCTTCTGCGAAATATAAGTTAAAAATTCTATTGTAAATTATAATATATTATTTTGGGGTTTAGGGTGTCACACTTTCTAAATAGCTTTTCCCCTCTCTCTTGACCAATCCAAATTTGCCCCAAAATCCGGTATCTATTATCAATATCAATATCAATCAATACAATAAATTACCAATTCTTGTGCCATAAGTTACCAATTTATTATATATAATTAAAAGAGACTCATGCCACCTTATGCTATTTTCTCCACGTCAGCGAACATTTGCCACCTCAGCTAAAAAGCTGATGTGTACATATTCCTAAAGAGTTCATGTTCACTTTCTAAATAGCTTTTCCCTTCTCTCTTGACCAATCCGAATCTGCCCCAAAATCCGGTATCTATTATCAATATCAATATCAATCAATACAATAAATTACCAATTCATGTGCCATAAGTTACCAATTTCAATACAATAAATATCAATTATTTGTCCTCTATTATTATTGATAACGTTTATTCCTCTATAAATATTTTCAAATTGAATATTATATAGTATCATTACTGAAAAAAAAATAATTTAATAAAATTTACAATATCCGAAATCTATCACATGTCACTTATTAGATAACTAAAATTAATATTTAAATCAAATAGAAAGATATAATTTTGAATTAGGCCAACAATTTGTTTTTCTATTTTTTCTTATTATATCATTACTCATCTATCTGGACTTAGAGAAAAATTTATATATTTTCTGAAACACATTTTTTCTAAGGATGAAATCATGAAATCTTACTATTT
>JBBPBP010000001.1:21445339-21466956 GCA_037974735.1 Cicer chorassanicum
TATCATCGAAACATCAAAGGTTAAATTATTTTTACACTAATCTCGTACATACAATCTTCCCTTGTTATGATGATAAACAATTATAATTTGATAAATAATTTTCAATTTCTTAAAGATAATAAATATTTTTGTGGAATATTTTTCTAAGGGCTCTCTCTTAGTCCAACAACCGAAATTAAATTTAATAAGATGAAAGAAAAGACAATAGTATTTAATCATATAAAAATATGATATTTACAAAAAAAATTCAAAAGCACTCTCTAAATTTGATGAAGATAACATGTTGATACCAATAAATTAATAGATGCTCAAAACACAAAATTATTCAACATTCTTTAGGGATGATAAGTCCATCAAAGCGAGATAGACTTGTATGTATCCAAATTAAATTATTTGAGATATTTCTTCATTCTCCAAAACCAAGTTTCTATAATGTTAAGCTCAGAAACAGGTTATCCAAGTTCTTCTGAGTTGTTAAGTTATTTCAAACAAGATTGACAATAAGAACGAACACTACAATATTTTTCAAAACAAAGAATTTGAGATGTTAAACTAAAAAGTGTGGTTATACATGTTGTTTTGAGATGTTAAGCTCTTTCAAATAAGGTTGAAGAATAAGTATGTGATATTTATATGTAAACATGCATTAGTTTTTAAAAGATCATATCATATAGAGAAGAGAAAGACACAAATACAAAGTTACTAATAGAATAACATACATAAGAAAATAAAATAAAATATATGCTGAATTACACTTGTGGTTCCTTAACTTAATTTCAAGTAACGTTTTAGTCTTTTGTCTTTTTTTTTCTTCCCATTTTAGTATTTTATCTGGTTAAATAATTTCAATTTCACCCTTTAAGTGGATTTCCGTTAAGGCAACATTAACAAATTCCCTCATCCGTTTTCTTCTCAGTTTTCTTCTCTTTCACATTTCAAAATCCCTTGTTTAGTCTTCTCCTCTCCCACTCGTTTTCCTCTTCTCATTTTCTTCTCCCATCCGTGAAATCCTAAATCCGTTTCAACCATACCATGAAGGAATCGAAGAACACACCGTCGGAATCAATTTTCAAGAAATCGTAAACCTACATGAGAAGAAAGGTAAGAAGTTTATTAATTCTGATGTTTAGCGATTCCGATTTGTTTTAGGGTTTAGGGTTTAGTTGGGTCCTTATGGTATTTATTATTTGCATGTGTTTAATTTTTGAATGAGTTGATTCTTGCATGTGTTGTTTATTGGGGTCTAGGGTTTGTGGTCCACACATACATATTCCTTCCTCTTTTTCTAAGATTATGGGGTCAAGTTTGTGGTCCCTACCATTTGATTATAGTTTTTTATTAATGCGTTTTTTTTTTTTTTTTTCAATTTATAAAATGTCAAATTGGAAATGTGATGCTGACAGGTGGAGTGACTTTGAGATTTTTGATATTATTAAACAAATGGGGTATCTTGAAGTTATTAGTATATGGTATGAGGTGTATGGTGAGAAAAAGTTTCTGGAAAATGACATTGGAGCAATGGAAATGGTAAATTTTGCCAAGGCTAATGGGAATGTGATTTGTATCTTATTCATCCAGTATCTCAGTCCTTATTTGTGGATAATGTGCAGATTGAGACTCAAAAAGATGAAGTTAAATAGGCCCTGATACACATGAACCAACCCAAATGCAACATATCATACAACCTATCAAACCTAGAGGAAGACCCAAGAATGCACAAGCTCAGTCCTAGCCTGCAAAAGCTCAGTCCCAGCTTGAACAAGCTCAAGCTCAATCCCAGCCTGCACAAGCTCAAGCTCAATCAATCACTTTTAGGCCAAAGTTCAAAACATGGAGGATATAATATTAGAATCTGTCACTTTTAGATATGTCATTTTGTTTATGTCATTTTGTGTCTTTTGTAGCACCTGAAACATTTTACTTTGTTTTGAATGGAATGGAGTACATTTGTTAAATGAATTATATGCATAAATGAAGTAGGAACATGGTAGCAGTTTGTGTCATTGTCTCAATATTTGAATGAATTATGAATGTAGCAGAAGCAAGATTAAGTAAAAATGATAAGTTTGTTCATTGTTTCAGTTTTTGAACGAATTATGAATGTAGCAGGAGTGTAACCCCTCGGATTTTTTTATCCAAAACGTTACTTAAAAATATATTGATTAGAAATGTTTACGACAATTTTTTTTAATTAAAATACCTAACATTCATTCATACAAATAATTAGTAACAACCACGTTTATTTAATATTATTAAGAAAATGTTTATTCAAAGCTAAAACAAAGAAAAAATAATTATTCTTAATGGAAGGAAACCCACTTCCGTATTTCTAGAATTCTAGTGCATTTTAAAAGTTGGTGACAAAAGATTAAAAATAAACTTAGAAATATCGTGGCAATTCTATTATTGAGACATTGTCTTGAAAAACTCATTTTTACCCCCACGTTCGCCGCATATAAATACTCATCAACTACTCTTGAATCTCCTCGAACTCATTAGTACCTAAAATGTTTTTGTAAGAGTCAGTTTTATCCATCATCCACATCAAACCAAGGTTAAACATATAGAAGAATAAAACAAAACATATAAATGTAAAAACTTTCAATTTAAAAGAAAAAATAAGCAAACTAATAAATTGCATAACAAAAATATATACATGATGCATGCTCCTAAAACTATATGATCCGGATATAAACCTGCTACTAAGGTAACTTCCACACAAAAAGATCACCCATACCAACAGGGAAAACCTGCCACTAAGACAACTTTCACGAAGATGCAGATGCCATGATATGATGATATATTATCAAAGAGATATATTCCCACACAGCCCACTAAGAATCATGTCATATGCAATCAAATCACTTTTTTAAAATCATCATCTTATTCACACATCACTAAGATCACATGTCACACGTCCTTATTATGAGTATCACATATCCATAAACAAATAATCATGAAAATCATAACTTTCACCACATACACACAAAAATCGAGACTTGGTATCATACACACCATAAAGATTAACACGTTAACATATATAACAACAAAATTCAACTCCAACTCATATACATCATCATAAAACTTTGTCACATATAACATACAAATTCAACCCTTTTTTCATATTCATTATAAAAGTTAAAACTTTATTACATATAACATAAAATTCATATTTTACTTCATATTCGCCATAAAAATCAAAACTTTATCATATAAAACATAAAAATCCATACTTTACTTTATATTTATCATAAAAATTAAAACTTTATCACATATAACATCAAAATTCAAACTTTACTTCTTAAAAATCATATATATTATATAGTGAACTTAACGCAAATGATTGGAGTTTCATTATTTTAATTCATTAGTCTACATTTATTCCTTTCAAAGAGCAAGCAATCACAATTATTAATTTCATGTCATCCAAACCAACGCTCTAACTATAATTTGTGTGGGGAAAAGCCCTTACCTTGGCCGTTTTTCTTCCTAGTACAAATCTTTAAGCCCCACGAAGTTGTTCACAAGGAAAAAGAAGTTCCAAGCTTTTGATGTACGAAAAAGATGAGGTGGTGGTGATGGTGGCTAGGATTTTGGTATTTTTTACAAAATCTTGTTTGTAAAGGGTTTGTGAAATAGGGTTTCTGATGGTGGCTAGGGTTTCGGTATTCCTTTCTATTTATTATTACTGAGTGTAGAAATATTGTGGCTAGGCTTGAATAAGGAATAGAAAGGAGAAAATATTATTATTATTATTATTATTATTATTATTATTAAATAATTCTTACTAAATAATTCTTACTAACAACTTTACTAAATAAGTCGAATAAGGTGAATAATTACCACATGAAAAGGTTAGGGTGGAGCTCTCTCATCTTTTCCTCTAATTCCCAAGTTGCATCTCCAGTCATTTGATCCCAAATCACCTTGACCAAGGTGATCTCTTTGCCTCGTAAGTGCTTAGTGGTCATATCCGCAATGCTCAGCGGCGGAACTACAAACGAAAAGTTCTCCTTCAATTGTATATCATTTGGCATGATTATATGGGAAGGATTAACGATGTACTTCCTCTTAGAGATAAAAATACATCTACTAAATAATTCTTACTAACAACTTTACTACAATAAGTCGAATAAGGTGAATAATTACCACATGAAAAGGTTAGGGTGGAGCTCTCTCATCTTTTCCTCTAATTCCCAAGTTGCATCTCCAGTCATTTGATCCCAAATCACCTTGACCAAGGTGATCTCTTTGCCTCGTAAGTGCTTAGTGGTCATATCCGCAATGCTCAGCGGCGGAACTACAAACGAAAAGTTCTCCTTCAATTGTATATCATTTGGCATGATTATATGGGAAGGATTAACGATGTACTTCCTCAGTTGTGACACATGGAACACGTCGTGCAGTTTAGCTAGATTCAGAGGCAAAGCAATCTAATAAGCTACAAGACCCACGCGTTGGAGGATCTGGTATGGGCCAATGAGTTTAGGAGTTAGCTTCTTAGACTTCAGTGCCCTACCAACTCCAGTAGTAGGCGTCACTCTCAAAAATACATGTTCACCCTCTTGAAACTCTAGCGGTTTCCTTCGTTGGTTGGCATAACTCTTTTCTCTACTTTGCGCTATCTTCATCCTTTCTTGGATCAGCCAGACCTTATTTGTGATCTGTTGTACCAATTATGGCCCCACAATTAGGTTCTCACCATCCTAATACCAACATAAGGGGGTGTGGCACTTACCCCATATAGAGCCTCGTACGGTGCCATCCCAATGCTCCCATGATAGCTATGGTTATAGGTGAACTCAACCAGAGGCAGCATATTATCCCAACTTCCTCGATCATCCAACACGCACGTTCTCAGTAAATCCTCAAAGGTCTGAATAGTTCTTTCTGTTTTTCCATCGGTTTGAGGGTGATAGGCCAAACTCAATCTCAACTTAGTACCCAACGCCTCATGTAATGCCCCCCACAAACGAGAAACGAACTTTAGATCTCTATCTGACACAATGCTGGAGAGCACCCCATGAAATCTGATAATCTCGGGAATGTAGATCTATGCAAGCTTAGTCGCATCATAAATAGTCCTCACGGGTATGAAACGAGCAGATTTGGTCAACCTGTCGACAATCACCCAAATGGAGTCAAACTTCTGTTGAGTCTTAGGCAACAGGAACAGGATTAAGCAAGAATTATGAATGTAGCAGGTGCAGGATTAAGCAAGAATTATGAATGGAACAGGAACAAAATTATGAATGAAGTAGAATTATGAATGAATGAATTATGAATGGAACAGGAATAGAATTATGAATGAATTAATGAATTATGAATGGATTATGAATGGAACAGGAACAAAATTATGAAACAGAATTATGAATGAAGCAGAATTATGAATTCTGCATTCCTTATGACTTAATGAATTATGCATCTCAATTTCTACATACTATATCTTTCTAATTTTCTGAGATTCATAGCAGCATGATTCCTATCTTAAAATACAAATTGATCCTTTTTTTTTTCATCAATTTAAATTTAATGTTGAATAGTACAATTGCAGACAAATCAAACATTAAACTGCCAGTAATAATTAAAGAAAGAACAACCAAGATCATTGGAGGCACAATTGATGCAAAAGCTAATTACATTAATAGTTCCAAATGCCATACAACAAACTCTATCATTACTACATACTTACAACAAATCTACTACATCAACCTCAAGAAAATTACATCAACTAAAGTAAGCTCATTTCAGAGCTAAGATCAACAATAAAACAACACATGTTACACCAAACAAAATGCATAAAAATAGCAGCAACTTCATCTTAATAATGGTTGACTTGTGATCTCCATGCATCTTCAAAATGACATTCCTAAGAGTCATAATCTCCACCTCCTTTTGGGGGCACTCTTGACATTGTGTATGTATCTGTTGTGGAGTTCTCTATTATGTTTTAGGCATATAGCCTGAATCCCAAACAAAGTAATTTCATCTACGTTCAATGTCATAACTCTACAATTGATGAACAAAGACAACATCAAAATAATTTTTATTTTAATTGAACTAATCTCAAATACATAAGAAACAATTCAATATTCCAAATCAACAAGAATCAAATAACAAATTTTTAATTTGAACCAAAAACCATAAATCTAATTACCCTAATATGAGAAAACCCATTTGAAAAACAAAATCCCGAAATCCAATATAACAACCTCAAATAAAATAATCAAAAACCATAAAGGTATTGATACTTACCACAAAATTCCTACAACCCCAAAATTTTCTTCCTCTGTTCGGACCCTATTTTGGCACTGTGCGCATCACATGTTTCATACCACAAGCACAATTTGGCAGTTCACCAATTCCATTGGAAACGAAAGAACCATAGTTGTAAGACTGTGTATTTGACCCATTTGAACATGAGGCGGCCATGAATTTTGAGTTTTGGGAACCGTGAATATGATTTTTCATGGATGGGAGAAGAAAACGAGTGGGATAGGAGAAGACCAAACATGGGATTTTGAAATGTGAAAGAGAAGAAAACTGGGAAGAAAACGGAGGAGGGAATTTGTTAATGTTGCCTTAACGGAAACCCACTTAAAGGGTAAAATTGAAATTATTTAAAAAGATAAAATACTGAAATAGGAAGAAAAAAAATAAAGGATTAATACGTTACTTGAAATTAAGTTAAGGGACCACAAGTGTAATTTAGACTAAAATATATAAACAAACAACAACAAATGATAAGAAAGAAAGTAACAAATGACAAAAACAGATGAAACATGAAGTTTAAAGTAAACACATCGATAAATGCAAGAATGTAAACTAACAAACAAGAGAGTCAATGAAAAGATAACATAATTACATGATATAGAATTAAATAAACCCAAAATAAGTATTAAGTAAGACCCAATTGTAAGAACCATATTTGTTAGAGAAAAAGGAAACATTTGATATTTCGATGATAACAAATATAAAAGAACGATTTATCCTCTATTTTTTTTTTTTTGTAGTGTGTAGGTAAAATATCATCTCACAAACAAACTATAAAAAAGAAAACGAAAACAAAGAAAGAAAGAAGAAAAAAAAAGAGAACATCTGATAATTACTATCTTGGTGACATGAATAGTGCAAAATGAGTATGTGACGAAAGAATGGACCGTCTGATACTAATCATATAGTGATGAATGAATTAGTCACGGTCAAATTAAATGAGCATCATATGCCCTATTTTTTAATGAAAATATGGTTCAAAGAATGTCGAAGAAACAAACTAGATCTGAAGTTCACCATCTTACAACAAAAGTGAATCACATAAAATAATTCGAAACATGTCATTCTGCATATGGCTCAAAGAATGAAAGCATCATTTTATGAAAATATGTGAGCAAGTATACTTAATCTTTAATAAGTAATAAAAAAGTAAGTAGAAACATTCCACAAGAATTGTAGTGTTAAACTTGTTTATAAAGATTTACTAAAAACAAAGCTTGTTTGTCAAAACAAAAAGAATAAATATATTGGTTTTTAACGTGAGGTTAAAATAAAGGTTTGGTATGGCGAGGAGTCTAATTAAAAAGACTAAAAGAGGTTTAAAAGCAAATGGGAAACAAATCAATCAAAAGATAATATTATAGTTATATCATACTACGACAATGCTACAACAATAATGAGTGAGACAAAACTGAGATGTATTTCAACATTTTTAGCATGGTTTTCACTAAACTAGTCCTATTTCTAGTTTTTCATTAGATACATATTTCACTAAAAACATCTTTTAACCCTATCATTACAAAATTATTATTCTCAGTTATTTAACATTAATTGATTTTTCAATTAATCAACTTCATCCATATGAATCAAACAAATTCACTTATAGACTAGTCCTAAATCACTAAGCTAGCACAAGTTATAGGTGATCAAACTACACACTGAGACTACATCAAAAAAATTCGATTCAACATGTCACACACACATTATAACATGAAACCAGAATAACACTTAAGAACTTATTTGATTTCCCCAATTAAAATATGTAGCTTATGTTTAACTTAGAAACAAACAAAATAGTAAGTAATATCATTACAAGAATAATTGTTATCACAAATATCAACTTAAACAAGAGTTAAATAAAAGTTACAGAGAGCAAGAGCTGATACAAAGATAATAGAAACTCTTAAGAACCCCATGTATATTCTTAAAACCCTTTGTTGAAAGTGAACTTCTTGGATCTTGAATTGATGAGGTGAATTGATGAGGTAAAATGAGATGAAAACTGAAGGGTTGCTATATTTTTTACGGTGGCAAAAATAGTATATAAAAAAGAAGAGATCAACTTTTATCAGTCTTCGCTCTTTTTCTAATGACTTTGAAAATGTCATAACAATTGAAAATGCAAAAAGTAAAATTAGTTTACACTCGAAAATAATATTCAAAGGTTTCGTATCCTGATCGAGACATGTAAATAAATATATTAGAATTGCTAGAGAAAAAATATAAACAAATTAATATTTTGGTATTGTGTGAAATAAATAAGCTATATTTTGGAATTATTTGACATAAATTAATTCAAATACTTAAAACTATGGAATATAAAAAAATTGTGAGTATGGCTCAAAAAAAAATTTGTGAGTAAAAAAAAACAACAAAAAGACAAATAACTACTATTTTAGTATTGTGTGAAATATTAAAGGAATAAATTAATAAATTAATTAATAATTAGTTAGAATAATAAAATGTTATATTTCAAATTCCAACCATGTACTTCCCCGAAAATTTTAGAAAGTGCCACCAAACTATGACTTTAGTTATGAAGATGAGTTGAAATGTGAACATACTAGTATTATATTTATAGAGTACTTAATTATTTTAACTAACAAAACGGGTCAACATACTCCGTTCTGTCATGGACCCGTCTAAAAAATGTAGGACGGAACGTACCAACTAATACTGACAAGTTAAAAATCTTACTTTGTCCCTTCTTTATAAGGCGGGTTAGCTGCTTGGCAAACCGCATGGTTAACTATTTGATTAAAAAAATTAATTCATAAATTCATAAAAACTATAAAAAAAATATTAATAAAATTAAATTAAATACAACTTTAGAAAACTAAAATATAAAATTAATGAGCCAAACAAAAATATAAAAATTATCATTCAAACATTTATGATTCATCATTCAAAAACATAAAATATGTCATAAAAAATTAATGGCTTCACCATACTAATTCACAAACTATTAAAAACATGAAGCTAAAATTATGAAACCATAAAACATTAACAAAGTCCTCTAAAATTTGTGAATGGATATGTAATCATTCGTCAAACAACGTATAAAATATTAATATTCATACTAATTTTAAAATTAATTACTAATTAGGTTAACTGAGTTGAGCTAAAATTAAAATAATTTTTTTAAAATAGACTAAGATTTTATATTTAATAAAATTTGTTTTTTATTATGACCCCCATTGGTCAACCTATCTTGCTTCGTTACTGTCCCATTTTTCTGACGGGTTAGGTGGAACAAACCAACTAATAATAGCAAGTTGAACATCTCAACTCTCCACAAAAAAAATGACGACTTAAATAGGCTGCGATGGACGGACCTAATCCAGTTTACTATTCCTAATTTTACCCCTCACACAAAATAATCAAGTTATGCCACTATCTGCATTCATCCTTCTATACGTTAAATACAATTTTGATTAAAGATTTTAATTATAATTCTACATAATTTTTAAAAAAATTATAATTATTGCATGTATAATTAACATTATAAATATATTTTTTTGTAAGGATAATCAGCTGCATATCAAACTTTTTAATAGTATTTAAAAAATTAAAAAAAAAAAATATATATATATATATATATATATATATATATATATTTGGCTGAGTTGTACCGCATATGCATGGGAACCGGCCAGTTCCCTAAATATAAATTACTACCGCTAAGCATCGAAGCTTCATCCAAAGAAGGCCTCGACTTCCTTGAATTACTACCACTATGCCAAATTCGTATTCTTGTAACCGAATATATTAAGATCAGTTTTACAAAAAATAAAAAAAGAAGTTTATAACTTTAAATTTTAAGATCAATTTGATAAAATTTATTTATGAGTTTATAGACTATAGTTTATAACGTTTTTCATAAATTAATTAGTAGTTTGTGGTTTGTCATTTTTTTAATTATTGTATTAAAATCTCTTTTTATATTTTATAGATTAATTTCATAATTTAAAAAAGTAATTTTAAATTTTTAAATAATTTAACATTAAAATTTTAAATAATTTAATAAATTAAATAATTTATTTGTTATAGTTTAAATTAAATAAACTAATTATTAAATTAAAAATATATCATATTAATAAGTAATTTATTTTATTATAATTTATCATATTAAAAATATATCATACTAATAAGTGATGGGAGGAGGATGTGGGATAGTTATGTGAATGAATTGCTTTTTGAAGTGGTTTGGATACAACTCTTTATTTTGATCATGAATTGCTTTAACACTAGCATTATGCATTTATCACTCTTTTTTCTTCGTTTGATTGTGTACCTTAAAGCTATGATCAATGTGTTTGATGCGATGCTTAGTTGCAAAGGTGAAGTTACTTTGAATTGCAAAGGTAAGCTAGCAATTATAGACGACATTATTTCTATTTTTATTTTTTTTTTCCTTTAATTTAGACTAACAGTAAAGTTTTAGAGGCCATGTTACATGAATTGTTATTGTCCCTGAGCTAAATATTGTTGGGAAAAATCAGAGATAATTAGAGATAATTATCTCAATAATGCATAATATTTTTCCCCACCTGTGCAGATAAATGACCAAATAGAAAATACAATTCTAAGAGCCATAATAATTGGCAGAAAGTTAAATATGAGACAAACACAATTTTAACGTGGAAAACGTCCCTCAAAATTGAGAGAATAAAAACTACGGACCTAATTCAGTAAAAACTTTCACTATAATAATTAATGGGTACACCAGAGTCTTCCTAATAACAATAGGGAATATCAATCAACAACAACAACCATATAACAACCTTCCACTAAAGTGGGTATGCCAAAGTAACTCTCATAGAAAGTAAAACTAATCAACTGTTACCACCACCAGAAGTGAATTCATTTCCTTTTCTCTAGTTGTCGTGCATGTGTGCGGTTACTGTTGTTGTTTTGATTTTTTGCATTATGAATTAATGAATTATGAATGGAATAGGAACTGAATTATAAAACAGAATTATGAATGAAGCAGAAATATGAATTAATTTTGCATCTCAATGAATTCCATATTATGCATTCCATATGAATTAATGAATTCTGCATCTCAATTTCTACATACTATATCTTTCTGATTTTCTGAGATTCATAGCAGCATGATTCCTATCTTACAATACAAATTGATCCTTATTTATTTGTTATAGTTTAAAATAAATAAACTAATTATTAAATTAAAAATATATCATACTAATAAGAGATGGGAGGAGGATGTGGGATAGTTATGTGAATGAAATAGTTTTGGAAGTTAATATAACAAAAAAAAATTATCAAGTAAAATAAAACATGGACCCAAAACCAAAAGCCTCACTCTTAGTCGGGCATATCTTGGGCGAAGGTTTTATTTAATGAATTTCCTTCCATTCCATCCCTCTAGTTCATTTCAATTTTCAACTACATAAAACGAACCACAACATAGAGACGGCTCTTCTCCGACGTTTGAATAAAGAAACAAACACGCTGACGTCATCAAGTACTGTCGTTTCATGGCTGAGTATGGCAACCCACTGGATGAAGCTGTGTGCGCACTCAAACACGTCACCTTTCTTGCAAGTACCCTTTCAGCAAATATGTCTTTCAACGGGTAAAAATGTTTAATTTCTATTAATGTTGTTTAGAATCTTTCTTTTCCATTTGAATGTAGTGGTTTCTCTCTTTGATTAACTTTTTTTATTTTGCTCTTAAATGCTTTATTTTGTAGGTTTCTGTTTTTATTACAAAGGAGAAGAAGATTGATAGGTAAAGCCATGCAATTGATGTACAAAGGTGAGTCATTACAACTTAACTGAGCTAGTGCTAGAAATGCTAATTACTATTAACGTGGGAATCTCTGTTTTACTATCTGAATGCATTTTGAAGTGGTTTAGATACAACTCTTTATTTTGATCATGAATTTCTTTAACACTAGCATTATGCATTTATCACACTCTTTTTTCTTCATTTGATTATGTACCTTACAACTATGATCAATGTGTTATGTAGTTAATTTTATGCGATCCTTAGTCGCAAAGGTGAAGTTACTTTGAATTGCAAAGTTAAGCTGGCAATTATTTACGTCATTATTTCTATTTTCATTTTTTGTTGTCCTTTAATTTAGACTAGCAGTAAAGTTTTAGAGGCCATGTTACATGAATTGTTATTGTCCCTGAGCTATATATTGTTGGGAAAAACCAGAGATAATTAACTATAATTATCTCAATAATGCATAATATTTTTCCACACCTGTGCAGATAAATGGCCAAACAGAAAATACAATTCCAAGAGCAATAACAATTGGCAAAAAGTTAAATATGAGCCAAACACAATTTTAACGTGGAAAACTTCCCTCAAATTAAGAGAATAAAATACACCGGACCTAGTCCAGTAAAAACTTCCAGTATAATAATTAATAGGTACACAAGAATCTTCCTAATAACAATAGGGAATATCAATCAAGAACAACCTTATAACAACATTCCACTAAATTGGGTATGCCAAAGTAACTATAAGAGAAAGTAAAACTACTCAACTGTTACCACCACCATAACTGAATTCCTTTCCTTTACCCTGCCTGCAGTGCGTGCATGCGGTTACTGTTGCAATTTTGGTTTTTTGCATTATGAATTAATGAATTATGAATGAATGAGTTAATGAATTATGAATGGATTATGAATGGAACAGGAACAAAATTATGAATGAAGAAGAATTATGAATTCTGCATTCCTTATGAATTAATAAATTCTGCATCTCAATTGCTGCATACTATATCTTTCTAATTTTCTGAGATTCAGAGCAGCATAATTCCTATCTTACAATACAAATTGATTCTTATTTATTTGTTATAGTTTAAAATGAATAAAATAATTATTAAATTAAAAATATATCATATTAATAAGTAATTTATTTTATTATAATTTATCATATTAAAAATATATCACACTAATAAGTGATGGGCGGAAGATGTTGGATAGTTGTGTGAATGAGAGGAGGATGCGGGATAGTTATGTGAATGAAATAGTTCTGGAAGTTAATATATCAAAAAAAAAATTATCAAATAAAATAAAACATGGCTCCAAAACCAAAAGCCTCACTCTTAATTGGGCATATCTAGGGGAAGTTTTTATTTAATGAATTTCCTTCCATTCCTTCCCTTGAGTTCATTTCAATTTTCAGCCACCCAACATGAACGGCAACATAGAGACGGATCTTCTCCGGCGTGTGAGCAAAGAAACAAACACGCCGACGTCAACAAGTACTGTCGTTTCATGGCTGAGTATGGCAACACACTGGATGAAGCTGTGCGTGCACTTAAACGCGTCACCTTTCTTGCAATTCCACTTTCAGCAAATATGTCTTTCAACGAGTAAAAATGTTTAATTTCTATTAATGATGTTTAGAATCTTTCTTTTTCATTTGAATGTAGTGGTTTCTCTCTTTGATTAACTTTTTTTATTTTGCTCTTCAATGCTTTATGTTGTAGGTTTCTGTTTTATTAACAAAGGAGAAGAAGACTAATAGGTAAAGCCATGCAATTGATGTACAAAGGTGAGTCATTACAGCTTAATTGAGCTAGTGTTAGAAATGCTAATTACTATTAACGAGAGAATCTTTCTATTTTACTATCTGAAGGCTTTTTGAAGTGGTTTGGATACAACTCTTTATTTTGATCATGAACTTCTTTAACACTAGCATTATGCATTTATCACACTTTTTTTTCCTCATTTGATTGTGTATCTTACAGCTATGTGTTTTGTAGTTAATTTGATGCGATGCTTAGTTGCAAAGGTGAAGTTACTTTGAATTGCAAAGGTAAGCTAGCAATTATTTACAACATTATTTCTATTTTCATTTTTTGTTGTCCTTTAATTTAGACTAGCAGTAAAGTTTTAGAGGACATGTTACATGAATTGTTATTGTCGCTGAGCTGTATATTGTTGGGAAAAATCAGAGATAATTATCTCAATAATGCATAATATTTTCCCCATCATAAATGGCCAAACAAAAAATACAATTCCAAGAACAATAATAATTGGAAGAAAATTAAATATGAGACAAACATAATTTTAACGTGGAAAACTTCCCTCAAATTTCGAGAATAAAAACCACGGGACCACCTAGTCTAGCAAAAACTTCCACTATAATAATTAATGGCTACACCAGAGTTTTCCTAATAACAATAGGGAATATCAATCAACAACAAGAACCTTATAACAACCTTCTACTAAAGTGGTTATGCTAAAGTAACTCTCAGAGAAAGTAAAACTACTCAACTGTTACCACCACCAGAACTGAATTCCTTTCCTTTTATGTGGTTCGTGCGTGCGTGCGGTTAATGTTGTTGTTTTGGTTTTTTGCATTATGAATTAGTTAAATTATGAATTAATGAATTAATGAATAATGAATGGATTCTCTCTTTAATTAACTTTTTTTTATTTTTCTCTTAAATGCTTTATTTTGTAGGTTTCTGTTTTTATTACAAAGGAGAAGAAGACTGATAGGTAAAGCCTTGCAACTGATGTACAAAGGTGAGTCATTACAACTTAATTGAGCTAGTGCTAGAAATACCAATCTATTATATATTATCTATTATCTATTCTATTATATATATTAAAATAGACTCCCACATAAACATCATCTAATATTATGACATTTCGTTCAAATATTGTCACCTCAACAAAAAATCTGTGGCACATCTAAAATGTTTTTCCTCTTCAATTCTCTTTATTGTTCAACTTCCAATTTGATTTAACACACATTTTATTATTATTATTATTATTATTATTATTATTATTATTATTATTATTATTATTATTATTATTATTATCATCATCTATTATCTATATTAAATTAGACTCCCACATAAACATCATCTAATATTGTGACATTTCATTCAAATATTGCCACCTCGACAAAAAATCCTATGTGGCACATCTAAAAGGTTTTTTCTCTTCAATTCTCCTTATTGTTCAACTTTCAATTTGCTTTAACACACATTTTATTATTATTATTATTATTATTATTATTATTATTATTATTATTATTATTATTATTAAGCAACTAATATTATGTATAACTATTAATGTGTCATGACTTACAAATATACTATTCTACTTCTTCAAACAATCTCTACTATTAGTGCCTTGCAACCCAATTATTTTGAAAGAAGTAGATATAGTTGGAAAATTCTTTTTTTTTTTGCACAAATAGCTTTTGAGTAAGTGGTATTTTGTAACATATTATACTTATTTGCTCAGTTTTCTCAAAACCTTGATTGTTCTTAGTTAGAGTATTATTTTTGCAGACATATTTGATCTTATCTACGACATGAAAATATATTGGCTCCTCAAAAGACAAAGAAGATCGTCCATATTCAGCTTTATATGAGTGTTATTATTGTGTCTTCGGGAGAAAACTATTTACCATTTATAGATAAAAGAATCATGTTTAATATTTAGATTAAAAAATTATTTGTTGTTTTTTTACGGAGATGCTTTTTGTTGTCAAATTTTTTAAAAATATTATCAATTTGAAGTTTCTACATCTCAAGTCATGTTGTATAGAAGTCTCATACTCAAAATATTGGAATTTAGATTTGTCATTTCTTTGACAGGATTAGAATGAAATGAATATCAAATGACAAAATCATTTTTAAATTTTTCTATCAATATTTTGACTATAAATTTAGATTTGACAACACAAAAAAAGAGCATGACTAATCTGATTTTGTGGTAGATAATTATATATATTAATATTTATTAAAATACTTTTAAGATTTTTAACACTAAATATAACTTATGAATTTTGTTTGTAGGATGATCTTCACTATGGATTTCTAATACTAAATATATGAATTAGTTGTAATTACATTCTGCAAAACATTTTACATATTCTCAAATGTGTGTTTGTCAACTCATATATAATAATTACTCAAATAAACTTACTTGAAAAAAATACTCTACAGACAAAATGAATAAATTGTATTATTTTTGAAAATTTAAAATCTCATTCACAATACTACGTGGGTTATATTCTAGTTACTATTAACATGAGAATCATTATGTTTTACTATCTGAATGCTTTTTAAAGTGGTTTGAATACAACTCTTTATTTTGATCATGAATTTCTTTAACACTAGCATTATGCATTTATGACACTCTTTTTCTTCATTTGATTGTGTATCTTACAGCTATGATCAATGTGTTTTGTAGTTAATTTGATGTGATGCTTAGTTGCAAAGGTGAAGTTACTTTGAATTGCAAAGGTGAAGTTACTTTGAGTTGCAAAGGTAAGCTAGCAATTATTTACGGCATTATTTCTATTTTCGTTTTTTGCTGTCCTTTAATTTAGACTAGCAGTAAAGTTTTAGAGGACATGTTACATGAATTGTTATTGTCCTTGAGCTATATATTATTGGGAAAAACCATAGATAATTAGAGATAATTATCTCAATAATGCATAATATTTTCCCCCACTCAAATAAATGGCCAAACAGAAAATACAATTCCAAGAGCAATAATAATTGGCAGAAAGTTAAATATGAGACAAACACAATTTTAACGTGGAAAACCTCCCTCAAATTGAGAGAATAAAAACCACGGGACCACCTAATCCAGCAAAAACTTCCACTATAATAATTAATGGGTACACCAGAGTCTTCGTTATAAGAATAGGGAATATCAATCAACAACAACCTTATAACAACCTTCCACTAAATTGGGTATGTCAACGTAACTCTCAGAGAAAGTAAAACTACTCAACTATTACCACCACCATAACTGAATTCCTTTTCTTTTCTCTTGTTGTCGTCCGTGCGTGCAGTTACGGTTGCTGTTTTAGTTTTTTGCATTATGAATTAATGAATTATGAATGGATTATGAACGAAACAGGAAAAAAATTATGAATGGATTATGAACGAAACAGGAAAAAAATTATGAAACAAAATTATGAATGAAGCAGAATTATGAATTCTGCATTCCTTATGAATTAATGAATTTTGCATCTCAATTTCTGCATACTATATCTTTCTAATTTTCTGAGATTCATAGCAGCATGATTCCTATCTTACAATACAAATTGATCCTTATTTATTTGTTATAGTTTAAAATAAATAAACTAATTATTAAATTAAAAATATATCATATTAATAAGTAATTTATTTTATTGTAATTTATCATATTAAAAATATATCATACTAATAAGTGAAGTGAAATACCAATACTTCTCGATGCATAGTGAGTTAGGTGACTGAAATTTATCTATTTTTTAGATGTTGAAAATAATATTACATATTCAACTTATCTAAAAAAAAAATTGATTCTATTTTCATTTTCTTTTATTAGATAGGAGAGAGTATGATTTAATTAATAATAACTAATATTAATACTATTGTTGGTTTTTTTGTTCAGGATGTATACTACAGAAACGAAGTTGGGATCTCCATCAAAAATATTTACTGTTATGATTGACACAGAAAGTGATCTTTTGTGGATCAATTGCAAACCTTGTAGTAGTTGTCCTATATAGAGTGAGCATGGGGTAAGAATTTTCAATTTTCATTGATGTTTGTTTTTTTTTTTTTACTATACACACAAATTAGTGCTACTTACTTGTGGAGTGGGGCTTCTTTTATTGCCTTGGAAACCAAGGTTCTGATTTTGAGCATAATATTTGTTGCTTGTTGCTTGTTGTTTGTAGTGTAATGTACATATTAAGCTCAATTTCTTTGATACGGTTGGTTCATCCACAAATTCGTTGGTTAAATGTTCCGACCCCATATGTCCTTTTGGAGTTCAAAGTGCGGATGTTCAATGCTCTCTTCATGTTAACCATAACCAATGCAGTTACTCCTATTATTTTCAAGATGGGAGTGGTACCTCGGATGTTTATGTCAGAGATAAAATTTATTTTGACACAATCATCGGACGGTCTTCTCCTAGTAGTGGTAACACGTCGGCCACCGTTTTTTTTTTTTGTGAGAATCTCTTATGCTTATTTGTTATGGACAATTATAAATGTATGTGCATGCATTTGAAACATGTAGAAATTAAACTTGGATAGGAGGGTCAGTGACATACAATTTTAAAGAATAACCTATTACGATGTTGGCTATATTCTTGCACATGAGTTATTCTTTGAAATTGTATGTCACTGATGTGCAAAATTGCTTTAATAGGACGCTACAACGTGGTGCATAGGTTTTCAAAAAGGAGAAAGTGGATTCTCAATATTATGAGGTTAGATGAATAAAAAATTTAAATAGACTATATACTTTGCAAGAAATTGGAAGAAAAAAATTAGAATTATCTCATTTGATTATTAAATGGGAACTTTTAATAAATGATAAAAAAATTCTAAAAATGTCTTTTGTATCTGTTGCAAACAATAGGGTGGCATCATTTCATCTAAATTGATTTTTAATACATATTTATGTTTATTTTTGTTTTTCATTTGTCACAACAATCCAATTTCCAAAAACAAGTCAGTATACTATGCTCACGTATGATAATCATAAATCAGCCTTTTTATGTTTATTTTATGCAAGTATGGTAATCATAAATAGATTGACAGTTATGATCTTACCTTTCACATATCTTATCCTACAAGATAGAATAGTTGTCTATGACTTGGCTAATCGGCGCATTGGATGGACTAACTATAATTGTAAGCTCACCGCTTAGATTCTTATTTCATACAAGCAGTATATGGTCCTTTATTTTGTCTTAAAATTGAAAACTATGTTTAGGTTCCATCCCCGTCAGTGACTCTGAGCAAGGACAAGAACTTCAATTCAAGAACTAGTTGGTCGAGTGCCAGCAGTCTAGAGATAAGTATTCTCTCCAAGCTATTATATGTAACATTGTGGCTCTTTTTATGCCTATAATACAATCTTCATGAAGTCACTGTATTGTAATTTAAATCCAATATTCAAGTGACAGCTCATAGTAAAGGAAAGATTTGATCTTAATTGATGTAAATTTACTAATTAATTGTCATCTCCTTTGTGACTTATTAACACCTAAAGTCAATTCTACCATTAACAATATGCAATGTGTTATGCTATTATCATCAAAACAGTAACATGTCTTCAGTTGAGAAACTCATGACAAACTTAATATGAATAAAAAATTAGAAGAAAAAAATATGTTACTCTTAAAATGAATTAGTTTATAAAACCGTGAAAGGTTTTAAGAAGTTTCATCTATGAGAATGAGCTATATAGGAGAAGTAAAATGATAAGTGCATTGATTTGGTGAAGAAAACTAGTAATATTGAACTTCCAAAAGAGGAAGAGTTGGTGTTGCTCTATTTGAATGTGGAGACAACTCTCTTTTCCATTTGTTACATTCTCATATGTATTGTGAAACAACTTTAAAAGATTACAGATTTATAGGATTAAATTTTTAGTTACAAAATGTTATAACTAAGTTACTAATTATTATAATCAGTCCTTTTAAACTAAAGTGATGCTACATATTTACTAGTAAGCTGGTGAGATGGACAAGGGAGACCAATAAGCTGTTTGTTTATCTCTTAATTTATATATCAGTGATTTATAATAACAACGGTGCGAATTATAACGAGACTTATCGATATACTTTCCAAAACAATATATGAATGAATGTTAAGTATAATATAAGAATGTGAGTGTTTAGGAGAAAAATGGCATAACACATTGGTAGGACTTTGTTACGACAAGAGTGTGAAGAAAATTGGCAGAATAAATTTGATCTTAACCTCTTTTTATAGAGTAAGAAATTTTCGTTTTTGTCTTGCGATGTGACGTAGTTGCACGACAAAAATTTGTTTTAAATTGGCTAATAGCTGTCATCTTCATACGATAAATGTATCTCTTTGAAGCACTCGAAATGCCATAAAAAATAACTTATAATTGAGTTGCATGATAAACTTATTTCGTATTGCGATAGGAACTTCATTCCAACGAACACAGGTAATTGTTTCGCCCAACGAAGTCAGATCTTCGCACGATAATGTAATTAATGTTAGCAATTTTTTCTTATTGATACGCCATACACAACAAAGACGGTCAAAATAGTTGACTCAATGTTTTCGTCCCATTACATTATTATTATTAATTAATTAAAATTCATATAACACTTCACAGATATTCACAAAATACCAAATAGGAATAGCAACATATCACTAAAGTACATTACTTAAAAAAAACTTGTTTAATAAAAAAATGCACATTATTAAAGTAATTAGTATTTTGAATGCACATTTCTTTTTCTCAACTACTAAGTCATCATTGATTTAAAAACATACAAAATAACGTATGACACACTTTTAATATTTTGATACGCTTCAATTTTTAAACGACTCACCTTTCAAAAAACTATTTATTTTTTTTAAGAAGCACACTTCAATTTCTAAAAGGTATAAATTTCTTTGCTTTCTAAAATGGCTTATAAAAAAAATATCTTCTTCCTCTACTTTTGCTAAAACGTCCAACATTTTGTTGGAATCACGAATTGATTTGCAGTCTTAATATTGAACATAGTCGTCTCTTCCATTACAAAATCTCCCTAAAATGGATTTGTGTTCAAAAAATTGTGGTGGAGAAAAGGAAGGAAAATGTTAAATTCACTCCTTCCGATAAAACTAAGAAGAGGAAGCATATGGTAAATGGAACTGAGACATCCTCTCATTCTCCACAGAGATCAAAGAAGCTTATAGGTTTTTTAAAAGCCATTTTAAAATTTTATCTTCTCATGAAATCCCGTAGAGTTTTGTCAGAGGCAAATTTGTAGGACTTGTTTGATTCACATTCTAAAAACTCTATTTAAGCATTTTAAAATTAAAAAACTTGTTTGAATTATTTGTTTTTAAAAACTGTTTTGTAAAACTATTTTTAACCTTATACTTTTTCAAACAAAAAAAACAAAACAAATAATAGTGTTTTACTTTTCGTTATTTTTTCAATTTTTTTAATTCTTTAGTCAAAAACTACTTTAAAAAATTAGAGTTTCCAAATAGATTTTTTTAAATTTTCTTTTTAAAAACAATTTTCTAAAATTTATTTATAAAATAGTTTTCAAAAACTAAAAAGTAAAACACAATCAAACAAGTCTTTATCATCTTGCTTTTGGACGATGTATTCTTGAAATTTTCGTTTGATACATTTGCCTAATTTGTTATCTATTTGTATTTTTACAAGGTTTTCTTGAGCAATTTTTCTCTCTTATTCCAATTATTATTATTATTATTATTATTATTATTATTATTATTATTATTATTATTATTATTATTATTATTATTATTAATAGAAAAAAGCAAGATAAGTATATAATTTATTAAAATGGTAAACATAATATAATCTTAAAAAAAAAATT
>JBBPBP010000001.1:21466966-21483286 GCA_037974735.1 Cicer chorassanicum
TTTGACATCATAAAATTAAAGTAAAGTAAATATATATCCATATGTATTTATTAATATTTTATTACTAGATTTATTATATATACATACATATACAAACATAAAAATTATACTTATTGATTTAAAAAGGATCGTTGAAGAATAGGAGGAAGATAAAAAAAAAATGATTAATAAACATAAGTATATTTTGGTAGCTTTGGTCGTGATTCTTCTATTCTCAACAGGTATGTAGTTGATTTGCATAATAGAGTTCAAAACTTCTCTATATTCTTTCTTATGCGTATTAGTTTATTAATATTACTCTTTTCAATAAATATGGCCAAAATTATACTTCATACGGAGAAATTTTTTTCTAGATGTAACCAATACCATAATTGAAATTCGTTGTTGTCACAAATTTGTTTTTGATAAACTTAGAAGTTAGATTTGAAGAAAAGATTTTTGATTGTCAAATAAAACATGACAAGTTATCACTTAATGTGATCGTCAAATTAAGGAATATTTAATGAAATGTAAACTTGGATTCTTTGCACATATTGCGTACAATATTAGATATTTAAGGGGGCGTAACAATTGATGATGATTTCAATTAATCTTTGAAGCAAACCACAAATTTAAATTTTGAAGTAATAATTTTGTAGACAAAATTACATACATGATATTTTAAATTTGACTTTTTTTCTGAATTGGTAATTTAAATATTTTTATGAATTTAACTCTCAAAATATACATGTTGGACATTTTTAATTTACATTTAACTCCATAAAAAAACTAACGGATTTGTTAAGATGGTAAAGATACATAATGCTGTGGTGGTAAGTCAAAATTAAGAAGTTATTGTTTCTTTTTATTTTTGTTAAAAGTTGAAATCCTAAATTAAATTTTTTAAGGTTGTTCATCATCTTCATAAACCTAGAATTCAAAACAAAACAAAAATCCTAAAACAAAACTCAAATTAAATGAAACTCATAAATGCATATGTTGTTCCACCAATTCCAAAAACACATATAAGTGAAGTACACGTTTTGGACTGAAGTCATAATATTGCCACTACTTGCTTACAATCTACAATAGCCATCAAGAATGACATGAAATGGGTTAATGATGACACCTTTCCCCTATCCATAGTTCGCTGAATTGATTTACCGTAAAACACACAAGCTAGATCGAATCTAATTATGAATGTAAAGCTAGATCGAGAGAAAGGAAAGCATAATTGGAGATTTTCTTGGTGTCAAATGATTGGTTTGAACAAACTTAAAAATCTTAATTTATTTTAATTTGGATTTTAATTTTTGGGTTGATTAAGACGACGGTTATTTTAATTTAAAATTTTATTACTTTAAAAAAAATTAAAAATAATTGGTGAGTTGAACTTATCACTCCATCAACATGACATTATCTTAAAAGCCACATAATTTTTTAAGTAAAAGCCCATTGCGCACAATGTGCGTGCTTTGAGATTTTAATACCATTTTCCAAAAAAAAAGAAACTTATAAGATCAACTTGAGAAATGAGTTAGATTTGAAAAATTGTTGACATAATTTGTCTAATTTGTAATAGTAAATCACAAATAGGCTTAAATATGTAAAACGTACCTATAAATAGGGATCATTTTAATTTTAGTTCATATAATTTTTTTTTTTAATTTGATCATATAATTTGGATTATATATATATATATATATCCTTTTTTTATGCAATAAATGTGATCAACTATTACTTTTTAATTTTTTTTATTTTTACAAAGCAATAAGCGGCTATAGTTTTTAGTTTGTTACTACACAATTTCACTTAACTCGTTGCAACTAAAAATGAAAATACCTGATTGAATGTTACAAAAAATGGTTGGATTATCGTTATCATAGCTCAAATTAATTTTTTTAATATATATTTCAATTTATATCTGTTTTTCATTTGTCATGACAATCCAATTTGGAAAAACAAGTTAGTGTTATACTCAATTTCCAATTCTACCATTAACAATATACAATGTGTTATGTTGTTATCATCAAATAGTAACACGTCTTCGGTTGAGAAACTCGTGACAAACTTAATATGAATAAAAAATTAGAAAAAAAAATATTACTCTTATAATGAATTGGCTTATAAGACCCTTAAAAGTTTTAAGAAGTTTCATCCATGGGAACGAGAAGTAAAATGATGAGTGCATTGACTTTGTGAGGAAAACTAGTAATACTAAACTTCCAAAAGAGGAAGAGTTGGTGTTGCTCTATTTGAATGTGGAGACAACTTTCTTTTCTATTTGTTACATTCTTATATGTAATGTGAAACAACTTCAAAAGTATACAGACTTATAAGATTAAATTTTCAGTTACAAACAGTGACAAATGTTATTACTAAGTTACTAACTATTATAATGAGTCCTTTTAAACTAAAATGATGCTACATATTCATTACTATACTGGTGAGAGGGACGAAGTAAGACCAATTAGATGTTTGTTTATTTCTTCAATTATGTACTAGTGATTTTCTTATGACATTTCACCTGCAATTAATTCAAGTTGGGAAGATAAAATCCATGGTCTCACAATTCCAGCTGATGGGAATTATCATGCACAACTATGATTTTTGTAATTTTGTTTCTTTGTCGAGGCTTGTGACTTATGAGTACTTTTTAGTTAGTGAAGAGAACAATTCTCCCTTTCATCTATAATTAGTTGCTAACTTTATATTGAGTATTATATCAACAATTTTGTGATTGGTATTTGATGCAGCCATTTCAATAAGAACTAGCCTATTGGTTCCACCCCTCCCAAACTTTTCAGCTGTGACATGATACTCATACACAATAAAATTGAAATTTAAGCATTTATAGGTTTTTAAAAGCTTATTGTCTCGACTTTCAATTAATAAGGATAAAATAGATAAAAAAATATTATAATTATAAAACAAACATATTACATACACTAAAAAAATCGAGTTTGAAAGAAGATCAAGGAATAGAAGGAGAAATGCCTCTCAAGAACCGAAAAGAAAACACTGATTAAGTCAATAACTCAAGTAATACCGAATTTCATTATGGGTTGTTACAAGATCCCCGAAGGATGCTGTAATGATATAGAAGCTATGTTAGCAATGTTTTGGTGTGGAACTAATGAGAAGAAAAGAAAAATCCACTTGCTCAGTTGGGAACACCTTGGTAGGAACAAAACAATATCAGGGATGGGTTTTTAGAGGTTTTGGATAATTCAACAAAGCTTTGAAGACTGAGCAATATGGAAGATCAAAGTTCCCAAGAATGTCAAGATCTTATTCCTACTAATTGAATGGAATGTTTGGTCTGTCAAAAATAATGAATTATTGAGGCATATACACGCTTGATAGTTGCAAAACTCAAGTCATGTGATACATACAGTCAATCATTCTTATTCAATAACCATGTATCCTTCTAGTCCTCACTGAAAATGATTTCTTCTCCAAATCAATAAAATTTGCACTCTGCATCTTAGATTCCAATACAACAACTCATGATTCTGAATTTGAACTAAATGTCAGAGGTGCAGAAAAAAATTCAGCTCAGCAAAAGACTAGATAAAAACAAACAAACACTAAAACCATGAATACATCAGATGCAGAAAAAAAAACTCAGATTATGAGCAAAGAAATTAAGCATCAAACAGAAAATTAATAGGGAAACACAAAGAAAAGCAAAAAGTAACTAAACTTTTTTTTTATTTTAAAACTCTATAAATACATCTTCATTTATATTTTAAACGATCTGAGTTTGAAACTTACAAAAACAAACACACAAAGAAGGAGAAGGGAAAGAAATCAAAGAGAGTTTCAGTAACAAACAACAAACAGAAATCAAGGTATTTTTTTTCTCCAGTACAATAAATATGTTGCTCCTTATTTTCATCATACAAACACTCTTTTGTTTTTTTGAAAAAAAATATATATATAGATTTTTATTTGTAAGAGCAAAGATTAATAAATGAAACATAAAAAAAATAAGACTAAATGTCGCCGTAGCCAACGTCACCGTTTTCTGGTTCCTTTTTTCTTTTCGGCTTATGCGCCGGCTGTTGGGTATTGGACTCCCTTCCTATGTGGAGAAAAGCCCAAATACTGTAGTCCACGTGTCTCACTTATTTAAGTGGAGAGTGGTCTAATTAGGGTTAGAAAAGAGAGACTATTTTGAGAGAAAAGGCGGCCACCAAAAGAGAAAAGGGAAGAATAAACCCTATTCCCGATTTTGTTAAATCAGTCTCAGAAAAACATCGATTGCGCATTTGTTAACCGTTGGATCGGGCTGAAATTTGGACAGTAGGTTCGCAACATTCAGGGCTTCGTTTTCAACAGTCGGATCGGCGAAACGACTTCTGGAGTGGGAGGAATCGAGCTCGCACAGTAGCAGGTTTTTAGATGTTTTACTTCTTCTTGCTTTTCATTTGTAAGCTTTAGTGCTTTGTTATTTTGGTTGGTTGTAGTCACACTTGATGCATCTTTTTGATACTCTCTTGTACCCTTATTTGATTATAGTGGAGCTATTTCTTTGGTCTTGACGACCTGTGGTTTTTACCCTTACATTGAGGGGTTTTCCACGTTAAAATATCGGTGTTCTTTACGCTCTTTTATTTTGATTAATTTGCTGCCATAGACTTGTTGTTGCTCCTCACGGGTTCTTGCAAGTTGGGGGAATTTTATATCCGCTGCGTATTACTTGTTATTGTGTTTCTGTGTTTATTCCCCATCAGAGTGGCATCAGAGCTCTTGGTTAAAGGGTTATTTGACTTGCTTGGAGGATGGAGGCAAATATGAATATAAAGATGGTATGCTTGAATGTTATTAATTACCATTTGTGGAAGGGCAAGATGAAAGATCTGTTATTTGTGAAGAAAATGCATCTTCCTATTTTTGGTTCTGAAAAGCCGGATAATAAATCTAAGGAAGATTGGAAATTTGAACATCAACAGGTATGTGGTTTTGTTAGGCAATATGTAGAAGATAATGTTTATAATCATATAGCTAATGAGACAAATGCAAAAACTATGTGGGATAAGATACAGACTTTGTTTGCCTCTAAATCAGGGAATAATAAATTATTCTTGTTGAATAGTTTCATAAGTGTGAAATATTAGGAGGGAACGTCTATTTCGAACTACTTGAGTGAATTTTAGGGGCTCCTTGATCAAATGTCTGGAATGAGTATCAAGTTCGATGATGAGCTATTGGGATTATTTTTACTGTTATCTTTACCTGAGTCTTGGGAGACATTTCGGGTTTCTATAACGAGTTCAGCTCCTATTGGTGTTGTTTCTTTGGAAACGGCTAAGGGTGGTGTTTTGAATGAGGAGATGAGAAGGAAGGCACAGGGTTCTTCATCTCAATCTGAAGTTCTTGTCACTGAAATAGGGGGAGAAATCAGAAAAAAGAACCAAAGGGTGGTAGAGAAAACAACAGAAACAAGTCCAAGTCTAGATACAAAAATGTGGAGTGTCATTACTGTCATAGAACAGGGCACATACAGAAGAATTGTTTTCTGTGGAAAAAGGAGAACAAAGACAAGAAGGGTAAGCAGAAACAAAGGGGTCGTGATGATGATAGTGATGATGATCGTGTTACTACTGCTACTAGTGATGATCTTGTTATTCTCCGTGACTATGAGTCAATTAATCTTGTATCCGATGAGAGCATGTGGATAATTGATAGTGGTGCTACACTACATGTTACACCGAGGAAGGAGTTCTTCACATCTTATACTTCAGGTGATTTTGGAGTTTTGAAGATGGATAATGATGGTGTATCTAAGGTAATTGGTGTTGGTGATGTATGTTTGCAAACCAACATGGGAATGCAATTGTTGCTTAAAGGAGTCAAACATGCTCCAGATGTTCGCTTCAATTTGATCTCCGTGCATATGCTTAATGAAAGTGGTTTTGATAATCATTTTGCTTCTGGAAAGTGGAAACTCAGTAAAGGTAACTTGGTTGTGGCTAGAGGGGAGAAAATTAGTAAACTGTATTGGACAAAAGCTTTAGTTGCAAAAGACAGTGTGAATGCCGTGGATATGGAATCATCTTTGTGGCACCAAAGGCTTAGTCATATCAGTGAAAAGGGGTTAAATTGCTTAGCTAGAAAGGATGTGCTTCCAGGATTGAAGAATGTAGATTTGGAGAAATGTTCTCACTGCATAATTGGTAAACAAACTAGAGTATCCTTCAAAAGGCATCCTCCTTCTAGAAAGTTAGAGTTGCTTCAGTTGGTGCATTCTGACGTCTGTGGCCCTTTAAAGGTAAAATCTTTTAGTGGTGCACTTTATTTTGTTACTTTTATTGATGACTGTTCCAGGAAAATATGGGTTTATGTTCTGAGGACAAAAGACCAAGTGTTGGAGAAATCCAAACAATTTCATGCTTTGGTTGAGAGGCAGACAGGCAAGAAGCTGAAACGTGTTCGTACTGACAACGGTGGTGAGTATTGCGAACCCTTTGATGTCTATTGCAAACAACAGGGTATAACACATGAAAAAACTCCTCCTAAAACTCCTCAGCTGAATGATTTAGCAGAGAGGATGAATCGAACACTTGATGAGAGAGTGAGGTGTATGCTCTCTGAAGCTAAGTTGCCTAAACATTATTGGGGTGAGGCACTGTACACGGCGGTGCATGTTATTAATCTTACTCCTACTGTCGCTTTGAATAGTGAGGTACCAAACAAGGTATGGTTTGGGAAGAATCTCAAGTATGACCACTTAAGAGTCTTTGGTTGCAAGGCTTTTGTGCATGTTCCGAAGGATGAAAGATCCAAGTTGGATGCAAAGTCAAAGCAATGTATCTTCATTGGTTATGGTGAGGATGAATTTGGCTACAAGTTGTACGATCCTATAAACAAAAAGGTTATTAGAAGTCGTGATGTAGTGTTCATGGAAGACCAAACTATTGAAGACATTGATAAGGTGGAGAAGACTACACCTGAGAGAGATAACGTCTTATCTGATGGTGATCCAGTTCAGTCACCTGTTCCTGATTTGGATACTACTGATGGTAATGATCAGAATGATGAGCCACATGATTGTGTTGATGATCATCGACTTAGAGATGAGGTAAATATTCCAACTAGTGAAGATCATGAGTTGTCACACGATGAGAATCTTAATAATGCTTCTAAATCATCTCTAACCCAACTCAGGAGGTCTAAGAGGCAAAGACAACCATCTACAAGGTATGTTTCTGATAAGTATGTGAATTTGACTGATGAAGGGGAACCTGAGTGTTTTCGAGAGGCCATGGAGAGTGAAGAAAGTCAGAAGTGGTTGGATGCAATGCATGATGAGATGAAATCCTTGCATGATAATCACACTTATGATTTGGTGAAGTTGCCAAAAGGCAAAAGGGCTTTGGAAAACAGGTGGATCTATAGAGTGAAACTTGAGAGTAACTCAAATTCTCCGAGGTATAAAGCCAGATTAGTGGTGAAAGGTTTCCGTCAAAGAAAGGGTGTTGATTTTAATGAGATTTTCTCACCTGTGGTAAAAATGTCATCAATTAGAACCGTGTTGAGTTTGGCAGCTACTCTTGACTTAGAGGTAGAGCAAATGGATGTAAAAACGGCTTTCCTTCATGGTGATTTGGAGGAAGAGATTTACATGAAGCAACCTGATGGTTTTCTTGTTGAAGGCAAGGAAGACTATGTGTGTAGACTAAGAAAGAGTCTATACGGTTTGAAACAAGCTCCAAGACAGTGGTACAAAAAGTTTGAGTGTGTTATGTGTGACCAAGGATACATGAAGACTACTTCTGACCATTATGTATTTGTTAGAAAATTTTCTAACGATGATTTCATTATCCTGTTATTATATGTTGATGACATACTTATTGTTGGGAAAAATATTTCCAAGATTGACAGGTTAAAGAAGCAGTTGGGCGAGTCCTTTGCCATGAAAGACATGGGAGCAGCTAAACAGATTCTTGGCATAAGAATCATGCGTGACAGAAAGGAGAAGAAACTTTCGATGTCACAAGAACACTATATTGAGAGAGTGTTGCGAAGGTTTCAAATGGAAAACTCTAAGGCTGTAAGTACTCCTCTTGCTGCTCATTTTAAGTTGAGTTCTAAACAAAGTCCTTCTAGTGAAGATGAGAAAAGATACATGGAACGAGTTCCTTATGCTTCTGTTGTGGGTAGTTTGATGTATGCAATGGTGTGTACAAGACCAGATATTGCGCATGCTGTTGGTACAGTCAGTAGATTTTTGTCAAATCCAGGTAGAGAGCATTGGAATGCTGTAAAATGGATTTTGAGGTATCTTCGTGGTACTACATGTATGAGGCTTTGTTTTGGAGGTGACAAACCTATTTTGGTGGGGTACTCCGACTCAGATATGGCTGGAGATATTGACTCGAGAAAGTCAACTTCAGGCTACATGATTAAATTTGCAGATGGAGCAGTGGCTTGGCAGTCGAGATTACAGAAATGTGTAGCATTGTCTACAACTGAGGCAGAGTTCATTGCCATTACTGAAGCATGCAAAGAGTTGATTTGGTTGAAGAAATTCTTGCAGGAGCTTGGATTTATTCAGGACAAATATGTCTTATTTGTCGATAGTCAAAGTGCTATTCATCTTGGTAAGAATTCAACGTTTCATAGCAGGTCCAAGCACATTGATGTGAGGTATCATTGGATACGTGATGTTTTGGAAGCTAAGTTGTTGGAGTTGGCTAAAGTTCATACTGATTATAATGGTTCTAATATGATGACTAAAGCATTACCAAGTGTGAAGTTTGAAACTTGTTGTGATATCGCTGGTTTGGCGATTATCTCCACATTGTGAGGGGGAGATGTGTTGGGTATTGGGCTCCCTTCCTATGTGCAGAAAAGCCCAAATATTGTAGTCCATGTGTCTCACTTATTTAAGTGGAGAGTGGTCTAATTAGGGTTAGAAGAGAGAGACTATTTTGAGAGAAAAGACAGCCACCAAAAGAGAAAAGGGAAGAGTAAACCCTATTCCCGATTTTGTTAAATCAGTCTCAGAAAAACATCGATTGTGCATTCGTTAACCGTTGGATCGAGCTGAAATTTGGACAGCAGGTTTTCGTTTTCAACGGTCGGATCGGCGAAACGACTTCTGGAGTGGGAGGAATCGAGCTCGCACATTAGCAGGTTTTTAGATGTTTTACTTCTTCTTGCTTTTCATTTGTAAGCTTTAGTGCTTTGTTATTTTGGCTGGTTGTAGTCACACTTGATGCATCTTTTTGAGACTCTCTTGTACCCTTATTTGATTATAGTGGAGCTATTTCTTTGGTTTGGACGACCCGTGGTTTTTACCCTTACATTGAGGGGTTTTCCACGTTAAAATATCGGTGTTCTTTACGCTCTTTTATTTTGATTAATTTGCTGCCATTGATTTGTTGTTGCTCCTCACGGGTTCATGCAAGTTGGGGAAATTTTATATCCGCTGCGTATTACTTGTTATTGTGTTTCTGTGTTTATTCCCCATCACCGGCCAACCTTACAGTACCTGCCACCCACCTTTCATCCTCTGCTTTTAGAATCGCGTGAATAGAGAGTGGGTAGAAGGGAGGAAGATTAAGAAATGGTTTGAGACTATGAACGTAACAGCAAGGCTTTGCTTAGATAGAATTTTTTTTTTTTACTAGGGTCTTAAATTTTTTAACCCTTATTCTTTTGTTGTGATTTTTTTAATGTTGGGCTCTAATATAAAAAAATCTGTTCATATAAACCCAACCATGGGCTCTAATATAAAAAATAAACCCAACTCATTTAGAGTTAATTTTTGTTTCATTAATAAAAAAAGTTAATTTTTTTCTTCATAACTAAATATCAAATTTCATAAAAAAAAATATAAACAAATATTTCATTTAAATTAATTAGATGCGATATCTTTTTAATCTTTGAGTTGTTAGGACACAAGTGGCACAGTTTGATAGTTCTAAAACTCTATTTTTATTTTATTTATTTATTATTTTTTTAATAAATTAATATAAAATCGACTTATAATTTCATTTAATTAGATGTGATATTTTTGTATCTTTGAGTTATTAGGACACAAGTTGCGACAATTTTGCGGTTTTAAATCTCATCTTCATAGATAAATTCAAAAAATAACACTCATAAACAAATTAATAAATAAAATTAGTATTAAAGGTTAATTAGAAATGACATCCTTTATCCATGAGTAGTAGAACACAATTTATACAACTTGATAATTGTAACTCTTATTTTTATAAATAAATAAATATAAAATCAACTTTCTTTTTTAAATTTTGATTATTTACATGTGATCCTTTTTTAATTTTTGAGTTGTTGAGACACAAGTTGTACTACTTGTTGGTTTTAAAACTCAATTTTAAAATCGAAAATAATATAAAATATTTTTAAGAGGATTAATTAGATGAGACATCTTTTTAATCTTTGAGTTGTTATGACACAAGTGGTACAACTTGATAGTTCTAAAACTCTATTTATTTATTTATTATTATTTTTAATAAATCAATCTAAACTCGACTTATAAATTTGTGCAATTAGATGTGGTATTATTTTTTATCTTTGAGTTGTTAAGACACATATTGTACAATTTGGTGGATTTTTAAATTCATATCTAAACCGAAAATAATATAAAATATTCCTAAAATGATTAATTAGATGACACATCTTTTTATACTGAGTTTTTGAGACACAAGTTGTACAGCTTGATAGTCCTAAAACTCGCATTTCAAAATAATTATTCAATTTAAACAAGTTTCATTTTCTTTTTCGTCAAAACTTTTTTTTATATATATAACAAAACAAATTTTCTTTAAAAAACAATCAACGCATCCGCATTTTCTAAACAAGAACCACGTAGCTTTGATTTCTCTATCGTACCGGGAGATACGTAGTAGCAAGATCACGTTCTTGTCAAACACATTAATAAAAAATTTCTTTTTTTTGTCATTTATTTTTTAAGTACACATTTATTCCAAAATCATATTAAAAAAATATTAACAATAATTGTTATTCATATTTAATAATAAGGAGAACTAAATATACTTAAGTTAATATTAATCTTGCACAATTAATTATAGGCAACCTTAGGGTGTTAATACCTTCCTACGCATAATCGACTCCCGAACTCAAAATTTGGTTTCAGAGACGATATGTTTTTTTTTCTTCTATTTTTAAGGGTTTCCAATTATTTTCCCTATTTTAAAATAAATTTTGGTGGCGATTCCATTGAATTCGAGAAACACTCGAAACTTTTTGCAACGACAATTTCACTATCACTAATTTTGACCCTCACACAAAATAATCAAACTCTGTCATTATCTGCATTTATGTTACATACAACTTCGATTAAAGATTTTAATTATAATTCTATATAATTTTTTAAAATTATAATTATTGCATGTATAATTAACATTATAAAGATTTTTTTTTTTGTAAAGATAATCAGCTACGTATCAAGCTTTTTAATCGAATTTAAAAAATTAAAAAATATATATATATTTGGCTGTGTTGGACCACATATGCATGGCAAGCGGCCAGTTCCCTTTCGAAGCTTCATCAAAGAAGGCCGCGACCTCCTTGAATTATCATCACTATGCCAAATTCGTATTCTTGTAAAAGTTATATTTGTAACTGAATATATTAAGAGTATGTGGCGAGAAAATAAAAAGTTTATAACGTTTTTGTCAATTTTTCTTTTAATTTTATTTTTATTATTTTATTAAAATCTTTTTTTTATCTCTTATAGTTTGATTATTAATAATTTTAAATTTTTTAAATAATTTAACATTTAAAATTTTAAATAATTTATTTCATATAATTTAAAATAAATAAACTAATTAATTTAATTAAAAATATATCAGATTAATAAATAATTTTTTTATTATAATTTTTTTAAAAATAAAAATTTTAAAGTAAATAATTTATATATTTATTTAATTTAAAATAAATGACAAGACTTTTTCAAAATGATAAATTTTAAACTAATAAAAAATAAATTTTAAATGATTAATTTTTAAATATTTTAAACATTAATTAATAAAAAAATAAAAAAATAATTCCTTTTATATTATTTTACATGTTAAACTAATTAAACCCTTGTTTTTATCAAACACTTTGATTAACTTAATAATTAATTTAATAATTACAAACTATAAACTGTTAATTAATTTATTAAATAGAGCATAAAAGCTAATATATAAAGTTATTTGATTTGACAAACAATCCATCAACCATCTAATTGTGTGTATGGGTGGTGGAGCATTGGGTAAGGGGGAACTGGTTGGGTAGGTTAGATTTTGGAGTTGTCAGCGAGTTTTATGGGCAATCGGTACCGCTTCTTTCAGGGAACCGGTTAGCTTAGGATTTGAGATACTGTAATTGGACACGCGTCAATTACACAAGTCACTTTTGATCATTTGCTTTGTTATTCTCTCTTTTCTTTTTTTTTGTCAGTTTCCTATTTTATCCTTCTAAATTGACAATTAAAATAACCTTTTAAAGGCGAATCATTTCCTCATGCAAAAGTGCGTCGATTACACACAACGCTCCACTTCATTATCATGCCTTGGGAGAAAATATTTTTATTTTGAACGCAAAAAGGGGACGTGAAGTTCACGTGATGGGAGGAGAATGTGGGACAGTTATGTAAATAAAATAGTTTTGGAAGTTAATATAACAAAAAAAAATATTAAATAAAAAAAAACATGGCCCCAATGCTTTATAACAACCTACTTTTATTTTATAATGTTCTTTAGAATTTTTCTTTTTCTTTTGAATGTGTTTTGATTAACTTTTTTATTTTTCTCTTCAATGCTTTATTTTGTAGGTTTCTGATTTTATTACAAAGGAGAAGAAGACTGATACGTAAAGTCATGCAATTGATGTACAAAAGTGAGTCATTAAAACTTAATTGAGCTAGTGCTAGAAATGTTAATTACTATTAACGTGAGAATCTTTCTGTTTACTATCTGAATGCTTTTTAAAATGCTAATTGATACAACTCTTTATTTTGATCATAAATTGCTTTAACACTAGCATTATGCATTTATCACACTCTTTTTTCTTCATTTGATTGTGTACCTTACTGCTATGATCAATGTGTTTTGTATTTAATTTAATGAGATGCTTAGTTGCAAAGGTGAAGTTACTTTGAGTTGCAAAGGTAAGCTAGCAATTATTTACGACATTATTTCTATTTTCATTTTTTGTTGTCCTTTAATTTAGACTAGCAGTAAAGTTTTAGAGGCCATGTTACATGAATTGTTATTGTCCTTGAGCTATATATATATATATATATATATATACCATTCTAACAACCGTTCTGAAACCATGATATAAGCACTCCTCTTTCCATTTGCAATTATTTTAATTATCATACTCAATCTCTCTTTCTTTGCCATCTATTATACAAGAATAGGAGAAAGTTAAAAACAATGACTAATATACAGAAATTTATTATAGCAATCTTCGCCGTGCCTCTTCTATGCTCAACAGGTATGTAGGCAATTTGCATAATAGAGTTTGAATCTTCATTATAATATTTCTCCTATGCATACTAATTATTAATTAAACTAATATTACTCTTCTCATTAGGTATGGCCAAAATTGTACTTCGTATAGTGAAATGTTTTTCTAGATATGACCAATATCGTGATTGTAATTCATTTTGCTCTAGTCAAGGCTATGTGTTGGGGGATTGTATTCCAAACCCGAATAATGTTTTAACTTCTTGTTGTTACAAATTTTAATATTTGAAGCTAGGGCTTTTCTTCTTGTTTGAAGAAAACATTATGTTTTATAAATATATGAGTTTCATTATAAGGAAATAAAACATGAAATGTTATCATAAAGTGTGAGAAAGAAATCGCAAAAATATAATTAGAAAATTAAAGAATACCTAATGAAACGTAAAAGTATATCATCATCGTATATAACATAAAATATTTCGTCTCTAAGAGATGAAGTAATATATGTGGAATCCAATTTTGAAGAAAACTATCAATTTAAAATTTGATGTAATAACCTTGTAGCCAAATTTATGGTGATCCTTTAAATTTGACACTTTCTGTAAAATGGTAATATAAAAAAAAAAAAAATCATCAAATTAACCCTTAAACTATAGTTTTAAAACTTGGCTAGTAGAATCATAAGATCAGATAAGCAATTGACCTGACATATATTGATACAAAAATATTCATATAAAGATCCTGAACAGGAGGTCCATCCCATACAACAAAAGTTCGTTTATGCAACCATTTCCACTCAACTATTTGAGTTTATTGAATATTTAATTTTTAATCTATATAATATTTAATTTTTATATTTTACTTTTTTCAAGAGTTAAAAAATAAATTTAGTATAATATTAAGTAATAAATTTATATGTCACAAATTTTTAGTTTTTAATATAGATCTGGTCAATAGCCATGCAGACTATCAAGTGACCCATTAAGTCGACCAACAACCCAATATCTTAGTCGGGCTGATCACTGGACCAAGTTTTAAAATCGTGCTTTTAACTCTCAAAATCTACATATCGAGATATTTTTTTAAAATAAATTTAACTCTATTAAAAGAAAAAAAAAACTCATGTGATTGTTGAGATGGTGACTATTTCATAATGTTGCGGTGGCAAGTACATATATTTTTTAATTTTTATTAAGCCAAAAAAATTATTAAGGAAAAAAATACTGGCTAGGGCATGAGCCTAACCAGGAAAAAAAAATCAAAATGAAAACCTCAAATTAAGAATGTTTTGTAACCCTTAAGTGAATATTGTACAATTGAGTTTCCTTCTGCATATTTTTTTTCTTGTCATAGAAAATAGATGTCGCATTCTCTTCTTCATCAGTGTATTTTGTATTTTTTGTTTCTCTATCACTTTATCTTTAAAAAATTATACAATATCTCCAAGTCACGAGCAACTTTGAGATGTATATGATCATTAGTAACAACGATGTTTGGATATGTCGTACTAACCACTGTATCTTCTGAATGTAAATTTGCTTCGGAATCAAAAGTGTTTTGATGATGTTGAAAATTATTTTCCTTTGACATTGCATCACTACAAGAACCTACAATACGAATGTTTGGATAATGATTCTCACTTTGTAGCTATGTGTTATTAGAAGATGAATTGAATCCAAATATGTTGTGAATTGCAATTTTAGAGCTCGTAAGGGATGAAGTCTCCTCGTTAATACCATTGAAAACTTCACCGGTAGTCAACATTCGATCTTGCTTCTTTAACTTTTTCTCCTTTGATTTAGAAATAACTAGAGTAAATTCAGGTTCATGTGACTTTTAATTTCTATTGGTAGTCTATTTTGCTTCACTATTTACCTTTTTGTCATTGGAGAAATTCCAACAACCTCTTGGTTAACCTTCCTCATCTCCTAATGTTGGACCACAACCTCTTCCATAAAACCCAAAAGCATATTATTATCATTACAAAATATAAGTTGAAAATAATAATTTTTATAGTGATTAATTATTTAGAAATGTGTTTTTAATTATTAAAGTATGAGTGAAATTTTAGAAATCTTATAGATTTTAAAAAATTCCCTGTGATATATTTTATTTTTATTGTATTTAGAAACGTGATATATCTTAGTTGTTTTTATTTAGACGTGATTTATTGAAAAGTAATTTAAGGAAAAGTTTTAAATTCTCAATGATTTTTTTTTTGCGCTAAATGATTAGTGATACATTTTATAATAATTTAGGTATAGAAATCAATTTTTAGAATGATGTGTAACCTTTAAAGTGGTTTATGTAGTACATGTTTCAATTTGGTTTGGTAGCGTGTTGTATCTTCTAGTAAATAACTATTTATCTTTTCTGCTACTAAGAAATCTCTACTTTAGTTTGTTGTAACTTTTAAGTGATGATTAATTGAAAAGAAAATTTAATCATGATGAATTTTGAGCATTTAGCCTTCTATGAGAGTATGTTACGCGTGTTTGAATCATCGTTTGAGTTCTGAGATGAACGTAAAATCTTGGTGCTAATTTTTGGATTAATTATGTGAATGTGTATATGATTATGTAAACATTAAATTGTTTGCGTTTCAAGTGTTCTAATTGTTGGGAATTAGTGTATAAAGTTAGAGTAGTCGAGAGCATCTAAAAGTGAAGTAGTTCTATATTTCTTCAATCGGATTATTGATTATATATTGATGTAAGTGTCATTATTACTACTTGTAAGTTATAAATAAATTATTGGGAAGGTGAAATTAAGTGAATTTTTATTAAAATAATCAAAATCGTTTTTCATATCATCAAATTAAAAGTAAATATTCATATGTATTTTATTTATGATAGTTTTTTTTTATAATATTTATTATATATAT
>JBBPBP010000001.1:21483432-21555281 GCA_037974735.1 Cicer chorassanicum
TATATATATATATATATATACACACATAAAGAAGTATAGAAAATGTACTTAGTGATTTACAAAGAATCGTTGAAGAATATAGGAGAAAGTTAAAAAAACAATGATTAATAAACAAAAGTTTATTACAACCGTCTTCATTGTGGTTCTTCTATGCTCTTCATTGAGAGTTTGCATAATAGATATTGAATTTTTATTATAATATTTCTCTTATGCATATTAATTATTAATTAAACTAATATTACTCTTCTGAATAGGTATGACCAAAATTGTACTTCATACAGAGAAATGTTTTTACAGATGTAACCAATATCGTGATTGTAATTCATTTTGTACTAGTCAAGGCTATGTGATGGGGGATTGCATTCCAAACGTGGATAATATTTAAACTTGTTACAAATGTTAATATTTGAAGCAAGAGTTCTTCTTCTGGTTTGAAGAAAACATTATATTTTATAAATATATGTAAGCTTCATTATAAGGAAATAAAATATAAAATGTTATCATAAAGTGTGATGGACAAATCGCAAAAATATGATTAGAAAATTAGAGGATACCTATTGAAACGTAATAGTATATCATCTTTGTATATAGCATAAAATGTTTCGTCTCTAAGAGAGGAAATAATGAACGTGAGACTAGACCACACTTTTTTTTAAAACAGATAAGACTAATGCTTCTAAAAAAACCTATTTAGTTAAAAATGTTAGGCTACAAGCCACATAATAAGTCTTTTAGGCTTATTAGGCCGACATATTTAAATAAATATCTTTATGATGTTGAAAATTGTTTTCCTTTGACACTACATCACTGCAATAACCTACAATATGAGTGTCTAGATAATGATTCTCACTTTGTAGCTTTGTATTATCTGAAGATGAGTTGAATCCAAATATGTCTTGAATTGCAATTTTAGATCTCCTAGAGGATGGAAACTCATTAATTCCATTGAAAACTTCACCGGTAGTCAACATTAGATCTTGCTTCTTTTTATCTTTTTCTTCTTTGATTTAGAAATAACTAGTGTAAATTCAACTTCATGTAATATAGACTTATTATGTGGCTATTTAAATAAATGTTTTCATGATGTTTGCTTATTAGTGTAAATGTTTTCATAATAAGTGTATTTGTTGTTTTCACTATTAACCTTTTTGTCATTGGAGAAATTCCAACAACTTCTTGGTTAACCTTCCCCATCTCCTAATTTTGCACCACGACCTCTTCCATAAAACCCAGAAGCAGATTATTATCATTACAACACATGCTACAACAATATTGATATATTTTAAAGCTTCCTTATTAACGGTAGACTTTTGGATAATGACAATATTATAAGAGCATCTAGTTGTAGATTTTGGAACATAGGTGAGTTTATGAGCCACTAGCACCTCATTAATTGATTTATTTCTTTGCTTAAGTGATTCCTTTAAAGAAACCATAACCCTTGAAAGTGTGATCTATGCATCAACAATAAAAACAAAAAGAATAAACAAAAAGAATGTAATTTTTCAAAATCCAAATCAACAACAAGAAAAGCATAACTTTGTTTTTCCACTAAGATTTGATTATGTAATTGTTGGGACAGATCAATTTCCATGAGAACACGAGTAAAGTGCCCAAAAAAGAATGCTTACTTATATCTTCGTCAAGAGAGATAGGAACTCAACTCCTCTAACATTAGAAAATAAAGTTTTGGAATGTCAATATTCTTGTGGGAGACCCTAAGATCTTAACCCAACATTGAGTATGTGTTTGTTGTTGTTTGTTAGGGTTGAAATCAGAAATTCATTGAGAAAGATACAAAATGTCAGGCTTCAAAGATTGAGATCCATGAGATCAAACTCTTGTGAGATATTTTTTTGAAGAGAAAGAAAACTCATAATATCTCTTACCAATAAAGATCAAATGTCAAGGACTAGTTATTTTCCAAATAGAAGACAACTTAACATGTAATTTAACAACTTTTAAAGGAACGTCTCCCTTGAAGTGAACCAAGCGTGTGTGAAGATGATTTTTGCAACCTTCTAACCCTGTCTAGTATTTTTCATCAAGAATTTGAATATTTAATGCATGGTTTCGAAAATTCTAAATTAAGATTGTTAAATTTATTCATCTTCTTCGTCAACCTAGAAATCAAAACCCAAAAAACACTAAAATAAAACTCAAATTAAAAAACAGTTAAGGTTTTAGATTTCTTCAAATTCGTAAATCACGTACAACCTTTAAACTAAAGTCATAATGCATTTGTTTTGAGCTTAAATAAAAATGATTTTTGTTTTAAATAATATAGAGATTATTTTTTAGAAATTTTTTAAAAAATGACTTTTTAATTCTTGTTTGTTTACTATTATTAAAATAATTTTTTTAAAATGATTTTTAACTTGTTTGTAAACAATTTTGTAAAAATGATTGTTTTAAATTACAAAATTACCATAAAAGACATAAAAAACGATTTTCAAGAAAACATGTTTGCTTGAAAAAAACATTTTTTAAATACATAATTTTTTCTAAATACTCATATGTCTATCTACTCTCTTATGCATCTCTATCTCCCTCCCTCCAATCTCTATCTACTATCTCTCACTCTCCAGTATCTCATGTCTCCCTACCTCTCCCTGTCCTCCATTTCATAATTTTCGGATCCTCTTGAAAAATAAACATATAAATAAATCGTCACAAAAGTATGCAAGTAATAAATTTTGGAGACCCTATTCTAATCTTAAAAATTGAGTCCTTAATACAAAAAGTGCAATTTTAATAATTAAAAAATTGGAAAAATAAATTCTAGTCCCTATATACATGTCAAGCTACATGATGCTCTATCCATATCAATTTACAGGATGTTCTACCCATACCAATTTATATGATGCTCTACACATACCAATGTACATGATGTATATATATTAGACTCAAATTTCTTTCATGTAAATTTTTATAAATAGTTTGATTATATTGTCATCCCATCTTGCAACAATTCTTTCATTACTCTCAGAATTTTCCCCATCTTTTTTAGTTGTAATTCTAATTGATATTTAAAATCAGCAAAAATATTAAATCACATATTTAAAACAGTTCATAAAGTAACCTACCATTAACCAAATTTCCAACGTATAAAGAAGTTCATAGTTTCACTATTCATAGCGCAGACAAGTTCCATTATTGATAGTAAGCAAGACATATTTTTCTAAACGAGGGTGTAGAAGAAAAAAATGCCCAATAAAACTAATGAGTTAAATTAGTTTTTTTAAATTGTGCGTCATTTTCTCTGTGATTTTTTAAAAATTTGAAACAAACACATTTTAAAACTACAATTTTTGTTTTGAAAAAATAAATTTTTTATTGAAAAAATATTAAAGAAAAGCACCCATTGTTCTAAAATATATATTTTTTACTTGCTCTTTACTTATTTGTCCATTGATTAGTAATAAAACATTATGTAAAGGTAACGTTTATCATATTCATTTTAAAAGAAATAATTTGATTTGTTGTATTTTTAAGTAAAAAAAATTTAAGATAAATCTGTTTAAAATATAAAAGATCTTCACACTTATTGAATACTAGACTAAACTTTAACTAATTTTTAATATAATACATGTACTATAGTATATACTTAGAAGTATTTTGTAATATAACTAATAATGACTTATTATATATTAAATTTTGTATTCATTATTTTTAAATAAGTTAACGAGTAATTCTGTAAAAATATATTAACAACCTAAATTTAAATGATAATCTAAAATAGAAACAAAATATAGTTTGAATATTGTATTTCTATTTTACATAAATATTTTAAATTTATATGGATATATTATAAATAGTTTCAATATAAACCAAGTATATATATATATATATATATATATATATATATATATATATATGGTTAAATACCACCCGTGGTCCCTTAACTTTATTTCGGTTAACGATTTAGTCCTTTATCTTTTTTTTCTTCTCCCGATTTGGTCTTTTATGTTTTTAAATAATTTCAGCGTTACCCTTTAAATGGGGTTCCGTTAAGAAAAAGTTAAAAAATCCATCATCTAAATCATCGTATATGTTCATCAAACCTCTATGAACGATTAGTCACTGATCTGAAGTGATGTCTATGGAGTATAAATATTCATAGCTTCAGTTTTAACGAATCAATCCTACTACTAAATTTAGAACAAACTTTGAATATTTTTCTGAAATATTTTCAAAACATAAAGGATAAATTAATTTACGTTCAACTCATTTTTAATCAACATCAATTTTGTCAAAATCAATTCTATCAATATCTTTGACAAAATCAATTATATCAAAATCATATCTCCTCTTAGTAAAATCAAACACACATAATTGATTTCATGAATTATTTGTTGATAAATATTTATTTTCCTGCTTTCTTGTGACAGACAAATGTCTGGTTAATAGGTGGATGGCATAAATAGTAGTTTGTTTTAAAATATTAAATTTTATTGGTAGTAGATTGTCATTTCCTTTGTCACAAAACTCAGTAGTATTCAAGTCACTCACACGTTGACAACAAAAATGATCACTTTATTTCTTTAATAATTTTTATCATCTAAATATCAAAGGTTAAATTATTTTTAAATTAATCTCGTTTCTACTCTCCCATTTCTACGAGGATAAACAATTATAATTTAATTAATAATTTTTAATTTCTTTTAAACAATAAATATTTTTTGTAGAATATTTTTGCCTCTCTTAATCACATAACCAACCTTAAATTTACTAAGACGAAGGAAAAGACTATATGATAAAATATGAAATGATATTTAGCAAAAATTCCAGAGCTCTCTAAATTTGATAAAAATTAACATTTTTTAAATTTCATGAAGATAGCATATGATGCCAATAAATTAATAGATCAAATAATTTTTATGTGTTCCAAAACTTTAGTTGTCTGAAGTAGGTTTGTGAGATATGAAGCTCAAAACACACAATTATTCAACATTCTTTAGGGATGATAAGCTCTTTCAAATAAGTTTGAAGAATAAGTATTTGATGTTTATATGTATACATGCATTAGTTTTTAAAAGATCATATCATATATAGAAGAGAAAGACACAAATACAAAGATACTAATAGAATAACATACAGAAGAAAATAAAATAAAAATATATAAACAAACAACAACAAATGAAAAGAAAGAAAGTAACAAATGACAAAAATAGATGAAACATGAAGTTTAAAGTAAACACATCGATAAATGCATGAATGTAAACTAACAAACAAGAGAGTCAATGGAAAGAAAACATACTTACATGATATAGAATTAAATAAACCCAAAACAAGTATTGACTAAGACCCAATTGGAAGAACCATATTTGTTAGAGAAAAATGAAACATTTGATATTTCGATGATAACAAATATAAAAGAACAATTTATCCTCTAATTTTTTTGTAGTGTGTAGGTAAAATATCATCTCACAAACAAACTATAAAAAAGAAAACGAAAACAAAGAAAGAAAGAGGGAAAAAAAGAGAACATCTTGCTGACATGAATAGTGTAGAATGAGTACGTGACAAAGAATGGATCGTCTGATACTAATCATCTGGTGATGAATGAGTTAGTCACGGTCAAATTAAATGAGCATTATATATGCCCTCTTTTTTTAATGAAAATATGGTTAAAAGAATGTTGAAGAAACAAATTAGATCTAAAGTTCACCATCTTACAATAAAAGTGAATCACATAGGATAATTCGAGACAAGTCATTCAGCATATAGCTCAAAGAATGAAAGCTTAATATGCCATTTTTTTTTAATGAAAATATGTGATCAAGTACACTTGATCTTTAATTAGTGGTAAAATGTAAGTTGAAATATCCCACAAGTATTGTAGTTTTAAACTTGTTTACAAAGATTTACTAAAAACAAAGCTTGTTTTTCAAAACAAAAAGAATAAACATATTGGTTTGTAACACGAGGTTAAAATAAAGGTTTAGTATGGCGAGGAGAATAATTAAAAAGACTTAAGAGTATTTTAAAATGGTTTAAAAGTAATTGGGAAACAAGTCAATTAAAAGGTAACATTATAGTTATATCATACTACGGCAATGCTACAACAATAGTAAGTGAGACAGAGCTGAGATGTTTTCCAACATTTTTAGCATGGTTTTCCCTAAGTTAGTTATATTTCTAGTTTTTCATTAGATATATGTTTCATTAAAAGCATCTTTTAACCTATCAATACAAAATTACTATTCTTGATTTTTCAATTAATCAAATTCATCCATATGAATCAAACAAATTCACTTTGCTAGCACAAGTTATAGGTGATCAAACTACAACACTTGAGACTACATCAAAAAATACTCGATTCAACATGTCACACGCACCTTATAACATGAAATCAGAATAACACTTAAGAACTTATTTGATTTCCCCAATTAAAATATGTAGCTCATACTTAACTTAGAAATAAACAAAATAATAAGTAATGTCATTACAAGAACAATTGTTATCACAAATATCAACTTAAACAAGAGTTAAATGGAAGTTACAGAGAGGAAGAGCTGATACAAAGATAATAAAAACTCTTAAGAGCACCATGTATATCTTTAAAACCCTTTGTTGAAAGTGAACTTCTTGGATCTTGAATTGATTAGGTGAATCGATGAGGTAAAATGAGATGAAAACTGAAGGGTTGCTATGATTTTTGATGGTGGCAAAAGTAGTATAGAAAAAAGAAGAGATCAACTTCTATCCGTCTTCGTCTTTTTTTTAATGACTTTGAAAATGTTATAACAAATAGAAATGCAAAAAATAAAATCAGTTTGCACTCGAAAATAATATTCAAAGGTCTCATAATCTTATCGTGACATGTAAATAAATATATTGAAATTGCTAAAATAAAAATAGAAACAAATAAACAAATAATGTTTTGGTACTGTGTGAAATAAATAAACTACATTTTTGAATTATTTGACATAAATTAATTCAAATACTTAAAACGATGGAATATAAAAAAAAAATTGTGAATATGGCTCAAAAAAAATTTGTGAAAAAAAACAAAAAACACAAAAGGACAAATAACTACTATTTTAGTATTGTGAGAAATATTAAAAGCATCAATTCATAAATTAATTAATAATTAGTTAGAATAATAAAATGTTATATTTGAACCATGTACTTCCTCGAAAATTTTAAAAAGTGCCATTGAACTATAGTTATGTAGATGAATTGAAATGTGAATATACTAGTATTATATTTATAGATTATTTAATTATTTTGAATGACAAAATGGGTTAATTTGTCCCGTTCCCTCGTGAATTCGTCTAAAAAAAGTGAGTTGAGACATTCCAACTAGTACCGATAAATTGAAAATCTTACTTTATCCTTTCTTTATAAGGCAGGTTAACTGCTCGGCGCATCGTCAACTATTTGATTTTTTTAATTAATTCATAAATTCATAAAAATTATAGAAAAAGTGTTAATAAAGTTAAATTAAATACAAATTTAGAAAACTATAATATAAAATTAACGAGTCAAACAAACATATAGAAATTATCATTTAAAATTCATGATTCATCATTCAAAAATATAAAATATGCGATAAAAAGTTAATGACTCCACCATACCAATTTACAAACTATTAAAATCGTGAAGTTAAAATCATAAAACCATAAAACCTTAACAAAATCCTCTAAAATTTGTGAATTGGTATGTATCATTCGTCATACAACGTATAAAATATTAATATTTATACTAATCTTAAAATTAACTATTGACTAAGTTAATAGAGTTGAGTTAAAATTAAAATAAATTTTTTAAAAATTGACTAAATTTTTTTATTGAATAAAATGTGTTTTTTATTATGACTTCGACTGGTCAACCTACTCTACTCCATCATCGTCCCATTTTTCTGACGGATTAGTTGGGAAGACCAACTAGTAATAGTAGGTCGAACATCTCAGCTCTCTTCACAAAAAACGACGGACTAAGTAGACTGCGACGAGACCTAACTCATTTTACTATCACTAATATTGACCCCTCACACAAAATAATCAAGCTCCGCCATTATCTGCATTTATATTAAATACAACTTCGATTGAAGATTTTAATTATAATTCATGTACCAACCGCAGATTGAATAGGTTTTGGTGTTTTGATCGTGGATTATCGGAGTTTCACAATAGATATTCATCAAGTGAAACTAGGATAATTGATAAATTATTTTTAAGGACTTCTAATGGATTTTAAATTGATTAACGAATTAATTGATAAATTGTTTCAAGTGTATTTTTTTACAAATTATGAACGAATAAACTTCTTTTGTCAAAAGGGATAGGAAAGTTCATTGTACCGCCAAGTTAAAGTGGTTCTCTTGAAAATTGAGAGCAAATTTAATATTTATTACATTATTTCAAGTTAAAGTGATTCTCACTCTCGCCGCCTCACGCTTCACTCTCGCCGTTCACCCTCACTCTCGCCGCCTCACCCTCACTCTCGCCGCCTCACCCTCACTCTCGTCTCTCACTCTCGTCTCTCACTCTGACTCTCACTCTCACGTACGAGATTGGGGCTAATAGTTACCACCAGCGGATTGAATAGGTTTTGGTGTTTTGATCATACCTTCCACGTGCCCATTTCGAAGATCTACTTTCACAAATTGCTTTTGTAGTGGTTTCCATTTTTATTAATTGGCTGATATATAAATGCAAATGCAAAGGTGGGGCTTTGTCCTTAATTGCTAATTTGATCAGAATCTTCAATTGCTTTAACAAATGTATCACACTCTCTTTGTAGTTAATTTGTTACAAACAATGGCAGTAGTTTATGCAATGCGGACATGCAAAGGTGAGGCTCTGTCCTTAATTGCTAATTTGATCAGAATCTTCAATTGCTTTAACAAATGTATCACACTCTCGTTGTAGTTAATTTGTTACAAAGAATGACAATAGTTTATGCAATGCTGACTTGCAAAGGTGAGGCTTTGTCCTTAATTGCTAATTTGATCAGAATCTTCAATTGCCTTAACAAATGTATCACACTCTCTTTGTAGTTAATTTGTTACAAAGAATGGCAATAGTTTATGCAATGCTGACTTGCAAAGGTGAGGCTTTGTCCTTAATTGCTAATTTGATCAGAATCTTCAATTGCTTTAACAAATGTATCACACTCTCTTTGTAGTTAATTTGTTACAAAGAATGGCAATAGTTTATGCAATGCTGACTTGCAAAGGTGACACACCATTGAAGGTGGTTGTCTTTAATACAAAGAAGAAGTACAGCAACAAGTTAGTGATATGCTGATTTGCAAAGCTAAAGGTGAGCCACTTATTCTTTATATTTTCGTTTATTTTCTTTGCTTGATTCATGTGGCTAGGTAGTGTATAAATAGAACATAAATCAATGTCAATAATCATTCTCATAACACCCTCGTTCACTATCATTCTCTATTCTATTTATATTTCAAATTTCACTTCACCTATTCCACCACCATCCCCATTAGACAAGAAATAACCATAAACAAAAATGCAGTTCATCTACATTACACTGCTGTTGTTGGCCAGCATTGCGGCACCAACTGTGTGCACCAGTTACCTTCCTCTAAAACGGGTCATTCCACTTAACCATAGCGTTAAGATTGACATATTGATAGCTCGCGACAGAGTTCGCCACTCAGGAATCTTGGGTGGTGTTGGCATCAACTTCACAGTCCAAGGTATCGCTGATCCAAACTCCTTTGGGTAAGTCCGATCCTCTCCCGCTCTCAAAAATTCCTTCATTTATTGCTTATGCTGTGTTATGCATTGATCATATTGTCTGTTCTTTCAACAAGCAGGCATATTTTTTTATCATCTTTTCCATCTATTCAAAAGAAAAAAGCTTTTTTTATTAACATTGAAAAATAATGTCTTATGTTGATAATAATATTACATATTCAATTTATCTAAAAAATTTGATTCTAATTTCATTTTTTTTTATTAGATAGGTGAGAGTATGATTTAATTAATAATTAATATTAATACTATTGTTGGTTTTTTTGTTCAGGATGTATACTACAGAAGTGAAGTTGGGATCTCCACCAAAAACATTTACTGTTATGATTGATACTGGAAGTGACCTTTTGTGGGTCAATTGCAAAACTTGTAGTGATTGCCCTCAATATAGTGGACTCGGGGTAAGAATTTTCAATTTTCATTGCTGTTTTTTCTTTTACTATACTAATTAGTGCTACTTACTTGTGGTATGGTGCTTGTTTTGTTGCCTTGGGAACCAAGGTTCTGATTTGGAGCTTAATATTTGTTGCTTGTTGCGTAATGTACAGATTAAGCTGAATTTCTTTGATATGGCTGGTTCATCCACAAATTCATTGGTTAAATGCTCGGACCCCATGTGTCCTTTTGGAGTTCAAGGTGCAGATGTTCAATGCTCTCCTCATGTTAAACATAACCAATGCAGTTACTCCTATCATTTTCAAGATGGGAGTGGTACCTCAGGTGTTTATGTCACAGACAAAATTTATTTTGACACAATCATCGGACGGTCTTCTCCTAGTAGTGGTAACACGTCGGCCGCCGTTTTTTTTGGGTGAGAATCTCTTATGCTTATTTGTTATGGACAATTATAAATGTGTGTGCATGCATTTGAAACATGTAGAAATTAAACTTGGATAGGAGGGTCAAGGGAGCTTATGCTTGTAGAGGGAACTATAGGACTGAAAATCATACATAATGTTTGGAGTGGGGAGTGTTTGGGGGCCATTAATTTCGTAATGTAAGTTTTGAAAATAGTGGGATTTGCTAATCTTCTTTGCTAATTTTTACATTCATTCCAATGTTTTAGTTAATAGTAATACTTAATATGGATTTTGGTTTGAAGCAAAACATTATTGGATGGTTGTTTTGGCAATAGGTGTAGCACCCAGCAATTTGGACGATTGACTAACCCAGTGAGAGCGCTTGATGGAATCTTTGGGTTTGGACTTGGCCCTCTATCAATTGTATCACAGTTGTCACCACAAGGAATAATACCCAAAGTTTTCTCTCATTGCTTGAAAGGAGATGGCAATGGAGGAGGCATTCTGGTTCTTGGTGAGATTGTGGAGCCTAGTATTGTTTACAGTCCACTTGCCCCATCGCAGTATGTTCTCTTTTGCAGTGTTTTTCTCTTTTTCTTTCCCTAATTTGTGGATCATTTTTCTCTAGTATTGCACAAAATTGATATAAAAGAGCATACAAGGAATTTCTAAAAGGAGTTTATGGAATTAAATTTTTACAATTACATTATTATCAATTGGCAATCAATAATTATGAAATTTATCAACTTTGCTTTTAGAAGTTAGTTTTACCATATGCTAATTTTAATAACAGGAAATAGAATTTAAGCACTTAAAAGTTAGCTGATTAATTTTAAGCTAGCACCTTACTCAAAGCTTATGATTTATGTGTGGTGCGGTAAAACTGTGTCAGTTTTTTAAATCAATTGACAATTTCTGTTGTGTGAATTATGTTTTATTTAGCATCTTGAATCCGCTATTTTGGGTTGTTTTTTGTTACACCAGTGACTTTGGAAGATATTTGGCTTAATGTTTCTTAAAGAGAAGAAAATGCTTTGATTTCTCAACATTGAAAACTTGAAGGGATATATGTCTTGTCATCTTGTGTTGATTGAATCCCCTTAGGTTCATTTATATTTCCTCTTACACCAAGTTACTTCACATGACACATCCCTAGTGATTATGTCTGATGAATCAACCTGGTAGTACAAAACCATTTTCAAATTTCTGAATTTAAATTAAATGATTTTTCAATTGAATGTAAAAGATGATATTTACTAAGAATACCATTCTTAAAATGCTTCTTATGTTGTTTTTGTTTTTGTTAGATAGTTCACACTTCTATATGAGACATTTTGCAATATAATTGACTAGTCTTTCTGTTTCAATCAAATCTCAGGCCTTACTACAACTTGAATCTTGAGAGCATTGCTGTCAACGGGCAATTTCTCTCAATCAATCCAGTAGTATTTGCACCATCAAAATCTGGCGACCGAGGAACTGCTATCGACAGTGGTACAACATTGGCATATCTTGTTCAAGAAGCCTATGATCCTCTTGTCAATGCAGTAAGATTTCTCCTACCTCGCACAAAACATTGTTCGACATTATTCTCCTCTGTCTTTTCTATAACGTAGTATTTTGCATTGCGAGATATTTTCTTACTCTTTGGTTTGCTTGTCTTCTATTTTGTTTTTTTTGTTTTTTTTTTCCCGAAATTACCAATTGACTTTTTTCCATTTGTTCATTTAGATTCTTACATTCTTGTCGTATTTAACTAATATTAAGTTTTATTGTGTTGGATATAGAACAATTTTAAACCATTCATTGATCTAATCAATATTTATTTTTTGTTTAACATGTGGAGTTGATTTAATGGGGAGTTGTATTATGCCTTACGATACTTCAGCAATTGAACACCATATTGAGATTTATATCATTTTTTTTATATAATTCTTATTTTATTTTTTGATAGAATATGATTCGTATTATTAATTTTATTAAAAAGGGGTTTGTTTATTTTCTCTTGTATTTTATGAATGATATTGATCTTAACGTATACTAATGTTCAATTTCCAAATGGACGTGTAGATAACTACTGCTGTGTCACAATTTAGCAGTCCCTCTATTTCAGAAGGAAACCTGTGTTATCTGGTCTCAACCAGGTAATCTAAAATATAATAACTTTTTATGTAGATCTTTATATACTTTATATGAAAAGAGAGTTTGTTCTATTAGGATTTATGAATATCTCATTATATTATTTTTGTGTTTGTTGCATATTCAGTATAGATATTTTTCCTTCAATCAGTTTTAACTTTGCGGGTGGGGCATCCATTGAGTTGAAACCAGCACAATACCTTGTGCACTATATTTTAATGGTAAGCATGAAGTATGTTTGTTACGTTGTTGGTTATATTCTTCTTGCACATTAGTAAGTTATTCTTTGAAATTGTATGTTACTGATGTGCAAAATTGCTTTAATAGGATGCTGCAAAGTGGTGCATAGGTTTTCAGAAAGCGGAAAATGGATTCTCAATATTAGGAGGTTAGAAAAAAAAAAATTAGAATTCTCTCATTTGATTATTAAATGGGAACTTTTAATAGGTGATAAAAAATTTTAAAAATGTCATTTGTATCTGTTGCAAACAATAGAGTGGCATCATTTCATCTAAAGTTTCTAGTTTGTTACTACTTCACAATTTCACTAATCGGATGCAGCTGAAAATGGAAAACATCATATTGTATGTTACAAAATATTGTTGGACTATCATTATCCTAGTTCAAATTGATTTTTAATACATATTTATACTTATTTCTGTTTTTCATTTGTCACAACAATCCAATTTCCAAAACAAGTCAGGATACTATGCTCATGTATGATAATCATAAATCAGCCTTTTCATATTTATTTTATGCAAGTATGGTAATCATAAATAAATTGACAATTATGATCTTACCTTTCACAGATCTTGTCCTAAAAGATAGAATAGTTGTCTATGACTTGGCTAATCGGCGCATTGGATGGACTAACTATAATTGTAAGCTCACCGCTTATATTCTTATTTCATACAAGGAGTATATGGTCCTTTACTTTGTCTTAAAATTGAAAACTATGTTTAGGTTCCATGCCCGTCAATGTCTCTGTGACTCTGAGCAAGGACAAAAATATCAATCCAAGAACTAGATGGTCAAGTGCCAGCAATCTAGAGACAAGGATTCTCTCCAAGCTATTATATGTAACATTGTGGCTCTTTTTATGGTTATAATACAATCTTCATGAAGTCATCACATTGTAATTTAAATCAATATTCAAGTGACAGCTCATAGAAAAGGAAAGATTTGATCTTAATTGATGTAAATTTACTTATTAATTGTCATCTCCTTTGTGACTTATTAACACCTAAAGTCAATTCTACCATTAACAATATGCAATGTGTTATGCTATTATCATCAAAACACTAACATGTCTTTAGTTGAGAAACACATGACAAACTTAATATGAATAAAAAAATAGAAAGAAAAAAAAATGTTACTCTTACAAAGATTCGGTTTATAAGACCGCGAAAGGTTTTAAGAAGTTTCATCTTGGTGAGGAAAACTAGTAATATTGAACTTCCGAAAGAGGAAGAGTTGTTGTTGCTCTATTTAAATGTGGAGATAACTCCCTTTTTCATTTGTAACATTCTCATATGTAATGTGAAACAACTTCAAAACTTTACAGATTTATAGGATTAAATTTTTAGTTACAAACAGTGACAAATGTTATAACTAAGTTACTAATTTTATAAGGAGTCCTTTTAAACTAAAGTGATGCTACATATTTACTAGTATGCTGGTGAGAGGGCAAGTGAGACCAATAAGCTGTATGTTTATCTCTTCATTTATATGTTAGTGATTTATTATAACAACTCTGCGAATTATAATGAGACTTATCGATATACTTTCCAAAACAATATATAAATGAATGTTAAGTATAATATAAGAATGTGAGTGTTTAGGAGAAAAATGGCGTAACACAGTGGTAGGACATTGTTACCACAAGAGTGTAAAGAAAATTGGCGGAATAAGTTAGATCCCGACCTCTATTTGATCCAGACTTCTATTTTTAGAGTAAGTTTTTGTCTTGCGATGTGACGTAGTTGCATGAAAAAAATTGTCTTAAATTGGCTAATAGCTGTCATCTTCATACGATAAATGTATCTCTTTGAAGTACACGAAGGGCCATAAAAAATAATTTTTGATTAAGTTGCATGACAAACTTATTTCGTTTTGCGATAGGAACTTCATTCAAACGAAGGTAATTGTTTTGCACGACGAAGTCAGATCTTCACATGATAATGTAATTAATGTTAGCGATTTTTTCTGATTGATACGCCTTACACAACAATACTTTTTCTTTACATGACATAGACGGTCAAAATAGTTGACTCAATATTTTCCTCCCATTACATTATTATTATTATTATTAATCAATTAAAATTCATGTAACATTTCACAGATATTCACAAAATCACAAATAGGAATAGCAACATGTATATCACTAAAGGACATTACTTAAGAAAACATGTTTAATAAAAAAAATGCACATTACTTAAGTAATTAGTATTTTGAATGCACATTTCTTTTTTTCAACTACTAACTCATCATTGATTTAAAAACATACAAAATAAGGTATGACACACTTTTAATATTTTGATACACTTCAATTTTTAAACGATTCACTTTTCAAAAAACGTTATTTATTAAAGAGGCTCATTTCACTTTTGTAAAAAGTCTAAATTTCTTTGCTTTCTAAAATGGCTTATAAAAACAATATATTTTTTCCTCTATTTTGGTAAAAGGTCCAACATTTTGTTGGAATCATGAGTTGATTAGTCCAGTCTTATGATTGAACATAGACGTCTCTTCCATTACAAAATCTCCTTAAAATGGTTTTGTGTTCAAAAAATTGTGGTGGAGAAAAGGAAGAAAAATGTTAAATTCACTCCTTCTGATAAAACTAAGGGGAAGCATTTGATAAATGGAAATGAGACATTCTCTCACTCTCAAGAGACTTCAAAGAAGCTTATCGATTTTTGAAAAGCCAATCTTAAGTTTTTATCATCTCATGAAAACCCTTATAAACTTGTCTGGATAAATTTTTATTATCTTGATTTTGAATATGGATTCTTGAAATTTTCGTTTGATACATTTGTCTAATTTATTATCTATTTGTTTTTTTACAAGGTTTTCTTGAGTAAATTTTTTCTCTTATTCAAATCATTATTATTATTATTAGGAATAGGAAAAAGCACAATGTAATTCAACACAAAGGACACAATTAATGCAAGTATATAAATTATTAAAATGGTAAACATAATATAATCTTAAAAAAGAAATTTGGTCTTTAACCGAAGACTTTGACTTTGATATAAATAATATAATCACTATTAAAATAATTTAAATTTTATATTTCATATCATTAAATTAATAAATATCTATGTATTTATTATATTTTTATGACTAGATTTATTATATATATGTACATACACAAAATTTTATATTTCATATCATTGAAGAATAGGAAGAAGATAAAAACAATGATTAATAAACATAAGTTTATTTTGGCAATTTTAGTTGTGGTTCTTCTATGCTCTACAGGTACGTAGACAATTTGCATAATAGAGTTTGAATCTTTTCTATATTTTTCCTATGATGTATATTAGTTATTTATTAAACTAATATTACTTTTCTCAATAGATATAGCTAAAATTGTATTTCGTATCGAGAAATGTTTTTCCAATCAATATCATGATTGTAATTCATTTTGCACCGGTCAAGGCTATGACATTTTCTATCTAATTCATTTTCTATCTAATTTTGCACGGATAAAATTACATATGTGATCTTTTAAGTTTGGCTCTTTTTCTGTATTGATAATTTAGATTTTTATTTTCGAATTAACCTTTTAACTCTCAAATCGAACATGCTGGTCATTTTCTTAATTTACATTTAGCTCCATTAAAAAAAACTCATGTATTTGTCAGGGTCGGCCCAACCCATTATGAGGCCTAAAGCGAAATTATCAGACGGAGCTTTTTCAAAGTTAATAAATAAATTATTAATATTTTTATTTAAAATTGATATTTCGTACTTTTTTTGATGCAAAATCATTTATCAAATTATTGTAATCGATTTCGTTTAACAATTCTTTTTCAACTGATAATAAAGCTAATCCATTTAATTTTTTTTCTAGTTTATGCTCCAGCCAAATATATAGAAAATGTTGATCTCTGCTACAATTGAAAAAAGACTAATAATTTAGAATATAAATATTTTCTTAATACTTACAGATTAAGGAAGTAGGGTCAAGGGTGAAAAAACTTTTTGTCGTGTTGACAGGAATGTTTTAGATGAATGATTCTAAGAGACATTTTTAGTAAAAAAATATTGTCTTTAATATAAGATGGTTTTTAGTGAAAAAGGAATGCATTTAATATTAAAAGATTTTTCCAATGGTATAGTATCCTCATCCTCATAAATAGTTGCATCGATTTTAGTTGGCTAATTAAAAAAAATTTGGAGGCCTTTTTTGTTTCTATATATGGTTAAAGATTTTTGATAGTATATTATTGGGCCTCTATACCGTATAAAAATTAAAGTAAAAAAAAATATTTTTTGGCGAGGTCTAAAGCAAGGGCTTTAGGCGCCTCACCCTTGGGCCGGCCCTGGTATTTGTTAAGATGGTGAAGATCCCATGATAGTGTTGTCACTGTTGTGGTGGCAACTGGCAAGTCTAAATTAATAAATTACTATTATTTTTTATTAATTTTTATTAAAAGTTGAAATCTTAAATTAAATTTTTTAAAGTTCTTAATCTTTCTTCATCTTCTTTATAAATCTAGAATTCAAAATCGTATGTTGTAGATTTCTTTATAAGTTTTAGATTTCTTTAAACTCATAAATTTGAAATTCATAAATACGTATGTTGTAGCACCAATTCCAAAACCACATATAAGTGAGGTACACGTTTTGGACTGAAGTCATAATATTGCCACTATTTGCTTACAATATACAAGAGCCACAAGAATGAAATGAAATGGGTTAATGATAACATCTTTCCCCTATCCATAAATCCCTGAAATGATTTATCGTATAACATACAAGCAAGATCGGATCTAATTATGAATGTAAAAATAGTAATTTGGAGAAGGTGGAATATGAAGAATCCATCAAAATCGAGAGAAAGGAAAGCATAACTGGCTTTAAGAACTAAGTAAAAGAGAAATGGAGATTTTCTTGGTTTCAAACTATTGGTTTGAACGAAACTAAAAAACTTCGTTTATTTTAATTTGGGTTTTAATTTATGAAGGTTGATTATGACGATGATGAAGAGTGAAGCCAAATAATTTTAATTTATAATTTTTCAACTTTAATAAAAAATTATAAAAAAATATATTAAATACCACCCGTGGTCATTTAACTTAATTTCAGTTAATGTTTTAATCCTTTATCTTTTTTTTCTTTCCTGATTTAGTCATTTATTTTAATTTTAAGTGACAATTTGATCTTTTATGTTTTAAAATGTCAATAATGATATCCATTTTTAAAAAAAATCCAAAAAAGACATCAAAATTTTTAAACAAAACCCGTAAAATTAATTATCATCTTCAATATAATGCAAATTTTATCAAATTCATAACATAAATGTCAAATAAACTCATATTTTCATTCTTTATTTGATGTTGTTGGAGATGAAAATATGAGTTTATTTGAAGATTTAAGTTATGAATTTGATGAAATTTGCATTATATTAAAGATAATAATTAATTTTATGGGTTTTGTTTGAAAATTTTGATGAATTTTTTGAATTTTTGTAAAGAAAAGGATAACATTGTTGACGTTTTAAAATATAAAATATCAAATTATCACTTAAATTAAAATAAATGACTAAATCGAGAAGAAAAAAAAAGATAAAGGACTAAAACATTAACTGAAATTAAATTAAGGGACTACGAGTGATATTTAACCTAAAAAATAATTGGTAAATTGGACTTGTCATTTCAACAACGTTATTAACATGGCACTACTTAAAAGTCACATAATTTTTTTTTAATTGAGTTAAAAAGAAATATAAAATAAAAAACCCATCGGGCACTATGGGCATGTTTTGAGATTTTAATTACCATTTTCGAAAAGAAAAAAAAAAACTTAAAGGGTCACCTTGAAAAATAAGTTAAATTTAAAAAATTTGTACACATAACTTTGTCTAATTTGTAATAGTAAATCACAAATAGGTTTAAATATGTAAAAAGTCACAAATAGGTTTAAATATGTAAAAATTGTACACATAACTTTGTTTAATTTGTAATAGTAAATCACAAATAGATTTAAAATATTGTACACATAACTTTGTCTATTTTTTGGGTCTAATTTGGCCATGTAATTTCAAAACATTTTTAATTTGATCCCTCATTCATTTTTTTTTTGCTAGTGTGGCTTAAATTTGATGACGTGTCAAAGCTGACTAGGCTTAATACATACCGATACATCAAATAAATTTTGCTGATTAAATAATTAACATTATTAATATCATATCTCTTTATTTTATTAGAATTTAATTTAAATACACCGTTAATTTAAAAAAAATAAATTATCAATCAATCACAACGGTTAGATCATTCACAATGTTTTACTTTTGCAATAACTACTATTAGAGTCACACACGTTATTGATCATAATGTGTTGACGGTATAAAATATTTGACCGATCTTTGACAAGTGTATCAAATCACTCAAGTGACAGAAAATGTTATTAATTTAGTAAACATCATAATCCTAACACTTAGGTAACAATTTATAAGTTGATTGATAATTTTGAACAAACATAAAATTAAATAGAGAAAATTCAATACAAGAAAAACAATTAAGGAATCCTAATCAGCTATTTTTCATTATCGAATTATTGTTACGATTCTAGGTGTGTTGCTATGGAAAAAAATGTGTCACTAAATGCACTGTAGTGAATGGTTGAGCGCAATGCTCTACAATGTTAAATAAACACATTTGTTCTTCCAAAATTTCTCTCCCTCTGATTTGATATGCCACTTTCATCTTTTTAGAGTCTAAATTGAGTTTCGGTGTATTCACAAAAGTTGTAGCTATGGATGTTAGCTTTCATTTGCAAATAATTTAACTCCATTTGAACTTCAATGACTCCATATATGATTAACATACTGCACAATGGTTATATTGCTTTTTCACCAAAATTTTGTACTAAACCAATGAAACAAAACAAAACAGTACAAAATAGTTGATTAATCGTGAAAATGAAAGCATAATGACCATTTATTCAAAATAACTCTAAAACAAACATTGAATTAAAAGAAATAAATTAAACAATTGCCTTAAAAAAACTCTAAAAATAATGACTGATTAAGATTCATCAACATTTTATTCCATGAGTGCATGAAAAATAAACTTTATTTTATTAATGTAAACCCAGTATAGATATTTTATGAACATCTCATTAAATTATTTTTGTGTTTCTTGCATATATTAAGTATAGATATTTTTCCTTAAGTCAGTTTTAACTTTGCGAGTGGAGCATCCAATGATTTAAAACTAGCACAATATGTTGTGCACTATATTTTAATGGTAAGCATGAAGAATGTTTGTTACGTTGTTAGTTATATTCTTGCACATAAGTAAGTTATTCTTTGAAGTTGTATGTCACTGATGTGCAAAATTGCTTTAATAGGACGTTGCAGAGTAGTGCATAGGTTTTAAGAAAGTGCAAAATGGATTCTCAATACTAGGAGGTTAGATGATTAAAAAATTTATATAGACTATATACTTTGCAAGAAATTGATAAAAATATTAGAATTCTCTCATTTGATTATTAAATGGGAATTTTTAATAAATGATAAAAAATTCTATAGATGTTTTTTGTATCTGTTGCAAACAATAGGGTGACATCATTTTATCCAAAGTTTCTAGTTTGTTACTACTTCACAATTTCATTAACCCGTTGCAGCTGAAAATGGAAAACATCATATTGAATGATACAAATTATGGTTGGACTATCATTATCATAGTTCAAATTTATATTTAATAGATATTTATATTATTTATGTTTTTCATTTGTCAAAACAATCCAATTTGTAAAAACAAGTCAGTATACTATGCTCACATATGATAATCATAAATCAACATTTTCATGTTTATTTTATGCAAGTATGGTAATCATAAATAAATTGACAATTATGATATCACCTTTTAAATATCTTGTCCTATGAGATAAGATAGTTGTTTATGACTTGGCTAATCGGCACATTAGATGGACTAACTATAATTGTAAGTTCACCACTTGAATTCTTATCTCATAAAAGAAGTTTATGGTCCTTTACTTTGTCTTAAAATTGAAAACTACGTTTAGGCTCCATGCCCGTCAACGTCTCTGTGACTCTGAGCAAGGACAAGAACATCAATTCAAAAACTAGATGGTCGAGTGCTAGCAGTTTAGAGATAAGGATTCTCTCCAAGCTATATTACCTTTAACATTGTGGCTCTTTTTATGCCTATAATACAATCTTCATCAAGTCACTACATTATAATTTAAATCTAATATTCAAGTGACAGCTCATAAAAAAGGAAATATTTATTTTACTAATTATTTGTCGTTTTCTTCGTGACTGATTAGCCAATTCTACCATTAACAATGCGCAATGTGTTATGCTACTATCATCAAAATAGTAACATGTCTTCAGTTTAGAAACTCATGACAAACTTAATATGAATAAAAAATTAGAAGAAAAAAAAATGTTATTCTTATAATAAATTGGTTTTTAAGACCCTGAAAAGTTTAAAAAAGTTTCATTCATGAGAACGAGCTACATGGGAGAAGTAAAATGATGAGTGCATTGACTTTGTGAGAAAACTAGTAATACTGAACTTCCAAAAGAGGAAGAGTTGGTGTTGCTCTGTTTGAATGTGGAGACAACCCTCTTTTCCATTTGTTACATTCTTATATGTAATGTGAAACAACTTCAAAAGTATACATACTTGTTACAAAGAGTGACATATGTTATTACTAAGTTACTAACTATTATAATGAGTAATTTTAAACTAAAGCGATGCTACATATTCATTACTATGCTAGTGAGAGGGATAAGTGAGACCAATTAATTGTTTGTTTATCTCTTCATTTATTTATCAGCTGTGATTTATAATAACAACGATGCGAATTGTAATGAGACTTACTGTAGTAGAAAATACTTTTCAAAATAATAAATGAATGAATGTGTATAACATAAGAATGTGTGAGTGTCTGGGAGTAAAATGGCGTTACATATTGGTAGGGTTTCGTTACTCCAAGAGTGTGAAGAAAATTGACAGAAGAAGTTTGATACTAAACTCTATTTATAGAGTAAGAAATGTTCATTTTTGTCATGTGACGCGACGTAGTTGCACGAAAAAAATTGCTTTACAATGAATGTATCTCTTTGAAGCACATGGAGCGCCATAAAAAATAATTTATGATTGAGTTGCATGGCAAACTTATTTCATATTGCGATAGCAACTTCACTCCAACGAACAAAGGTAATTGCTTCGTACGGTGAAGTTAGATCTTCGCACGATGATGTAATTAACTTCAGCGATTTTTTTTGATTGATACGCCTTACACAACAACACTTTTTCTTTACACGACAAAGACAGACAAAATAATTGACTCAATGTTTTCCTCTCATTACATTATTATTATTATTATTATTATTATTATTATTATTATTATTATTATTATTATTAATTAATTAATTAATTAATTAATTAATTAAAGTTCATAACACTTTACAAATATTCACAAAATCACATGTAGGAATAGCAACTTGTATATTACTAAAGTACATTACTTAAAAAAAACATGTTTAATAAAAAAAATGTACATTACTAAAGTAATTAGTATTTTAAATACACATTTCTTTTTTTCAATTACTAAGTCATCGTTAACTTAACAACAGAAAATGTAAAACCCCAAATTTAATAATAAATTATTTTATTAATAAAATAGAATTTTAAATAATTAATTTGACGTTAAAGTTATTTTAGAATATATATTGATTGATTTTCTTTATATGTGTATTTTCTATGACGTGCTGATCTTGTACACATTTGATTAAATGAGTGATATAAATAATAAATATTATATTTTATTATCTTATATATTTCGCTAAAAATAATAGTATTTTAGTGTACATATTTTAAAGAATAAGATTTTATGCGATTTTACGTTTATACGTACGTTCGTAATTAATGTGATATTTCCTTGTATGCTTGACTAATGTTAAATATGCACATATTTATATTTTAATTAATTCTAAGTATCTCCTATTTTAGTTATTTATTTTATAAACAATTATCTGGGGATAGTAATAATATTGTGTTTGATTTCCTTTATTTTTATTATATTTATTATAATAATAGTAAAACATAAAATAAATAAGGGCACCAATGGACTTAACCCATGTATGTGAACCTAATAAAATAAAAAAGAGTCGCCGCCGTAGAAGGAAGAAGAAACACAACAACGCTATCGTTGGCACGCTGTTCCAGAAAACTTTATCCATTTTCGTCCAAATTTGAAATTCGTTATTTTGCACCGTTCTTCTTCAACGTAAGTCCGATTTGAGTGAAGCCAACGCCAAAACGATCGTGTGAAAAGTGACTATATTATTCACTGATTGGTTTTCTGATTTATGGTAATTTTTCTTGACCAAATTTCGAATTTAGTTTTAGAGTAGTTTCTCATAATTTATTTTTGACGTTTACCCATAAACTGTCGAGTTAGATCGATTGAAGGACAAAGAGTCAAAGAACAAAGACTGTTTGCTCGTGAAATCGTATTCGTGTGTAAAAGCGTCGAAATAAGGTAAGGGGTGAGAGAGCGTTTGAATTCATGAGTATAATATATTGTGAGATGAACGGGAAAACCGTATTTCCCAATGATTCATTCGGGGCTTGCTACATACAACAGTAGCCCTTTGAGGGATAAATTAATTAATGTGAAAATATAGAAATTGTGAGATTAAAATATAGAATAGAAATATTTGTAAGATGTTGATTGATTTAATATCTTTAAATGTGTGGTATTTGATATTATTGTGATATTGAGTGTCGAATGAATTTTAGGTATATGTTTGATTAGATGAGTTATGTGATGTGATAATAAAAGATTGATGTATTGTGATAATTTTATGTGATGATGATGATGATGTATGATTAATAATTGTGATGTTATAAATTTGTGATGAGAATATTGAAGTAACCCCATAGTTGATGAAATAATTGTGATTCCAATTTGTGTTTGAGATGACGGTCTTAATGGAGTATCATAGGCCAACGAGAGGAGAAAATAAATATTGAGAATTTGTGAAGTGGAGATTATTTTGTCTCATATAGGTAGGGACTGACAAGTCTAGTGATTCCGGGGAAGTACAACTGAATGAGCCTGACCGTGGCGGTTTGCTGTTGAGCCTTAAGGCAAGATTGTTAGACCTTGGAGGTATTCAGGTGGGGAATTCCTAGGTGACTTGGAGGTAGCACTCCAAATGTCGGGAGCTACCATTCAATACATGTTTACCTCGACTGTCGCGTATATGTGTCTCGGGTTGAGTTGAGGGGATCTATAAGGATAGAGCCAATTTGAATTGTCTGTCCACCAGGATGGTGGCATAGTATCAAGCCTCCTAACCAAGTACTTCAGAGTTAGAATGGTACCACATTGTGAAGTAGAGTCTAAGCTCATGCATAGCATTGCATTTTCTTGTGATTGTTTTCTTGTGATTAATGTGTATCGCATGCGATAATAATTTCTCTTAGATGATTTGATGTTATAGTGAAAGATATTGATTTTCCTTGAGTGATTTTGACTTTTAATGTGATATTTTATTGATTTAAGTATAATGATACGGTTCTATTATGATTGTTTGCGTGTTCTTCTTACCTATATTATACTATCAACACGATTTCAAAACTCACCTCCTTCGTTGTTTGTGTTTGACTAGCTTGCCCTGCGTTTGTGAAATCGATGTTGTTACAGGTTAATGAATCTTCAAGTTCAAGTTCGGAGAAACCCTTCTCTAATAGGTGATACTGGGAATAAGAGTTGTAATTTGTATTTTACTCATTTAATTTGAAACGACTTTTTGTATGAAAACCGTATAAGTACTAGTAAGTTTTTAGAATTAAATCAAGTAATTATACTTAAATCAACCTTATTGAGATTGCACTATTTTATAGGAGTAAAGAAGTTTAAAGTGTTCTTTTTGATATTTGAGAAACGTAATATTCTAAAATAGATATAAAAGTTTTTATTTTCTTAGAAACATATCTTCATTTATCCGCTACAAATTTTATAAAAATATAATATAAATTATTTTATATATATATATATATATATATATATATATATATATATTTATATATATATATTATTTTGCGGTTTAAGGTGTCAAATACAAAATAATATATGACACAGTTTAATATTTTGATACACTTCAATTTTTAAAGAACATTATTATTAAAGCGGCCCACTTCACTTTTGTAAAAAGTCTAAATTTATGTGCTTTCTAAAATGGCTTATAAAAAAATATCTTCTTTCTCTCTTGAAGGTCCAACATTTTGTTGGAATCACGAGTTGATTTGCGGTCTTAATATTGAACATAGCCGTCTCTTCCATTACAAAATATTCCTATAATGGATTTGTGTTCAAAAAATGTTTGTGGAGAAAAGGAAGGAAAATGTTAATTTCACTCCTTCTGATAAAACTAAGAAGAGAAAGTATTTGGTAAATGGAACTGAGACATCCTCTCATTCTCAAGAGAGATCAAATAAGCTTATCGGTTTTTAAAAAACCATCTTTAAGTTTTTATCTTCTCATGAAAACCCCTAGAGTTTTGTCTGGACAAACTTTTATTATCTTGCTTTTGAACGATGTATTCTTGAAATTTTGGTTCGATACATTTGTCTAACTTATCTATTTGTATTTTTACAAGGTTTTCTTGAGCAATTTTTCTCTCTTATTCAAATTATTATTATTATTATTATTATTATTATTATTATTATTATTATTATTATTATTATTATTATTATTAAGAATGAAAAAAAGCACAATGTAATTCAACACGAAGGACACAATTGATGTAAGTATATAATTTATTAAAATGGTAAACATAATATAATCTTAAAAAAGAAATTTGGTCCTTTATTAACTGAAGCCTTTAACTTTGATATAAAGAGTATAATATTTATTAAAATAATTTAAATTTTATATTTGACATCATTAAATTATAGTAAAGTAAATATATATCTATATGTATTTATTATATATACATACATGCACAAACATGAAAAATATACTTATTGATTTACAAAGGATCCTTCAAGAATAGGAGGAAAATAAAAAGAATAATTAATAAACATAAGTTTATTTTGGAGTTTTGGTCATGATTCTTCAATACTCAATAGGTATGTAGTCAATTTGGATAATAGAGTTTGAATCTTTTTTATATTCTTTTTTATGCATATTAGTTCACTAAGATTATTTTTCTCAATAGCTATGGCTAAAATTTACTTCATAGGGAGAAATGTTTTTCTAGATGTGACCAATATCATAATTGTAATTCATTTTGCAATGGTCAAGGCTATGTGCTAAGGGATTGAATTCCAAATTATGATAATATTTTAACTTGTTGTTGTCACAAATTTGTTTTTGATAAACTTGGAAGTTAGATTTGAAAAAAACATTTATGATTGTCAAATAAAACATGACAAGTTATTACTAAGTGTGATTGTCAAATTAGGAGATATTTAATGAAATGTAAACTTGGATTCTCTGCACATATTGTGTACAATATTAGGTATTTAAGGGACGGAATAATGGATGTGAATTTCAATTAATGTTTCAAGGAAATTTGAAGTAAAAATTTTGTAGGCAAAATTACATCCGTGATATTTTAAATTTGACTCTTTCTTTAAATTGGTAATTTAAATATTTTTTTTCGAATTGACCCTTTAACTCTCAATATGTACATGTTTGTCATTTTTAATTTATATTTAACTCCATTAAAAATACTGTAAAAATACGTTTTTGATTATCCACAAAGACCAATGGTGACACAACAACAACAAGAAGAAATACATCCCTTGATGAAATTACAAATAAATAAATTAGATAAAGGTAAAATAATTCAAGTCATAATTCAAATACAAGAGGACCTTAATTACTTTGCATATGCATAAATAATATTTTCAAAAGTCCAAAATAATATTTTCAAAATATTAAAATCTTTATTTTTAACAAAATTCAATGTCGTATTCGAATACCAATATCTTGTAGTCGAATACAGGATAAAAACATGGCTAAGTCAGAGAGTTGGCCATCTCATCTGTATTCGACTACACAGTGAAAATTTTGAATGATTTTTTGAACGTTGCAATCTGTATTCGAATACACAAATCATGTAGTCGAATACAAGACAAAAACATGGCTAAGTCAGAGAGTTGGCCATCTCATCTGTATTCGACTACACAGTAAAATGTTTGAAAATTTTTAACGTTGCAGCAAGCTGTATTCGAATACAGGAATGTGGTATTCGAATACAACTGCAACCAATGCAATTTTTCAGCTTTGAATTCAATTTAAAACATTGTAATTCGTTCTCAAACCTCTTGGATCAAAGGCCACGAATCTAAAGAGTTGTTTGAGGACTATAAATAGGTCATAACTTCATTTTCAAATTACGAATTAAAAAATTACACAATTTCAAAAGACTTTGAACTAAAATTTTCTAAATTTTTCTAAGTCTTTTCAGAAGTTCAAGTACTTGCATATCATTTTCATATCCTTAAGGTTCTCAAAAGTACTTGAATAAATCTTGAATTATACTACCTTCAATCTATTCCTATATCCTTATCAAAAACAACAAAGTGATTGTAAAAGAAAGTTGTGCTTTCTTTAAAGTGCTGTATCTCAGATAGTAGTGTTCTATCTTTGAAAGTTTGTTAGAAGATTGTTGCCAAGGTCCCAGGGTGAGGACTTGTACATATTCTGACAGATAGTGAAGAAAATCTCTTGTGGTGAGCAAGAGGACTGGACGTACCCTTGGTGATTAGGGGAACCAGGATAAATCTTTTGTGTTCTTTACATTACTGCCATTTACATTATTCTTTACTATCCATAAGCGCAAAAATCAATCACTATAATGGTGAAGATCCATAATGGTGCGGTGGTAAGTCAAAATTAATAATTTATTGTTTCTATTTATTTTTATTAAAAGTTGAAATCCTAAATTAATTTTTTTTTTAAGTTGTTCATCTTCTTCATCATCTTCATAACCTATAATTCAAAATTAATAAAAAATCCTAAAACAAAATTAAAATTAAAATCATTTAAGTTTTGAGATTTCTTCAAACTCATAATTTCAAAGTTATAAATGCATATGTTGTTCCACCAATTCCAAAAACACGTATAAGTGAAGTACACGTTTTGGACTGAAGTTACAATATTGAGTCCATTTATTTGAGTTTAAATAAAAATAATTTTCAAGAAAACATGTTTATTTAGACTACAAAATTATCATAAAAGACATAAAAAATAATTTTCAAGAAAACATGTTTATTTAAAAAAACATTTTTTAAATACATGATTATTCTAAATACACATATGTCTCTCTATTGTCTTGTATATCTCTATCTCTCTCCCTCCCTCCAATCTCTCTATCTACTATCTCCCTCACTCTTTACTATCTCATGTCTCTATCTCTCCTTGCCATCCCAAGCAAATCAATGAATTTAGGTCCTCTATATCATAATTTTTAGATCCTCTTGAAAAATAAACATATAAATAAATCATCTAAAAAATATGCAAGTAATAGATTTTGGAGGCTCTCTTCTAATCTTAAAAATTAGGTCCCAAATAAAAAAAGTGCAATTTTAATAATTAAAAAAATTGAAAAATTAAATTTTACTCCCTATACACATATCAATCTAGAAGATGCTCTACCCATACCAATATACATGATGCTTTACACATATCATTTACATATATATTAGACTCAAATATACATTTCGGAACACAACAACCATAATTCTAGTCATAAAATACACCGATTATAGAACCGATCTTACCGCCACAATTATAGCCTCTATTTTTTCAATGCAAATTTTTTAAAATGGTCCGGTTTTACTGTCATCTCATCTTGCAACAATTCTTCCATCACTCTCAGAACTTTTTCCATCTCATCTTGCAACTTTTTGCATCATTTCATTTGTTATTCTCTTTTTTTTTGTCAGTTTCCTATTTTATTCTTTTAAATTGACAATTAAACGGACTTTTTAAAGGTGAATCATTTTCTCATGCAAAAGCGCGTCTATTACACACAAGGCTCCACTTCATTATCATGTCTTGGGAGAAAAGGCTATTACTTTGAAGGTTCACGTGATGGGAGGAGGATGTGGGATAGTTATGTGAATGAAATAGTTCTGGAACTTAATATGACAAAAAACAAACAAACAAAAAAATAAAATAAAATAAAGGTTTAATTGCAAGTTTAATATTTTTATTTTTACTAATTCACGAAATTGGTCCTCCTATTTTAAAAGTCGACAGTTTTAACCCTTCTCTTTGATTTTATAAGTAAAAATGATGACGTGAGATGTGTTAAACAATGTGACATATGATAGGATAACGTAGAATGATTAATACCTATGAAATTGAAATAAAACACATATTTCAACTTCCTAAATTTTTCATATTTTTAATTTAATGAATGACATATGAATAATTAATGCATTTAGATGGTTGTATATTATAGAATTTTATGTGACATCATTAAAAATATGTCAAATCATTTTTTTTTAATTCAAAAATACGAGAGACGAACTAAAATTGTCGACTTTTAAAATAGAGAGACTAGTTCCATGAATTGATAATAATAGAGGGACCAAAAATGCAATTAAACCTAAAATAAAACATATCCCCAAACCCAAAAGCCTCACTCTTAATCGGGCATATCTTATTTAATGAATTTTTTTGGCCTTTAGAAAAATAGTCTCTCACCACTCTCCCATTTAGAAATGTATTAAATATATGATTAATTGAACATTTTGATGAATTGAATTTTATTGTACTAAAAAATCAAATAATTCAATAATTTATAAATTAAACTATATATTTTTAAAAAAAATAGTTAATTAAATTTAATTCAAAAACCAGTTTTAGAAATTTATTTTCCTTCAAAAAATATCAAAACTTTTAATTTAAAAATTCTTTTATCCAAAAATCTTTTTTTTTTCAGAAAGAAATTAAAAAAATTATCTTTAAAAAACTAAAAAATTTGTGTCAAAAGAATTCTTTTTTTGCAAAAAATTAGTTCGAAAATGATTTTAACTTAAAATTTGTTCAAAATATTAAATTCATTATATTTATAAATGAATTTTAAATCGATCTTAAAAGTGACATTTATTCAAATGTGGTTTTGAAAAACTCAAGAAAACTATGATCGTGGTTCAATTGAGTTTTGGGTTTTACACGAGCACCCTACAGTTACATTACATCCCTCGAGTTCATTTCAATTTTAAGCAAAATCCCCGTCGAACATGAACGGAAACATAGAGACGAATCTTCTCTGGCGTGTGAGCAAAGAAATAAACACGTCGCTAGTCAACAAGTATTAATTTCTATTAATGTTGTTTAGAATCTTTCTTTTTCTTTTGAATGTAGTATTTTTTTAAATGAACTTTTGGATTGATACATCATTTGTCTAACTTGTTATCTATTTGTTTTTTACAAATTTTTCCTCTCATTCAAATTATTCTATTACTATTATTATTAAAATAAGAAATGGAAAAAGCATGGTGAAAATGGACAAAATTAATGATAGTATCTAAAATAATAAAATGGTAAAAATCTTCGAATTTTTTTTACGGGAGACTTTGAATTTGATATAAATAATATAATTTTTATTCAAATAATCAAAATCTTTTTTCATATCATTAAATTAAAAGTAAATATTCATATGTATTTTATTTATGATAGTTTTTTTTACAATATTTAAAAGTATATACACACACATAAACAAGCATAGAAAATATACTTAGTGATTTACAAAGAATCGTTGAAGAATAGGAGAAAGTTAAAAAAACAATGATTAATAAACAAAAGTTTATTATAGCAGTCTTCATCGTGGTTCTTCTATGTTCTACAGGTATGTTGAGAGTTTGCATAATAGATATTGAATTTTCATTATAATATTTCTCTTATGCATATTAATTATTAATTAAACTAATATTACTCTTCTGAATAGGTATGGCCAAAATTGTACTTCATACAGAGAAATGTTTTTCCAGATGTAACTAATATCGTGATTGTAATTCATTTTGTACTGGTCAAGGCTATGTGATAGGGGATTGCATTCCAAACGTGGATAATATTTTAACTTGTTGTTGTTACAAATTTTAATATTTGAAGCAAGAGTTCTTCTTCTTGTTTGATGAAAACATTATATTTTATAAATATATGTAAGCTTCATTATAAGGAAATAAAATATGAAATGTTATCATAAAGTGTGATCGACAAATCGCAAAAATATGATTAGAAAATTAGAGAATACCTAATGAAACGTAAAAGTATATCATCTTTGTATATAGCATAAAATGTTTCGTCTCTAAGGGAGGAAATAATGAACATGGGACTAGACCAAACATTTTTTTAAAATAGATTAGACTAATGCTTCTAAAAATGTCTATTTAGTTAAAAATGTCAGGCTACAAGCCACATAATAAGTCTTTTAGGCTTATTAGGCCGACCTATTTAAATAAATGTTTTCATGATGTTGAAAATTGTTTTCCTTTGACACTATTTAAATAAGTCTATTTGTTGTTTTCACTATTAACCTTTTTGTCATCGGAGAAATTCCAACAACTTCTTGGTTAACCTTCTCCATCTCCTAATTTTGCACCACAACCTTTTCCATAAAACCCAGAAGCAGATTATTATCATTACAACACATGCTACAACATTATTGATATATTTCAAAGCTTCCTTATCACCTGTAGACTTTTGGATAATGACAATATTATAAGAGCATCTAGTTGTAGATTTTGGAACATAGGTGAGTTTTTGAGAAACTAGCACCACATTAATTGATTTATTTCTTTACTTAAGTGATTCTTTTAAAGAAACCATGACCCTTTAAAGTGTGATCTATGCATCAACAATAAAAACAAAAATAATAAACAAAAATAATGTAATTTTTCAAAATCCAAATCAACAACAAGAAAAGCGTAACTTTGTTTTTACACCAAGATTTGATTATGTAATTGTTGGGACAAATCAATTTCCATGAGTACACGAGAAAAGTGCCCAAAAAAGAATGCTTACTTGTAACTTTGTCAAGAGAGATAGGAACTCAACTCCTCTAGCAATAGAAAATAAAGTTTTGGAATGTCAATATTCTTGCGAGAGACCCTAAGATCTTAGCCCAACATTGAGTATGTGTTTGTTGTTGTTTGTTAGGGTTAAAATCAAAAATCCATTGAGAAAGATACAAAATGTCAGGCTTCAAAGACTGAGATCCATGAGATCAAACTCTCGTGAGATATTTTTTTGAAGAGAAAGAAAACTCATAATATCTCTTACCAATAGAGATCAAATGTCAAGGCCCCAAAACCAAAAGCCTCACTCTTAATTGGGCATATCTTGGGAGAAGTTTGTATTTAATGAATTTCTTTCCATTCCATCCCAAACACGCCGAGTTCATTTCAATTTTCAGCCACCCAACATGAACGACAACATAGAGACGGATCTTCTCCGGATTGTGAGCAAAGAAACAAACACTCCGACGTCAACAAGTACTGTCGTTTCATGGCTGAGTATGGCAACGCACTGGATGAAGTTGTGCGCGCACTCAAACACGTAACCTTTCTTGCAATTCCCCTTTCAGCAAATATGTCTTTCAACGGGTAAAAATGTTTAATTTCTATTAATGTTGTTTAAAATCTTTCTTTTATATTTGAATGTAGTGGTTTCTCTCTTTGATTAACTTTTTTTTTTATTTTGCTCTTAAATGCTTGATTTTGTAGGTTTCTGTTTTCATTACAATGGAGAAGAAGATTGATAGATAAACCCATGCAATAGATGTACAAAGGTGAGGCATTATAGCTTAAATGTGCTAGTGCTAGAAATGCTAATTTCTATTAACGTGAGAATCTTTCTGTTTTACTATCTAAATGCTTTTTGAAATGGTTTGGATACAGCTCTTTATTTTGATCATGAATTGCTTTAACACTAGCATTATGCATTTATCACACTCTTTTTTCTTCATTTGATTGTGTACCTTACGGCTATGATCAATGTGTTTTGTATTTAATTTGATGCGATGCTTAGTTGCATAGGTGAAGTTACTTTGAGTTGCAAGGGTAAGCTAGCAATTAATTACAGCATTATATCTATTTTCATTTTTTGTTGTCCTTTAATTTAGACTACCAGTAAAGTTTTAGAGGCCATGTTACATGAATTGTTATTGTCCCAATGCTATATATATATACCATTCTAACAACCATTCTGAAACCATGATATAAGCACTCCTTTTTCCATTGCATTTATTTTAATTATCATACTCATTCTCTCTTTTTGTCCTATCTATTATACAAGAATATGAGAAAGTTAAAAACAATGACTAATATACATAAATTTATTATAGCAGTCTTCATCATGGCTCTTTTATGCTCAACAGTTATGTAGGCAATTTAATATACAGAAATTTATTATAGCTGACTTCGTACAGTGAAATGTTTTTCTAGATGTGACCAATATCGTGATTGTAATTCATTTTGCATTGGTCAAGGCTATGTTTTGGGGGATTGCATTCCAAACGTGAATAATGTTTTAACTTGTTGTTGTTACAAATTTTAATATTTGAAGCTAGGGCTTTTCTTCTTGTTTGAAGAAAATATTATGTTTTATAAATATATGTAAGTTTCATTAGAAGGAAATAAAACATGAAATGTTATCATAAAGTGTGAGAAACAAATCGCAAAAATATAATTAGAAAATTAGAGAATACCTAATGAAACGTAAGAGTATATCATCTTCGTAAATAACATAAAATATTTCGTCTCTAAGAGAGGAAATAATCAATGTGCAATCCAATTTTGAAGAAAACCATCGATTTAAAATTTGAAGTAATAACTTTGTAGCCAAATTTATTGTGATCCTTTAAATTTGACACTTTCTCTAAAATGGTAATTTCAAAAAAAATCCCAAATGAACCCTTAAACTATAGCTTAAAAACTCGGCTAGTAGAGTCATAGGATCAGATAAGCAATTGACCTGACATATATTGATACAAAAATATTCATCCAAAGATGCTCGGCAGGAGGTCCATCCCATACAACAAAAGTTCATTTAGGCAACCATTTCCACTCAACTATTTGAGTTTATTCAATATTTAATTATTAATTTGTATAATATTTAATTTTTATATTTTACTTTTTTCAAGAGTTAAAAAATAAATTTAGTATAATATTAAGTCATAAATTTATATGTCACAAATTTTTAGTTTTTAATATAGATCTAGTCCATAGCCATGCAGGCTATCAAGTGACCCATTAGGTCGACCAACAACCCAATACCTTAGTCGAGCTGATCACTGGACCAAGTTTTAAAATCGTGCTTTTAACTCTAAAAATGTACATATCGTGATATTTTTTTAAAATAAATTTAACTCTATTAAAAAAAAAACTCACGTGTTTGTTGAGATGGTGACGATTTCATAATGTTGCGGTGGCAAGTACATATATTTTTTAATTTTTATTAAGCCAAAAAAATTATTAAGGAGAAACGAAAACCAAAAATGGGCTGGGGTATGAACCTAACCAGGGAAAAAAAATCAAAATGAAACCTCAAATTAAGAAGGTTTTGTAACCCTTAAGTGAATATTGTACAATTGAGTTTCCTTGTGCATATTTTTTTTCTTGTCATAGAAAATAGTTGTCGCATTCTCTTCTTCATCAGTATATTTCGTATTTTTTGTTTCTATATCACCTTATCTTTAGAAAATATTCTACAATATCTCCAAGTCACGAAAAACTTTGAGATGTATATGATCATTAGTAACAACGATGTTTGGATATGTCGCACGAACCACTGTATCTTTTGAATGTAAATTTGTTTCGGAATCAAAAGTGTTTTGATGATGTTGAAAATTATTTTCCTGTGACATTGCATCACTACAAAAACTTACAATACAGAAAGATCACCCATACCAATGGACAAAAACTGCCACTAAGGCAACTTCCACGATGATGTATATGTCATGACATGATGATATTTTATCAAAGAGATATATTCCCACACAGCCTATTAAGAATCATGTCATATGCATTCAAATCACTTTATTAAAATCACCATCTTATTCACATATCACTAAGATCACATGTCACACATCCTTATCATGAGTATCACTTATCCATAAACAAATAATCATAAAAATCATAACTTTCACCACATACACACAAAAATCGAGACTTGGTAGCATACACACCATAAAGATTAACACGTTAACATATATAACAACAAAATTCAACTCCAACTCATATACATCATCATAAAACTTTGTCACATATAACATACAAATTCAAACCTTTTTTCATATTCATTATAAAAGTTAAAACTTTATTATATATAACATAAAATTCATACTTTACTTCATATTCACCATAAAAATCAAAACTTTATCATATATAACATAAAAATTCATACTTTACTATATATTTGTCATAAAAATTAAAACTTTATCACGTATAACATCAAAATTCATACTTTACTTCTTAAAAATCATATATTATATAATGAACTTAATGCAAAGGATTGAGGTTTCATTATTTTAATTCATTAGTCTACATTTATTCCTTTCAAAAAGCAAGCTATCAAAATTAATTATTTCATGTCATCCAAACCAACGGTCTAACTATAATTTGTGTGGGGAAAAGCGCTTACCTTGGCCGTTTTTCTTCCTAGTACAAATCTCTAAGCCCGATGAAGTTGTTCACAAGGAAAAAGAAGTTCCAAACTTTTGATGCACGAAAAGAGGAGGTGATGGTGTAGCTAGGATTTTGGTATTTTTTACATAATCTTGTTTGTAAAGGGTTTGTGAAATATGGTTTGTGATGGTGGCTACGGTTTTAGTATTCCTTTCTATTTATTATTACTGGTAGATAATGTTGGGCTTGAATAAGTTATAGAAGGGAGAAAATATTATTATGATTATTATTATTATTATTATTATTATTATTATTATTATTATTATTATTATTATTATTGTTATTGTTATTATTATTATTATTGTTGTTATTATTATTATTATTAGTTAACCTTCATCATAAAAACAAGGCACAAACTCCCACCCCAACTTTCTAGATTGGTTGTGTGACACCAAGCCACAACTCTTAGCCCAAATTCTTTTTGCCTTAGAGATAAAAATACATCTACTAAATAATTCTTATTAACAACTTTACTACAATAAGTCGAACAAGGCGAATAATTACCACACCTAATTTCATATTGGAAAATATATATTTATAGATCCAAATTATTTTAACTAATAATTTTAGAGGATGTTACAATACTCACCCCCTTAAAATTAGTTTCGTACTCGAAACTAGTCAAACATGAAAAGGTTAGTGTAGAGCTCTCTCATCTTTTCCTCTAATTCCCAAGTTGCATCTCCAGTCGTTTGGTCCCAAATCACCTTGACCAAGGCGATCTCTTTACCTCGTAAGTGCTTTGTAGTCCTATTCGCAATGCTCAGCGGCGAAACTGCAAACTAAAAGTTATCGTTCAACTGTATATCATTTGGCATGATAATATGGGAAGGATCAACGATGTACTTTCTCAGTTGTGACACATGGAACACGTCGTGCAGTTTGGCTTGATTCAGAGGCAAAGCAATCTGATAAGCTACGAGACCCACACGTCGGAGGATCTGGTATGGGCCAACGAATTAAGGAGTTAGCTTCTTAGACTTCAGTTCCCTACCAACTCCAGTAGTATGTGTCACTCTCAAAAATACATGTTCACCCTCTTGAAACTCCAACGGTTTCCTTTGTTGGTCGGCATAACTCTTTTGTCTACTTTGCGCTATCTTCATCCTTTCTTGGATCAGACAAACTTTATTTGTGGTCTCTTGCACCAATTCTGGCCCCACAATTAGGTTCTCACCATCCTGATACCAACATAAAGGGGTTTGGCACTTACTCCCATATAGAGCCTCGTACGGTGCCTTCCCAATGCTCACATGATAGCTATTGTTATAGGTGAACTCAACGAGAGGCAACATATTATCCTAACTTGCTCGATCATCCAACACACACGCTCTCAGTAAATCCTCTAAGGTCTAAATAGTTCTTTGTGTTTGTCCACGGTTTGAGGGTGATAGGCCGAACTCAATCTCAACTTAGTACCCAACGCTTCATGTAATGCTCCCCACAAACGAGAAACGAACTTCGGATCTCTATTTGACACAATGCTGGAGGGCATTTCATGTAATATGATATTCTCGGCAATGTAGATGTCTGCAAGCTTAGTCGCATCATAAGTAGTCCTCACGGGTATGAAATTGGCATATTTGGTCAACCTCTCAACAATTGCTTTCCCTAGATGGTGATGCAACGTGAACTCATAATGAACTTTATTCATCTACTCTACCTAATGTTAAGTTCCTTTTGATCAAATAAGTATTTCAAACTCTTATGGTCACTGAATACATCAAAACTACACCCATATAGATAATGTCTCCAAATTTTCAATGCGAAAATAATTGCAGCTAACTCCAAGTCATGAGTGCGATAATTCTTTTCATGCACCTTCAATTGCCTTGAGGCATAGGCCATTACTTGCTTGTTCTTCATCAGAACCCAACCCAAACCCTGATAGGAAGCATCACAATAAACCTCGTAAGACTCTTCTGGTTGTGGCAACACTAACACTGGGGACATAGTTAGCTTCTCTTTCATCAGTTGGAAACTTTTCTCACACACCTCAGTCCAACCATAAATCTAGTTCTTCCTCGTAAGGTGTGTCAATGGAGCATCAATCTTGGCAAACCCCTCAATAAATCTCCTATAGTACCCGACCAAACCTAGAAAACTTCTAATCTCTGTAACTGTTTGTGGTTAATTCCATGTCATCACAACTTCTACCTTGGATGGGTCGACAACAATCATTTCCTTAGAAATTACATGTCTCAAGAACTTCACTTCTTCCAACCAAAATTCACATTTTCCTAGATTGGCATATAGTTGTTGCTCCTTCAGTATTTGTAGAACTTGACGCAGATGTTCCTCGTGTTCCTCTTGACTCTTGGAATAGATCAAGATGTCATCAATAAAAATTACCACAAACATGTCTAAGAACGGAAGGAAGATATTGTTCATATAATCCATGAAGATAGTTGGTGCATTGGTCACTCCAAAGGGCATCACCAAGTAGTCATAGTGCCCCTATCACGTTCTAAAGGTTGTCTTGGATATATCCCCTTCTTTCACTCGAATCTGATGGTATCCCGACTTTAGACCGATCTTAGAAAACACCTCTGCCCTTCAGAGTTGGTCCATTAAGTCATTAGTGCGGGGTAAGGGGTATATATTTTTTATTGTGACTTTGTTGAGATGTCGGTAATCAACACGCAGTCTCGACTTTCCATCCTTCTTCTTGACCAATAATACAGGGGCTCCCCATGGTGACACACTAGGCCGAATGAATTGTTTAGACAAAAAGTCTTCTAGTTGGTTCTTTAGTTCTGATTGCTCTAAGGGGCCATTTTTTAAGGAGCCATATAAATGGGTCCTGTACCCGGAATAACATCAATGGAAAACTCGACATCGCGAACTAAGGGTAGTCCTGGTACGTCTGGTGGAAAGATTTCAGAGAAATCCCTCACCAATAGGATATCATCGACAACAACCTATGGATTCATATTGATTGAGTTGAGAAACACATATTTTTGGACTCCTCCCTTCTGAGAAAACTTCAGTCTGTTGGTTGAGAGGAACTTCGAAATATCGGGATCTGGAAATGTCACATTCCGTCGAGCACAAGCTAATAGGACGTAGTTATTAGATAACCAATCCATTCCCAGAATTAATCCCAGATGTTTTAGAGGGATACAAATTAAATCGGTCTTAAAGTTCATTTTAAACACAGTTAGCAGGCATTGCAAGCATACCGAATTACATTTTACTGGTTCAGAAGAGCGTAGGGCAACTACTAAGTCGAACGACAAGGTAGTGACATCTAGTTTGAGTGAATTCACCCAATCTAATGAAATGCACGAGTGTGTTGCTCCAGAATCATATATCACATAAAGTATTTTTCCAGCAATTAAACATTCACCCTGAATAAGTTCAGAGGAAGATGGTGCTTCTTTTTCCACTAATATGATAAACATGTCCTCAAGAAGTAGGGTGTGCAACATCTTTGTTGTTGCAGCATCCTTATCATTAGCATTATCCTTTTCTCGACAATCTTTTGCAAGATGGCCTGGTTTTTTACAAACATAACATAACCAGGTTCTTTTGGGACACTCGGTTATGTTATGTCCCTTCTGTCCACAGTGAAAGCATTGAATCGAACGTGTTTGGTTCTATCCCGGATTTTGAGGCCTCCGATCTCTAGCAATCTCTTGTGGGTGAGCATATGGCTTTTGATGTTGGAGTTGTCTGCCTTTATTTTGTTGGTCTCCATTTCCCTGTTCGAAAGTAACATTTAGAGACAAAACCCCATAATTGAATGGTAAGAATTGTGTTTGATTTCTGCATGAGGTCTCGTTGGTCCACCAATAGCACCTTTGTTCAAGCGGCTTCATTTCATGATCTCCACCATTTTGCATTTCTCCACCAACACTTGATATTGACGTATCTCTAGGGGTCCCACAGACTCCTTAATCTCATACCTGAGCCCATTTCCAAACCTCTCACATATGTACTCTTCATCCATTTGGTTACGAAAGTAGCGAAAATGTTTTGCTATGGACTCATACATTGATGCGTACTCGGACACTGTGAGACTTCCCGGATATAGTTTCAAAAATTGGGCCTCTTTCTCAGCCTTGGCACTCTTCGGAAAAGATTTGTCCAAGAATTTTCTCTTGAAAACTTCCCAGGTCACCTCTTCGTGGTTTCCTTCCATCATTTGTCTCGCCCCTCGCCACCAGTATTCAACTTCACAAACCAACAAATAGGCGACATACTCCACCTTTGTGTTATCTGGGCAGTGGAGGATCTCAAAGCTCTTCTCGATCTCTTGCAGCCAGTGGTCAGCCTTGTGAGGGTCATGTTCCCCTTTGAATTTTAGTGGGTCCTGTCTACGGAATTCAGTCAGTCCTCTTGTTGCAATAGCTACTTCCTCCCTCTGGTCCCTCTACGCATTGCATTGAGCTTGGAATGCAGCTGGCTCAGCCTGAAATGCAACTTATTGGGTCATTGCAACCGCCATTGCATTCTTGGCTTAGATTGCTTCAGTCATGTCACTCCCTCCCTGGGGGACTAGTCGATTAGCCCGACGAGCCATACTTCCTACCAATTTTCTAATTAGGATAACACTATGATCTAATTGTAATCGTAGGGTTGTAAGGAAATATTTTATTCACGGTTATATGATAAGTTTAGGTCACACTGTAAGTTGTGTATTAGAGGGGTCCCCAAGAAAGAGAGGTGGGTCAACGGACTACTTAATAACCAGTCTTTCCTTAGCTAGAATCCCACTAATACAACGTTTTACGATATTAATCTTCCCTTCTATTTTGGGATCCTAAAATTTTAAATAGGTTAGAGGTTTAAAGCATTGTCTTTATTACAAAAAATTAGATCATAAAACAAAAATTAAGTAATTAGGGAATATTCATATTCATTATAAATTCAATTGCCATAATTAATAACTCATTAAATCACAAGTAATAGATTAGTAAAAATTTCAAAATCCAAATCATGAGTAGTAACTTCATGGCGTCATAACGTCAAAAGCAATTATTGCATTGAATCAAAGTAAAACCATTTCAAATCTAGGATCAAGAATTCAAGGCATATCATAATTGTAATTAATTGGAAGAAAATTCCTGTTTTGAGAAAGAAAAAAAATTAATTAGCATTAAAAGAGATCAAGTAATCAATTCATAGCGTTAATTTTCTCTCTCTCTCTCTCTCTCTCTCTCTCTCTCTCTCTCTATATATATATATATATATATATATATATATCAATACTAAAAATGAATCCTAAAATAAAGATATAACAAAGTCAAACATCACATATAAATCAAGGCATGCGTCATACAAAATCGTCTCACCCTAAAATTTTCGAGGATTAATGCTCCGATACCAAATGTAACACCCCGGATTTTTGATCCAAAGCGTTACTTAAAAATATATTGATTAGAAACATTTACGATAATTTTTTTATAATTAAAATACCTAACATTCATTCATACAAATAATTAGTAATAACCAGGTTTATTTAATATTATTAAGAAAATATTTATTCAAAGCTAAAACAAAGAAAAAGCAATTATTCCTAATGGAAGGGAACCCACTTCCATATTTCTAGAATTCTAGTGCATTTTAAAAGTTGGTGACAAAATATTAAAAATAAACTTAGAAATATCGTAGCAATTCTATTATTGCGACATTGTCTTGAAATATCGCCGCATATTAATACTCATCAACTACTCTTGAATCTCCTCGAACTCATTAGTACCTAAAATGTTGTTGTAAGGGTCAATTTTATCCATCATCTACATCAAACCAAGGTTAAACATATAGAAGAATAACACAAAACATATAAAAGTAAAAACTTTCAATATAAAGATAAAATACGCAAACCAATAAATTGCATAACAAAAATATATACATGATGCATGCTCCTAAAACTATATGATCCGGATATAAACATGTCACTAACGCAACTTCCACACGGAAAGATCACCCATACCAATGGGGAAAACCTGCCACTAAGGCAACTTCCACGAAGATGCATATGCCATGACATGATGATATATTATCAAAGAGATATATTCCCACACAGCCTACTAAGAATCATGTCATATGCATTCAAATCACTTTTTTAAATCACCATATTATTCACATATCACTAAGATCACATGTCACACATCCTTATCATGAGTATCACTTATCCATAAACAAATAATCATGAAAATCATAACTTTCACCACATACACACAAAAATTGAGACTTGGTATCATACACACCATAAAGATTAACATGTTAACATCTATAACAATAAAATTCAACTCCAACTCATATACATCATCATAAAACTTTGTCACATATAACATACAAATTCAACCCTTTTTTAATATTCATTATAAAAGTTAAAACTTTATTATATATAACATAAAATTCATACTTTACTTCATATTCGCCATAAAAATCAAAACTTTACCATATATAACATAAAAATCCATACTTTACTTTATGTTTATCATAAAAATTAAAACTTTATCACATATAATATCAAAATCCATACTTTACTTCTTAAAAATCATATATTATATAATGAACTTAACGCAAAGGATTGGGGTTTCATTATTTTAATTCATTAGTCTACATTTATTCCTTTCAAAAAGCAAGCAATCACAATTATTAATTTCATGCTATCCAAACCAACGGTCTAACTATAATTTGTGTGGGGAAAAACCCTTACCTTGACTGTTTTTTATTCAAGTACAAATCTCTAAGCCCCACGAAGTTGTTCACATGGAAAAAGAAGTTCCAAGCTTTTGATGCACGAAGAAGAAGAGGTGATGGTGATAGTGGCTAGGATTTTGATATTTTTTATGTAATCTTGTTTGCAAAGGGTTTTGGAAATAGGGTTTGTGATGGTGGCTAGGGTTTCAGTATTCCTTTCTATTTATTATTACTGAGTTGTAGAAATATAGGGAACATTCAAAGTGAACATTATTGGGTAAATAGTGTTGGGCTTGAATAAGGAATAGAAAGGAGAAAATATTATTATTATTATTATTATTATTATTATTATTATTATTATTATTATTATTATTATTATTATTATTATTATTATTATTAGTTAACCTTCATCATAAAAACAATACTCACCCCTTTAAAACTAGAGGATGTTACAATACTCACCCCTTAAAATTAGTTTCTTACTCGAAAATAGTCAGACATGAAAACGTTAGGGTGGAGCTCTCTCATCTTTTCTTCTAATTCCCAAGTTGCATCTCCAGTCGTTTGGTCCCAAATCACCTTGACCAAGGCGATCTCTTTGCCTCGTAAGTGCTTAATAGTCCTATCCGCAATGCTCAGCGGCGGAACTGCAAACGAAAAGTTCTCCTTCAACTGTATATCATTTGGCATGATAATATGGGAATGATCAATGATATACTTTCTCAGTTGTGACACATGGAACACGCTGAGCAGTTTGTTTAGATTCGGAGGCAAAGAAATATGATAAGCTAAGAGACCCACACGTTGGAGGATCTGGTATGGGCCAATGAATTTAGGAGTTAGCTTCTTAGACTTTAGTGCCCTACCAACTCAAGTAGTAGGCGTCACTCTCAAAAATACATGTTCACGCTCAGCGGTTTCCTTCGTTGGTCGGCATAACTCTTTTGTCTACTTTGCGCTATCTTCATCCTTTCTTGGATCAGACGGACCTTATTTGTGATCAATTGTACCAATTATGGCCCCACAATTAGGTTCTCACCATACTAATACCAACATAAGGGGGTTTGGCCCTTATGCCCATATAGAGCCTCGTACGGTGCCATCCCAATGCTTGCATGATAGCTACTGTTATAGGTGAACTGAATGAGAGGCAACATATTATCCAAACTTGCTCGATCATCCAACACACACGCTCTCAGTAAATCATCTAAGGTCTGAATAGTTCTTTGTGTATGCCCATCGATTTGAGAGTGATAGGCCGAACTCAATCTCAACTTAGTACCCAACGCCTCATGTAATGCTCCCCACAAACGAGAAACGAACTTTGGATCTCTATCTGACACAATGCTAGAGGGCACCCCATGTAATCTAATAATCATGGAAATGTAGATCTCTGCAAGCGTAGACGCATCATAAGCAGTCCTCACGGGTATGAAATAGGCAGATTTGGTCAATCTATCGACAATCACCCAAATGGAGTCAAACTTCCGTTGAGTCATAGGCAACAAGAACAGGATTAAGCAAGAATTATGAATGTAGCAGGTGCTGGATTAAGCAAGAATTATGAATGATTTATGAGTGGAACAGGAACATAATTATGAATGAAGCAGAATTATGAATGAATGACTTATGAATGGAACAGGAACAAAATTATGAATGAAGCAGAATTATGAATGAATTATGAATGGATTATGAATGGAACAGGAACAAAATTATGAAACAGAATTAAGAATGAAGGAGAATTATGAATGAAGCAGATTTATGAATTATGCATTCCTTATGAATTAATGAATTATGCATCTCAATTTCTACATACTATATCTTTCTGATCCTTATTGATCCTTATTTTTTTCATCAATTTAAATTTAATGTTGAATAGTACAATTGCAGACAAATCAAACATTAAATTGCCAGTAATAATTAAAGAAAGAACAACCAAGATCATTGGAGCCACAATTGATGCAAAAGCAAATTATATTAATAGTTTCAAATGCCATACAACAAACTCTATCATTACTACATACTTACAACAAATCTACTACATCAACCTCAAGAAAATTCCATCAACTACAATAAGCTCATTTCAGAGCTAAGATCAACAATAAAACAACACATGTTAACCAAACAAAACGCATAAAATAGAAGGAACTTCATCTTAATAATGGTTGACTTGTGATCTCCATGCATCTTCAAAATGACATTCCTAAGAGTCATAATCTCCACCTCCTTTTGGGGGCACTTTAAACATTGTGTATGTATCTGTTATGGAGTTCTCTGTTGTGTTTGAGACCTATAGTCTGAATCCCAAACAAAGTAATTGCATCTACATTCAATGTCATAACTCTACAATTGATGAACAAAGACAACATCAAAAACCATATATCTAATAACACTAATATGAGAAAACCAATCTGAAAAACAAAATCCATAAATCCAATCTAACAACCTCAAATAAAATAATCAAAAACCATAAAGGTATTGATACTTACCACAAAATTTCTACAACCCCAAAATTTTCTTCCTCTGTTCGGACCCTATTTTGTCATTGTGCGCATCACATGTTTCAGACCACAAGCACAATTTGGCAACTCACCAATTCCATTGGAAACAAAAGAACCATAGTTGAAGAACTGTGTATTTGACACATTTGAACATGAGGCAGCCATGGCTTTCGAGTTTTGGGAACCGTAAATATGATTTTTCATGGACGGGAGAAGAAAAAGAGTGGGAGAGGAGAAGAGCAAACAAGGGATTTGGAAATGTGAAAGAGAAGAAAACTGAGAAGAAAACGGAGGAGGGAATTTGTTAACATTGCCTTAAAGGAAACCCACTTAAAGGGTAAAATTGAAATTATTTAAAAAGATAAAATACTGAAATGGGAAAAAAAAACATAAAGGACTAATACATTACCTAAAATTAAGTTAAGGGACCACGAGTGTAATTTAGCCTAAAATATATAAACAAACAACAACAAATGAAAAGAAAGAAAGTAACAAATGACAAAAACAGATGAAACATGAAGTTTAAAGTAAACACATCGATAAATGCAAGAATGTAAACTAACAAACAAGAGAGTCAATGAAAAGAAAACATAATTACATGATATATAATTAAATAAACCCAAAACAAGTATTAACATAGACTCAATTGTAAGAACCATATTTGTTAGAGAAAAATGAAACATTTGATATTTCGATGATAACAAATATAAAAGAACAATTTATCCTCTAATTTTTTTGTAGTGTGTAGGTAAAATATCATCTCACAAACAAACTATAAAAAAGAAAATGAAAACAAAGAAAGAAAGAGGGAAAAAAAGAGAACATTTGATAGTTACTATCTTGGTGACATGAATAGTGCAAAATGAGTACGTGACGAAAGAATGGACCGTCTGATACTAATCATATCGTGATGAATGAATTAGTCACGCTCAAATTAAATGAGCATCATATGCCCTTTTTTTAATGAAAATATGGTTTAAAGAATGTTGTAGAAACAAACTAGATCTGGAGTTCACCATCTTACAATAAAAATGAATCACATAAAATAATTCGAAACATGTCATTCTGCATATGGCTCAAAAAACGAAAGCATCATTTTATGAAAATATGTGAGAAAGTAAACTTAATCTTTAATAAGTAATAAAAAAGTAAGTAGAAATATCCAACAAGTATTGTAGTGTTAAACTTGTTTATAAAGATTTACTAAAAACAAAGCTTGTTTGTCAAAACAAAAAGAATAATTATATTGGTTTTTAACGTGAGGTTAAAATAAAGGTTTGGTATGACAAGGAGACTAATTAGAAAGACTAAAAGAGGTTTAAAAGCAATTGGGAAACAAATCAATCAAAAGATAATATTATGGTTATATCATACTACAACAATGCTACAACAATAATGAGGGAGACAAAACCGAGATGTATTTATTTTGATCATGAATTGCTTTAACACTAGAATTATGCATTTATCACATTCTTTTTTCTTCATTTGATTGTGTATCTTACAGCTATGATCAATGTGTTTTGTAGTTAATTTGATGTGATGCTTATTTGCAAAGGTGAAGTTACTTTGAGTTGCAAAGGTAAGCTAGTAATTATTTATGGCATTATTTCTATTTTCATTTTTTGTTGTCCTTTAATTTAGACTAGCAGTAAAGTTTTAGAGGCCATGTTACATGAATTGTTATTGTCCTTGATCTATATATTGTTGGGAAAAACCAGAGATAATTATCTCAATAATGCATAATATTTTTCCCCCACCTGTGCAGATAAATGGCCAAATAGAAAATACAATTCCAAGAGTAATAATAATTGGCATAAAGTTAAATATGAGACAAACACAATTTTAATGTGGAAAACTTCCTTCAAATCGAGAGAATAAAAACCACGAGACCTAGTCTAGTAAAAACTTCCACTATAATAATTAATTGGTACACCAGAGTCTTCCTAATAACAATAGGAAATATCGATCAACAACAACAACCTTCCACTAAAGTGGGTATGCCAAAGTAACTCTCAGACAAAGTAAAACTACTCAACTGTTACCACCACCGGAACTGAATTCCTTTCCTTTTCTCTGGCTGTTGTGCGTGCGTGCGGTTACTATTGCTGTTTTGGTTTTTTGCATTAGGGATTTGAGATCCCTTTCCTTCCTTTTATTTTCCTTTAAATGACTCAAACCCATTAAAACATATATTCTTCTTTTTTTTTCTTTTTTTTTTAAAAATAATAATAGTGCTAATAAAATTGGTGGGTTCCACTTGGGGAGTGAACCCACCCAACAAATCTTCCCCTTACGACTCAAGTGGGAAGGTACTGCTCAATCATGCCGGTCTTCTTTCTACAATATATCATCTTCGACACAGGAAATATCTTTGTCATCATATATGAGCCACTCTCATCCCGTATCCTGTATCCAATGATACCGCACCTTAATATGCTTCGACTTTGCATGAAAAGTCGGATTCTTGCTAAGATGGATTGCACTCTAACTGTCGCAGAATAACACAAACTTGTCTTGCTTGAGGCCTAACTCATGTCGGAATTTCTTCATCCACAAGAGTTTTTTAGAAGCTTCAGTTGTTGCAATGTACTCAACTTCAGTAGTGGATAAAGCAACACACTTTTGTAATCTTGATTGCAAAGACATAGCTCCCCTTGCAAACGTTGTCATATATGTAGAAGTAGATTTTCTAGAATCAAGATCACCTGCCATATCTACAGTGTAGCCATCCAACATAGGCTCACCACCTCCATAGCATAAACACACTTTGTAAGTGCCTCAGAGGTATATGAGAATCCACTTCACGGCTTGCCAATGATCTTTACCAGGATTAGAGAGAAACCGACTAACAACTCCAACTGCATGAGCAGTATCTAGCCTTGTGCATACCATAGCATACATCAAACTACCAACTGCAGATGCATAACAGGAGAATAATATAATCCCCATCAAAGAATTTCTTGACAACCACACAATGGTCAGAAGTAGTTTTACCGTACCCATGTTTCTCCATGAAAGAATCAAATTTCTTGTACCATTTTCGGGGTGCTTGCTTGAGCCCATACAAGCTTTTCTTCAATTTACACACAAGCTACTCTTTACCTTTGACTGCGAAACCCTCTGGTTGCTCCATATAGATCTCTTCCTCCAAATCACCATGAAGGAATGCAGTTTTCACATCAAGTTTCTAGGTTCAAGCTAGCTGCTAACCCAAGCACAAATCGGATAGAGGACATCTACACCACAGGTGAAAAAATTTCATCAAAGTCAATACCTTTTTTATGATTAAAACCTTTCACAACCAATATTGCTTTGTATCTTGGTTTAGAACTATTCTCTTCTACCTTTATCTTGTATACCCATTTGTTCTTGAGTGCTTTTCTGCCATTAGGCAACTTTACCAAATCAAATGTGTGACTCTCATGCAAGGAATTCATTTCTTCTTGCATGGCCTTCAACCACTTTTCTTTATCAACATTTGTAATAGCTTCTTGATAGTACTTTGGCTCTCCACTATCAGTGATAATCACATACTTGAGAGGAGGATATCTTTGAGAAGGTTGATGTTCTCTAGTAGATCTTCTCAACTCAAACTCGTCTGGTGGCACAGCTGGTACCTGCTCATCTTAGTAAGACACATGATCATCAGTTACATTCTCATCATCTACCTGTATATCTCCCCCATCAACAAAAGTTTATGCACGGGGCTTAGGCGCAACATCAATGTAACTTCTGGAATTTGGTTTCTGTTTCTCAGCTTTATCAAAATCTTCAATAGTTTGGTCTTCAAGAAATATCACATCTCAGCTTCTGAAAATTTTCTTGTCAACTGGATCCCACAATCTATAACCAAATTCTTCATCACCATAACCGACGAATATACATTGTTTGGATTTACTATCATGTTCGGACCTCTCATCTCTTGGAACGTGAACAAAACATGTGCAGCCAAACACTCTCAAATGACGGTAAGAGACATTTTTCCCTGTCCACACTCCATTTGGAACATCACCATCATGTGGAATAGAAGGAGAAAGATTGATCAAATCCACTACAGTTTTCATTGCTTAATCATAGAGTTTCAGCAAGTGTAATGAATCGTTGCAAGTAATAACAAAACGATAGTACCGAGTGTCAAACTCAAGGATTGCGTTTTACTATCAAATTATATTTAATTAGTGAAATTGAACAAAAAGTTACCAAATTGATTGAAATAATATTTAAAACTAACAACTATGAAAAAATTGGTGCTTTATAATGAGAAAAATGTCAGGATAAGTTTCACTTCGAATCCAACCTTAGTGTCTAATTTGATCCTAATTATTGAATTCCTTTATTGAATTATTACCGAATTCTCTTTATTATGTTTGCCCTAATGTCTTAGTGACAGAACCTTTAATTTCAAAGTAAACCCTAATTCCTTAGTGGATTTAAGATTAGAATTAAGCCTTACCGTACAAGAATTCTCTTGTTTAAACTATTGCCTTTGCAACTAATTTAATTGGTTCCATCACCTGCATCTATCCCTAGACTACAAAGTCATGAATTTCTTATCTCAAGCATTCGTAAAGTTCACTTCCATTTCAAAATATGAATCGTAGAACATTTTAATGTTGATCAAGCAATAAAAAGCATTAAGAACATAGATGAGAAAAATAATTCAATAAACTCATTCGTATAACTAGAAATCAAATCAGAAAAATAAGGGTTTCATCTTGTTACACTCATCCCTAACAAATAGAGTTTAATTACTCATGACAGAGATAGAAAAGATAGAGATTAGAGAAGAATTACAAGAAAGATTCATGAATGATTCTTGATAAAACTGTTCCAATGGTGTTAGAAACGGCAGCCTTTGAGTTTTTCTGCTAGGGCACAAGTCTCCCCACTTCCCAATAGCCAAAAAGATCCCTCAAAAGTTAGAAAAACGAGTTTTAATATGTTTTTCTGCGCGTTGCACGCTTCAGGCGTGCCCCAGGCGCGCAACGACAGTAGCATCAGCGTGAAATGCGCTTCGGGCGCGCTTCCAGCGCACATCATCTTATGCCTGGCGTTTAGTGCATTTTTCCCCTATTTCGAGTTCAAATTTGGTTTTGATGTCTTCATGAAAGATGTAGATATGGATCTTAGCTTACATTTTCACTTGGTTTGATTCCAATTGGAGATCTACAACTCCAGATATGGCTGAAATGCGCCACATAGGTCATGTTGATTTCTCACCAAAATTCAGCACTGCACTAAAACAAAGAAACATCGCAAAACTACGAAAAATATCTACTTAATCAAGGAAATAAGAACATAAATATTTCAATAAATCAAATAACTAAAATCAACAAAATATATCAAATAACTCCTTAAATTAACTAATGAATAAAAGATAAATAAGATTAAAAACAATGTAAACCATGCATATGATGAAGAGTCATCACTTCACCCCAAAAAGATTTTGATAATTTTTGCATCAGAGAGCATACATCTAATTATGTCATTAATCGTACGATTCATTCTCTATGCAACACCATTATGTTGAGGTGTCTTTGGAACTATTTTCTCAAACCTGATTTCATGTTCTCTACAATACTTTTCAAACGGACCTCTGTATTCACCACCGTTATCTGATCGAATAGATTTCAATTTCCTTCCATTTTATCGTTCAACACTTGCATGAAAATGCTTGAAGACTCCAAGTACCTGTTCTTTAGATTTCAAAGGAAATGCCCACACTTTTCTAGAGTGGTCGTCAATAAAAGTAATAAAATACGATGAACCACCAAGAGATTTACTATCCATCATACAAACATCAGTATGAACTAAATCAATAATATTTTGCCTCTTATGAGGATCAGTATTATGAAAAGAAACTCTATGTTGTTTTCCAACAAAACAACGAGTGCAAGTTTTTAGAGACGTACCTTTCACAAGAAGAAAATTTTTCTTCGCAAGTATATTGAGTCCTTTCTCACTCAAGTGACCAATGCGCATATGCCATAAATCAGAAGAGGCGTCTTCAATTGCATTCACTTCTTCCTTGCATAGCTTCATAGGCATCCTATCGAGAGAAGTGGAACTTTGCTCCTTTGCAACCACTAGGGACCCTTTGGTGATTTTACATATACCACCACCACCAAAGTAAGTAAGATAACCCTCAATATCAAAGGCTTTCACTGAAATCAAATTGAGACGGATATCATGAACATGTCTAACATTCTTCAACTGATGCTTGCAACCAATCCCAGTTTCAACCCAAACATCTCCCATACCAATAATTTTACATACTCCTTCATCTCTCATTTTTACCATGCCAAAATCACCAACACTGTAAGATGAGAAGAAATCACGCCTAGGAGTAACATGATATGAGGCACCCGAATCAATAATCCAAGTTGAATCCTGACATGCAAGGTTTATGGAATTATCATCACAAACAATGTAGACATTACTAACAGATGCAACTGTTGTTGTATCTTTATCATTTTTCTACTCTTTGTTTTCATCTCTTTCTCTTGATTGATCTCTCTTAAGGAACCTGCAATTTCTTTTTATGTGACCTGCTTTGCCACAATGATAGCATATCACTTATTTTCTAGTCCTCGACTTGCTTCTTGACTTGCTACGACTTTCAGAGTTGTCGCGTCTATGGAAGTTTCTAGATTGACTTCTCCCCCGTGATTCTGTAACTAGTGCTTCTGACTTTGAAGAAGAACCAATCAAACCACGTTCCTTTCTTCAAGCTTCTTTATTCAACATACTCTCTTTAACTATTGTCATTTTCACCTTTCCACTTGGAGCTGAATTGGTCAGTGTCACAACAAGGATTTTCCAATTATCATGCAAGGAACTCAACAATAACATGGTGATTTTATACATATTTATTTTGATTTAGTAATTAATATAAATTATTGATGTTATATTTATTTTATCGTTTTGACTATTCAATTAAGATGTTAGTATTTTTATGGGATTATTTTGAAAAAAAATATTATAGCCATAATTATATTTATTATTTTGAATATGAGAGTTTTGGTTACTAATATATTTTAAAAGATTAATTACTTTATTTTATAAAAAAAAAAAAAATAGTTTTATAATTGTTGGTTTTATTATTATTTTTTTTAAAAGAAGAAGAAGAAATGAGTAAAATGTGTTTTATGAGTTAGGTGCTTGTGCAAGAGTAAAACCTAATTAATAATAATAATAATAATAATAATAATAATAATAATAAATTAATTGAAAAGAAGAAGAAAAAGTATTAGGAACATAGAAGAGCCGACACAGAGAACAAGGGCAGTGACATTCACATAAAAAGGAAGGAAATTGATAGCGATGATTTATAACTGTTCCATAACCATTTCGTCCTAATTTCAGTATGTTATTTCTCTCATTTAGTTAGTCAATTAAAAACATTTTCTCAGTTTTTAACCATTCTCATTTCTCTCTAAAATACCCGACTCCTCCGTTTATGGAATTCCTTATTCAATGAATCTTTGTCTAAAATACTCGACACAAGCAAAGTCTTTGTCATCATATATGAGCCATTCTCATCGGTGTGAATCTTTTCAATTGTAACTAACTCTGTTTCCAATGCATCCCGTATCCAATGATACCGCACCTCATTATGCTTCGACTTTGCATGAAAAGTTGGATTCTTGCTAAGATGGATTGCACTCTGATTGTCGCAGAATAACACAAATTTGTCTTGCTTGAAGCCTAACTCATATAGGTATTACTTCATCCACAAGAGTTCTTTGGAAGCTTCATGTAAAAATTTCTTTTGGGTAGTTTTTTTGTTACACCAGTGACTTTGGAAGATAATTGGCTTCATGTATCTTACAGAGAAGAAAATGCTTTGATTTCTCAACATTGAAAACTTGAAGGAATTTATGTCTTGTCATCTTGTGTTGATTGAATCACCTTATGTTCATTTATATTTTCTCTTACACCAAGTTACTTCACATGACACATCCCTAGTGATATGTCTGAATCAACCTGGTAGTACAAAACCATTTTCAAATTGCTTAATTTAATTTAAATGATTTTTCAATTAAATGTAAAAGGTGATATTTGCTAAGAATACGATTCTTAAAATGCTTCTTATATGTTGTTTTTGTTTTTGTCAGATAGTTCACTCTTCTACATGAGACATTTTGCAATATAATTGACTAGTCTTTCTGTTTCAATCAATCTCAGGCCTTACTACAACTTGAATCTTGAGACTATTGTTGTCAACAGGCAACTTCTCTCAATCAATCCAATAGTATTTGCACCATCAAAATCTGGCGACCGAGGAACTGCTATTGATATTGGTACAACATTGGCATATATTGTTCAAGAAGTCTATGATCCTCTTGTCAATGCAGTAAGATTTCTTCTATCTCGCACAAACATTGTTGGACATTATTCTTGTCTGTCTTTTCTATAACGTAGAATTTTGCATTGCGAGATATTTTCTTACTCTTTGGTTTGCTTATCTTATCTTTTGTTTTTTTTTTTTTTTTCCGAAATTACCAATTGACTTTTTTCCATTGAGTTCATTTAGATTCTCACATTCTTGTCTTATTTAACTAATATTAAGTTTTATTGTGTTGGATATAGAACAATTTTAAACCATTCATTCATCTAATCAATAATTATTTTTTTGTTTAATGTGGAGTTGATTTAATGGGGAGTTGTATTATGTCTTACGATACTTCCGCAATTGAACACCTTATTGAGGTTTATATCATTTTTTATATAATTCGTATTATATTTTTTGATAGAATATAATTCTTATTATTAATTTTCTTAAAAAGGGGTTTGTTTATTTTTCTTGTATTTTTTTAATGATATTGATTTTAACGTATACTAATGTTCAATTTCCAAATGGACGTGTAGATAATTATCACTATGTGACAATTTAGCAATCCCTCTATATTAGAAGGAAATCTGTGCTATTTGGTCTCAACTAGGTAATCCAAAGTATAATATTTTTTATGTAGATCTTTATATACTTTATATGAAAATAGAGTTTGTTCTATTAGGATTTATGAATATCTCATTAGATTATTTTTGTGTTTGTTGCATATTCAGTATAGATATTTTTCCTTCAGTCAGTTTTAACTTTGCGGGAGGGGCATCCATTGATTTAAAACCAGCACAATACCTTGTGCACTATGATTTAATGGTAAGCATGAAGTATATTTGTTATGTTGTTGGTTATATTATTATTGCACTGAAGTTATTCTTTGAAATTATATGTCACTGATGTGCAAAATTGCTTTAATAGGATGCTGCAAAGTGGTGCATCGGTTTTCAGAAAGTGGATTATCAATATTAGGAGGTTAGATGATGCAAAAATTTAAATAGACTATACTTTGCAATAAATTAGGGAAAAAAATTAGAATTATCTCATTTGATTACTCAATAGGAACTTTTAATAAATGGTAAAATATTCTAAAGATGTCATTTGTATCTATTGCAAACAATATGGTGGCATCACTTCGTCTAGAGTTTCTAGTTTGTTACTACTTCACAATTTCACTAACCCGTTGCAGCTGAAAATGGAAAACATCTTATTGAATGTTTCAAAATATTGTTGGACTATCATTATCCTAGTTCAAATTGATTTTTAATACATATTTATATTTATTTTTGTTTTTCATTTGTCACAACAATCCAATTTCCAAAAACAAGTCAGTAAACTCTGCTCACATGTGATAATCATAAATCAGTCTTTTTATGTTTATTTTATGCTAGTATGGTAATCATAAATAAATTAACAATTATGATCTTACCTTTCACAGATCTTGTCCTAAAAGATAGAATAATTGTCTATGACTTGGCTATTCAGCGCATTGGATGGACTACCAATAATTGTAAGCACACCACTTGAATTCTTATTTCGTACAAGAAGTATATGGTATTTTACTATGTCTTAAAATTGAAAACTTCGTTTAGATTCCATTCATGTCAATGTCAAGAACATAAATCCAAAAACTAGATGGTCGGGTGCCAGCAGTCTAGAGATAAAGATTCTCTTTAAGCTATTACCTGTAACATTGTTGTTGTTTTTATGCCTATAATACAATCTTCATGAAGTCACCACATTGTAATTTGAATTTAAATTCAATATTCAAGTAACAACTCATAGAAAAGGAAATATTTGATCTTAATTGATGTAATTTTACTAATGCTTGTAATACAATCTTCATGAAGTCACGACATTGTAATTTAAATCCAATATTCAAGTGACAACTCATAGAAAAGGAAATATTTGATCTTAATTGATGTAATTTTACTAATTAATTGTCCTCCTCTTTGTAACTTATTAGCCAATTCTACCATTAACAATATGCAATATGTTATGCTATTATCATCAAAACAGTAACATGTCTTCGATTGAGAAACTCACGACAAACATAATATGAATAAAAAATTAGAAAAAAAAATGACTCTCTAAAAATGAATTGGTTTATAAGACCCTCAAAGGTTTTAAGAAGTTTCATCTATGGGAATGAGATATATAGGAGAAGTAAAATGATGAGTGCATTGACTTGGTGAGGAAAACTAGTAATATTGAACTTCCAAAAGAGGAAGAGTTGGTGTTGCTGTGTTTGAATGTGGAGACAACCCTATTTTTCATTTGTTACTTTCTCATATGTAATGTGAAACAACTTCAAAAGTTTACGGATTTATAGGATTAAATTTTTAGTTACAAACAGTGACAAATGTTACAGTCCTTCTAAACTAAAGTGATGCTTCATATTTATTACTATGCCAGTAAGGGGGACATGTGAGACCAATCAGCTGTTTGTTTATCTCCTTTTATATACTTGTGATTTATAATAACAAAGGTAACAATTGTAATGAGACTTATCGACGGTAGAAAATACTTTCCAACACAATATATGAATGAATGTTAAGTATAAAATAAGAATGTGTGAGTGTTTAGGAGTAAAATGGCGTAACACATTTTGTTACCATAAGAGTGTGAAGAAAATTGGCGGAATAAGTTTGATCTTAATCTCTATTTATAGAGTAAGAAATTTTCATTTTTGTCCTGCGACGTGACGTAGTTGCATAAAAAAACTGCTTTAAATTGGTTAATAGCTATCATCTTCATTCAATGAATGTACCTCTTTGAAGCACATGGAGCACCATAAAAAATTGTTTATGAATGAGTTACGATAGAAACTTCCCTCCAACGAACACAAGTAATTGTTTCACACAACAAAATCAGATCTTCTCACGATAATGTAATTAATTTTAGCAATTTTTTCTAATTAATGCGCCTTACACAGCATTTTTTCTTTGCAAGACAAAAATGGTCAAAATAATTGACTCAATGTTTTCCTCCCATTACATAATTATTAATAATTAATTAAAATTCATATAACACTTCACAAATATTCACAAAATCACATGAATAAAAAAAAATGTGTTTAATAAAAAAATGCACATTACTAAAGTAATTAGTATTTTGAATGCACATTTCTTTTGTTCAACTACTAAGTTATCATTGATTTAAAAAAATACAAAATAAGTTATGACACACTTTAATTTTTAAAGAGGCCCATATGTCTTTTGACCTCTACGACGGCGAGGGATCTAATTGTCCTAGGCGATTGGATACCGATCAACGACGTCAACAACCCATGTGTGATAGATTTAGCCAATTTCGCTGTTAACGAGGACGATTGGCTAACTGGGGTGATGCTTAAATTCGAGGTCATCAACGCTGAATACCAAATCGAACTGATCAACTACATTTACCACCTCGTCCTTTCCGCCAATAACGCATCCATTTCTAACAAATATGAAGCCTTCGTGTCGGTTAATAAAGGGGATAACTTCAGGAACCTCACTTCTTTTCGTTTTACATGATTAAATTATTATATAATATTGTTGCTTATTCAGTAATAATCTTATAGCATCATTACCCTGCATGCCTTGGAATTATACAAATAAAAGTTTATGTTTAGTTTATAAATCGGATATATTTTAGCATTTCACTAATCAAATACAATTTTTAGTCAACTCACAAATAAACCGATCAATTTATTCTATAATTGAACTCATATGTGAAAACTTGGTATTTTAGGGTTTTGTCTAACATCTTAAGGAACAAATTAAATTAAGTGTGTGTTGTTTCCCCAAATCAAAAAACAGAAAAATGATTGTAAAGCAACATTTTATATCACTAAATTAATGAACAATATGGTCCTCGTAATAAAGGCAAAGCGACATTTTTTACTTACGAAAAAAAAGACATTCGAATTGTACGAAAATTAAGATAGAATTAAAGTGTTTTAATTTAAATTTCAAGAATTTGGTTCACCGATAAAAAAATAAGTAATAGACATGCATGTTGTAGATTTGAGTCTCTATGCCTCATTAAAAAGAAAAATATAAATCACTTTATTAATGTTCTTTAAAATCTAATATTCATTGTATTTTTAATTGGGACACTATCTCTTCACCCTAACTTTTTATCTGTATCAAAACTAGTTTCAATTTATTTTCTACTGATATTAAGATTTTTTATTTTTGAGCTAGAAAACTAAGTCTCACTTTTTTCTCTAACAGGTCTCCAAACATGATAAATTATCTCATTTTCTAGAAACATTATTTTTTAAAGAGGCCCACTTCACTTTTGTAAAAAATCAAAAGTTCTTTGCTTTCTAAAATGGCTTATAAAAAAAATATCTTCTTCCTCTACTTTTGCTAAAAGGTTCAACATTTTGTTGGAATCACGAGTTGATTTGCACAGTCATAAGATTGAACATAGATGTCTCTTCCATTACAAATCTCTCTGATATGGGTTTGTGTTTAAAAAATTGTGGTGGAGAAAAGGAAGAAAAATGTTAAATTCACTCCTTCTGCTAAAACTAAGAAGATGAAGCATTTGGTAAATGGAAATGAGACATCCTCTCACTTTCAAGAGACTTCAAATAAGCTTATCGGTTTTTATCTTGTAAAAGTTATATTTGTAACTGAATATATTAAGAGTCTCTTTGGCGAGAAAAAAAATAGTTTATAACGTTTTTGTCAATTTTTCTTTTAATTTTATTTTATTATTATATTAATTTTTTTTTATCTTTTATAGTTTGATTACTAATAATTTTAAATTTTTTTTAATAATTTAACATTTAAAATTTTAAATAATTTATTTCTTATAATTTAAAATAAATAAACTAATTAATTTAATTAAAAATATATCAGATTAATAAATAATTTTTTTATTATAATTTTTTTAAATAAAAAATTTAAAGTAAATAATTTATATATTTATTTAATTTAAAATAAATGAATAAAATACGTTTTCAAAATGATAAATTTTAAACTAATAAAAAATAAATTTTAAATGATTAATGTTTAAATATTTTAAACATTAATTAATAAAAAAATAAATTAAAAATTCCTTTTATATTATTTTACATGTTAAACTAATTAAACCCTTATTTTTATCAAACACTTTGATTAACTAAATAATTAGTTTAATAATTATCAACTATAAACTATTAATTAATTTTATTAAATAGAGCATAAAAGCTAATATATAAAGTTATTTGATTTGACAACAATCCATCAACCATCTAATTGTGTGTATTGGTGGTGGAGCATTGGGTAAGGGAACTGGTTGGGTAGGTTAGATTTTGGAGTTGTCAACCAGCTTTATGGGCAATCGATACCACTTCTTTCAGGGAACCGGTTAGTTTAGGATTTAGGATACTGTAATTGGACACGCGTCAATTACACAAGTCACTTTCGCTCATTTCCTTTGTTATTCTCTCTTTTCTTTTTATGTCAGTTATCTATTTTATCCTTCTAAATTGACAATTAAAAGGACTTTTTAAAAGCGAATCATTTCCTCATGCAAAAGCGCGCCGATTACACACAACGCTCCAATTCATTATCATCCCTTGGGAGAAAAGACTTTTATTTTAAACGCAAAAAGGGGACGTGAAGTTTACGTGATGGGAGAAGAATGTGGGATAGTTATGTGAATGAAATAGTTCTAGAAGTTAATATAAGAAAAAAATATATATTAAATAAAATAAAACATGGCCCCAATGCTTTATAACAGCCTACTTTAATCTTTCTTTTTCTTTTGAATGTGTTTCGATTAACTTTTTTTTTTCTCTTCAATGCTTTATTTTGTATGTTTCTGTTTTTATTACAAAGAAGAAGAAGATTGATAGGTAAAGCCATGCAATTGATGTACAAAGGTGAGTCATTACAACTAAATTGAGCTAGTGCTAGAAATGCTAATTACTATTAACGTGAGAATCTTTATGTTTTACTATCTGAATGCTTTTTGAAATGTTAATTGATACCATTCTTTATTTTGATCATCAATTGCTTTAACACTAGCATTATGCATTTATCACACTCCTTTTTCTTCATTTGATTGTGTACCTTACTGCTTTGATCAATGTGTTTTGTATTTAATTTGATGAGATGCTTAGTTGCAAAGGTGAAGTTACTTTGAGTTGCAAAGGTAAGCTAGCAATTATTTACAGCGTTATTTCTATTTTCATTTTTTGTTGTCCTTTAATTTAGACTAGCAGTAAAATTTTAGATGCCATGTTACATGAATTGTTATTGTCCCTGAGCAATATAATATACCATTCTAACAACCATTCTGAAACCATAATACAAGCACTCCTTATTTCATTGCAATTATTTTAATTATCATACTCATTCTCTCTTTCTCTACTATCTATTATACAAGAATAGGAGAAAGTTAAAAACAATGACTAATATACAGAAATTTATTTATGATAGCATTCTTCGTCGTGGCTCTTCTATGCTCAACAGGTATGTAGACAATTTGCATAATAGAGTTTGAATCTTCTCTATATTTTTTCTCTTATACATATTAGTTATTTATTATACTAATATTACTCTTCTCAATAGGTATAGCTAAAATTTTACTTCGTACCGAAAAATGTTTTTCCAGCTGTAACTAATATCATGATTGTAATTCATTTTGCATTGGTCAAGGCTATGTGCTAGGGGATTGCATTCCAAATTATTATAATGTCTTAACTTGTTGTTGTTACAAACTATGATAAACTTGGAAGTTAGATTTGAAGAAAATATTTAAGATTGTCAAATAAAACATGTTGATTGACAAATAAAAGCAAAAATATGATCGTCAAATTAGGGGATATTTAATGAAAGGTAAACGAGGATTTTCAATTAATGTTTGAAGAAAACCAAAAATTGAAAATTTGAGGTAATAATTTTGTAGGTAAAATTACATCTGTGATGCTATAATTAATTTTTTTTTCCAAATTGATCGTTTGAATCACAAAACGTACATGGTGGTCATTTATTTAATTTACATTTAGCTCCATTGAAAAAACTCATGTGCTTGTTAAGATGGTGAAGATCCCATAATAGTGTTGTGGTGGCAAGTCCAAATTAATAAATTACTATAATTTTTTTGTTAATTTTCATTAAAAGTTGATATCCTAAATTAAATTTTTTAAAGTTCTTAATCTTTCTTCATCTTCTTTATAAACCTAGAATTCAAAACAAAACTCAAATTAAAATCAGTAAGTTTTAGATTTCTTTAAACTCATAAATTTGAAATTCATAAATACGTATATGTTGTAGCACCAATTCCAAAACCACATATAAGTGAGGTATACGTTTTGGACTGAAGTCATAATATTGCCACTACTTGCTTACAATATACAAGAGCCACAAGAATGAAATGAAATGGGTTAATGATAACATATTTCCCCTATCCATAAATCCCTGAAATGATTTATCGTATAACACACAAGCTAGATCGAATCTAATTATGAATGTAAAAATAGTAATTTAGAGGTGGTGGAATGAGAAGAATCAAAATCAAGAGAAAGGAAAGCATAATTGGCTTTAAGAACTAAGTAAAAGAGAAATATAATGACTAGTGAAAAAAGGAGATTTTCTTGGTGTCAAACTATTGGTTTGAACAAACCTAAAAACTTCATTTATTTTAAGTTGGGTTTTAATTTATGAAGGTTGATTATGACGATGATGAAGAGGAAGAAGCCAAATAGTTTTAATTTAGAATTTTTCGACTTTAATAAAAAAAATTAAAAATAATTGGTGAATAGGACTTGTCACTCAAACAACATCATTAATAAGACACTATCTTAAAAGCTACATAAATTTCTTTTAATTGAGTTAAAAAGAAATATAAAATAAAAAACCCATTGCGCACTATGCGCATGTTTTGAGATTTTAATTACCATTTTCGAAAAAATCACTTAAAGGGCCACCTTGAAAAATGAGTTAGATTTAAAAACTTATACACATAATTTTGTCTAATTTGTAATGGTAAATCACAAATAGGTTTAAATATGTCCCTATAAATAGGGGTCATTTTAATTTTAGTCAATATAAAATATTTTTTTTATTTTGACATGTAATTTCAAAATACTTTTAATTTAATTACTTGTTAATTTTTTTTGCTAACGTGGCTCAAATTTGATGATGTGTCAGAGCTGACTAAGCTTAATACATTCTGACTCCTCAAATAAATTTTACTAATTAAATAATAACATTATTAATATCATATCTCTTTATTTTATTAAAATTTAATATAAATATACCGTTAGTTTAAAAAAAATTAAATTGTCAATCAATTACAACGGTTAAATCATTTATAATGTTTTACTTTTGCTATAACTACTATTATAGTCACATACATTATTGATCATAACGTGTCTTCTAAAGAAAATGTTATTAATTGAATAACGCATCATAGTTGTAACACTTAGGTAACAAAAGGTTTATAAGTTGATTGATAATTTCGAACAAACTTAAAATTAAATAGAGAAAATTCAATAAAAGAAAATCCATTAGGGAATTCTAATCAGCTATTTTTCACTATGGAATTATTGCTACGATTCTAGGCGCATTGCTCTGAAAAAAAAAAAAGTGCCACTAAATGCACTGTAGTGCATAGTTGAGCGCAATGTTTTACGGTGTTAAATAAAAAGTTAATGACTCCACTGTACCAATTTACAAACTATTAAAAATCTGAAGTTAAAATCATAAAACCTTAACAAAGTTCTCTAAAATTTGTGAATTGGTATGTAATCATTCATCAAACAATGTAGAAAATATTATTTATACTAATATCTTAAAATTAATTATTGATTAGGTTAATTGAGTTGATCTAAAATTAAAATAAATTTTTTAAAATGGACTAAAAATTTTTATTGAATAAAACGTGTTTTTTATTATGACCCCGACTAGTCAACCTACTCCACTCCATCACCGTACCATTTTTTTGACGGACCGGTGGGAAGACCAACTAGTAATAGTAGGTTGAACATCTCAGCTCTCTTCACAAAAAACAACGGACTAAATAGACTTCGACCGGACCTAACTCTCATTTTACTATCACTGATTTTGACCCTAACACAATAATTTGACCCTAACACAATAATCAAGCTCTGCCATTATCTGCATTTATGTTAAATACAACTACGATTAAAGATTTTAATTATAATTCTATATAATTTTTTTAAATTATAATTATTGCATGTATAATTAACATTATAAATATATTTTTTGCAAAGATAATCAGCTACATATCAAGTTTTTTAATCGAATTTAAAAAATTAATATATATATATATATATATATATATATATATATATATATATATATATATATATATATATATATATATATTTGGCTGTGTTGGACCACATATGCATGGCAAGCGGCCAGTTCCCTTTCAAAGCTTCATCAAAGAAGGCCGCGACCTCCTTGAATTATCACCACTATGCCAAATTCGTATTCTTTTAAAAGTTATATTTGTAACTGAATATATTAAGAGTCTTTTGGCGAGAGAATAATGTTTTTGTCAATTTTTCTTTTAATTTTATTTTTATTATTGTATTAAAATCTTTTTTATCTTTTATAATTTGATTATTAATAATTTTAAATTTTTTAAATAATTTAACATTTAAAATTTTAAATAATTTATTTCTTATAATTTAAAATAAATAAACTAATTAATTTAATTAAAAATATATCATATTAATAAATAATGTTTTTATTATAACTTTTTTTAAAATAAAATGTTTAAAGTAAATAATTTATATATTTATTTAATTTAAAATAAATGAATAAAAAACTTTTTCAAAATGATAAATTTTAAACTAATAAAAAATATATTTTAATTGATTAATTTTTAAATATTTTAAACATTAATTAATAAAAAAAAATTAAAAATTCCTTTTATATTATTTTACATGTTAAATTAATTAAACCCTTGTTTTTATCAAACACTTTGATTAACTTAATAATTAATTTAATAATTACCAACTATAAACTATTAATTAATTTTATAGCATAAAAGCTAATATATAAAATTATTTGATTTGACAAACAATCCATCAACCATCTAATTGTGTGTGTTGGTGATGGAGCATTGGGTAAGTGGTAACTGGTTGGGTAGGTTAGATTTTGAAGTTGTCAGCGAGCTTTATGGGCAATCGGTACCGCTTCTTCCATGGAACCGGTTAGCTTAGGATTTGGGATACTGTAATTGGATACGTGTCAATTACACAAGTCACATTCGTTCATTTCCTTTGTTATCACTCTTTTCTTTTTTTGTGAGTTTCCTATTTTATCCTTCTAAATTGACAATTAAAAGGACTTTTTAAAGGCGAATCATTTCCTCATGCAAAAGCGCGCCGATTACACACAACGCTCCACTTCATTATCATGCCTTGGGAGAAAAGACTTTTATTTTAAACGCAAAAAGGGAACGTGAAGTTCACGTGATGCGAGGAGAATGTGGGATAGTTATGTGAATGAAATAGTTCTCGAAGTTAATATAACAAAAAAAATATATTAAATAAAATAAAACATGGCCCCAATGCTTTATAACAACCTACTTTAATATTTCTTTTTCTTTTGAATGTGTTTTGATTAACTTTTTATTTTTTTATTTTTCTCTTCAATACTTTATTTTGTAGGTTTCTATTTTTATTACAAAGAAGAAGAAGACTAATAGGTAAAGTCATGCAATTGATGTACAAAGGTGAGTCACACTACGCCAAAAATGACATTTTATAGCGCGCCTTTTACAGCACTTATTAAATACAAGCTCTGTTGTATAATTTTTTAAAAATAACGGAGGATACAACAACGCTTTTTTGACAAGCGCTGTAAAAAAACGCTGTTGTAGGGTCATATAGGGTCACATTGCGCTTGCACATAACGTTTACAACTCTTTTACAGCGCTCTTTAAAAAAGCGTTGTAAATTAAAGCGCTCTCACATAGCTTTTAAAGCGCTTTTTGTTAAAACGCTGTAAAATACATGCGCTTTCACATAATTAAATGACCTATTATAGCGCTTTTTATACAAGCGCTGTAAAAGGCTTGCGCTTTCACATTATTATAGGACCTATTAGAGCGCTTTTTATACAAGCGCTGTAAAATTATTCACTTTAAATAAATAAAAACAAATTTAATATGTTGTCCTAACCCTACGAACTCTCATCTCCTTTACTTTGTGAACCCTCATCTCCTCTACTGTGCACCCATCTACAAATTGAATACGTTGCTCATCCTTTAAAACAAATTGGATACGTTGTCTCAGGTACTGTATTTATTTATTTGTTGTTGTCACTAAAACTGATAAATTGTTACATATTAGATATGTTCTGTTTTGAAATTGTTACATGATATTAGATATGTTCTCATGATATGTTCTGTTTTGAAATCAGACTTGGACCTTGGTTTCCATTTTCCAATATTAGATATGTGTGCTATATATAGATTGGTAAAATGTTATCAGTAGCTTATTATTTGTGTAACAGCATTTATACCGGAAATGGATGTCTGTTAATCGATTGACAAAAGAGTATGAAAATGGAGTGAATGAGTTTGTTGAGTTTGCAGTGATGAATGCAAAAGATCCAAATAGAGTTGTTTGTCCTTGTTTAAAATGTTGTTTTGGAAAACGCGTTAGAGCAGATGAATTGGAAGGACATTTAGTATGGTATGGAATTGATCAAAGCTATACATGTTGGATAAGACATGGTCAGAAGAAAAAAAATGGAAACACCCGCACATATACATATGCTTCAACTGATTTCGACACAGATACATATGAGCCGGACCAAGTTGAGGAGATTGCAAAAGCAGTTGAAGAAGATCTTCGTGATTGTCCTAAATGTTTGAGAGCTTGTTGAGTGATGTAGAGAAACCATTATATAATGGTTGTACTAAATTCACAAGACTGTCGGCGATATTAAAGTTGTACAACTTAAAAGCGAGTAATGGATGGTCTGATAAAAGCTTCACAGAATTACTAACACTCTTAAAAGATATGTTGTCAGATGATAATGAACTTCCCAGTCAAACTTACGAGGCTAAACAAAATTTGTGCTCTATTGGTATGAGTTACGAAAGGATTCATGCGTGTCCTAACGATTGCATTTTATTTCGAAACGAATATGAATTACTAAAGGCATGTCCGAAATACTATGTCTCTCGATATAAGAAGAAAGAATCTACTCCAGCAAAAGTCATGTGGTATTTTCCTATAATACCAAGATTTAGGCGCATGTATCGTAGTGAAGAAGATTCAAAACATTTGACATGGCATGCAGATGAAAGAATTAGAGATGGAAAGTTTCGACACCCTGTAGATTCTCCACAATGGGCAAAAATTGATCACGAGTATCCTGAATTCGGGATAGAGTCAAGAAATCTACGACTTGCATTTTCTACTGATGGAATGAATCCACATGGTCTTCAAATCATCTCACACTCTCGTAGCTAAAGCGATGAATATCTCAAGTGCAAAAGACAAGAACCCAATATATGCAAATCTATCATATTTTGGGGTTATCGAGCGCATATGGGAGCTAGACTACACAATGTTTCGTGTTCCCATATTTGGTTGCAAGTGGGTCAAAAATAATAATGGCGTTCGGATTGATGAGTCAGGGTTCTTGCTTATCGATTTTAATAGGGTGGGATACAAAGATTAGCCTTTTATTTTAGCATAGCAAGCTCAACAAGTGTTTTATGTCACTGATCCTGCTGATGATAAATGGTCTGTTGTCCTATCGACCAATAAAATAAGTGATGATAACAATGATGATGAAGATGTTGGTAATGATCTTTTCTTTGCAACATCACAACCACATGAAATTGATTCAACTGATGATGGCTTATATCTTAGAGATGATCATGATAAGGGAATTTGGATTAATCCATCGTTTCGTATCATTAATGGACAAACAAATGTGAATCCCACCAGGAAAAGAAGAAGGGCATCTTAATGTGTTTAATTGTTTTATAAGCCATGTAATCTGAACTAAGTTCATGCAATTTAATTGTTTGATTTTCCACAATTGAGCATTTTAGTATTTAGCTTGAACTGTATTTGATTTTCTGCTTATATTGAACTTGAAAAAGCTTTGTTTGGTACTGGGAATTTTTCTTGAACTTGAACTGATCATCCCAATATGAGTTGATCATGTAATTTCCCATTGATATATATATATATATATATATATATATATATATATATATATTTAACTAATTATTTGGAAGAAAAAAATTACTTGGAAAAGGAAGTCAAATCCCTTGGAAGAAAAAAAAATAATTAAACACAATTTGGAAGAAAAAATAATTTAACTAATTATTTGAAAGAAAAAAAAATTATTTGGAATTTTTTTTGAACTTAACTAATCATCCCAAAATAAGGAAGTCACACAGCCATTGGACATAATAAAACAAAGAGGTCTTTTAAAGCGCTTTTAGGAAAAATGTTGTAAAAGGCTTTTAAAATAAAATAAAATAAAGATGTCTTTTAAAGCGCTTTCTTCATAAGCGCTGTAAAAGGGTCACATAGAGTTTGCATATAATAAAACAAAGAAGCCTTTTATATATAAAACCTTATTACAACTTTCTTTTGGAAAAACGCTGTAAAAGACTTTTAAAAAAAATAAAATAAGGAGGTCTTTTAAAGCGTTTTCTGCATAAGCGCTGTAAAAGGGTCACGTAGCGTTTGCATATAATAAAACAAAGAAGTCTTTTATATATAAAACCCTATTACAACTCTCTTTTGGAAAAGCGCTGTAAAAGGATTTTAAAAAAATAAAATAAGGTGGTCTTTTATAGCACTTGCTGCATAAACGTTGTAAAAGGGTCACATAGCATTTGCATATAATAAAACAAATAAGCCTTTTATATGTAAAACCATATAACAACGCTTTTCCAAAAAAGGCTTATAAAAAAGCGCTATAATAGACTTTTAAAAAATAAAATAATGAGGTCTTTTACAGCGCTTGTTCAAAAAAGCGTTGTAATAGGGTTTTATATATAACTGTAAACCTCTTCAGTTTCCTCTTCATTACGTAAACTTCATACGTTTGTTTATCTTCAGTTTCCTCTTCATTCTCCTTCTCATTGCGAACCCTACACTTGTTTCCTCCTCATTACTAACCCTCATTACGTAAACTTCATACGCTTGTTTCCTCCTCATCTTTATTCTCCTTCTCATTGCGAACCATATATTTTTTTACTAACCCTCATTACGTATTTTTGCGAACCCGTAACCCTATGCTCGTTTCCTCTTCGTTCGTATTTCTGCGCTGTTCTTGTTCTTCTTTGTTACTAACCGAACCCTACGAACCCGTAACCATAAGTATTTCTTCGCACTTTTCAGGTATTGTATTTATTAATTTTTTGTTTCACTAAAATGCATGTTGAACTTATACTACTACGTACTTAGACTACTGCATGTTGAACTTGTTAAATTATACTGAACTGCATGTTGAACTTGTTGTAGATAAATGGATACCAACAAAGAGTTAGATTGTCAAAATTAAGAAGTTGACAACACCACGAATTACGAAAATGAAGTCAAACGTGGTGCAACCATAATGCAAAATATCATAAAAGCAAGAAGTACTGGGAAAAAATTTGAGATATACTATACTTTATTTGCTATTTATTTTTTATCTTTTTTGAAAGCATGTACTTACTATATGAGTTTATTAGGTGGGATGGAATGAGAGTGGTCAGCCAATTGACCCCAACAGTTCCATGTTTATAAGTTATATTGGGGTTGTTGTTCGTCAGAATATACCCATAACAATTGACGATTGGAGAGATAAGTCGTTGAAGGGTGCAAAAGATGTACTGTAGACTAATATGCAAGTAACTTTTTTACTCCACTTTTTTGTTACTTATAATTTTTTCCATTGAAGTACTTTACTCAAACTATATCTTTATTTGGTTTGCAGACTGCTTTTGATATTGACAAGGTGGGAAAGAGTTACGTGCTGAGAGTTGCTGGAAAAAAAAATCGGGGTTTTAGATCTCACCTCTCAAACTGCTATCTAAGAGACCGTGATGGAAATATGAATGCGGAAGCTCCAAAAATATATAAACATTATATATCAAATGAGGAATGGAGCACATTTGTAGCAAAACATTCGGACTCCGCGTTTGTTGTAAGTGATTAATTTATTAACATTTGTGTTTTATTATTCATATTCATAGCGTATTTTAAATTTTTACAAGATTGTTATTTTTTTTATATAGAATATTAGTAAGGCAAATCGCGAGAGGGCAAAAAATCAGACCCACCCATACAAGAAATCTCGTATGGGATATGCATGTATAGAGCAAAAACTTGTAAGTAATTAAACATCACTTTTATATAATGTGGTACATTATAAACTATACTTTCTAAGTAATATTTTGTTTATGATCTTAACGAATAGCTACAAGACACCCAATTCGATCAATTGTTGGGTCGTCATATCTTGTGGAAGGAGGCTCGCGTAAATAAAGATGTAGTTGTTGATAACGAAAATGTTTAAAAAGTAATAGAACTTTGTGTAAATATATTTATCACTTTAATATTTTTTAATATTGTATTTTAAAAATAATATTGAACTTATCTTTTTAATCATACGTGTATTTTACGCGAATCTCAAACAAAGTTCGGAAAATCAAGAGGACAACAAAGCTAGTTGCAGGGACATACTAGATAAAGTGTTTAATGTTCCTGAATATTTCGGCCGCGTGAGGGGGAAAGGATTTGACGTAACTCTTAGAAGCTATTTTTCACAAGAGAAGCGCCAAAATCCATCTAATGTGAAAGTATTAGAGAACATCAAAGTCTTAACAAAGCAAGGGGCACTCTTGGTGAAGACGAATAAAGACAAGCAACTTTTGGATCAGCTCCAACGTGAAATTCAAATGGAGAGTGAAAACGCGAGTTGCAACATTGGTCTCAAAAGTCTTCCTGAGGTAATTAATTACTTAATAAAATAAGAAATTCATTCAACCTAATTGTTTCACATACTTATGCAAGGGATAGTTATATGCTGCAAGGGGTAGTTCTGTTCTGAAATGTACTTCTGATAGTTATATGTATATGAATATGTAGTTATATGAATAGGGCACATTTGAAAAGCTGTGAATATGTAGTTATATGTGAATATGTGAATATGTATATGAATATGTATTCTAATATGTTGTAATTTGTTCTGTGTTGTAATTTGTTGTGAATTGATTGTGTAAATATGTATAGTTATAAAGTTAATTTGATTGTGAAATGATTGTGTGGACTGATTGTGAGAACTGATTCTGGATGAAAATGATTTTGGAAACAAAATTAAAAGACAACACTTTCTAAAAAAATGCCATAAAAAACCAAAAAGTGCTTTTTAAAAATTCCATTTACAGTGTTTTTTTAATAAAACTAAAATAAGAAAGCACCTACTAAAGCGCTTTTTTGAAAAAGCGCTGTAAATACTACAACGCTTATTTTTTTTTTGAAAAAGCACCTATTACAGCGCTAGATACTACAACACTTATTTTTTTGAAAAAACGCTGTAAATGGCTTAAAATAAGTGCTATAAAATGCGTTTTTTCGCGTAGTGTCATTACAACTTAATTGAGCTAGTGCTAGAAATGCTAATTACTATTAACGTGAGAATCTTTCTGTTTTACTATCTGAATGCTTTTTAAAATGTTAATTGATTAACGTGAGAATCTTTCTGTTTTACTATCTGAATGCTTTTTGAAATGTTAATTGATACAATTCTTTATTTTGATCATGAATTGCTTTAACACTAGCATTATGCATTTATATTTGATTGTGTACCTTCCTGCTTTGATCAATGTGTTTTGTATTTAATTTGATGAGATGCTTAGTTGCAAAGCTGAAGTTACTTTGAGTTGCAAAGGTAAGCTAGCAATTATTTATGGCTGTATTACTTTTTATTTGAAATTAAATGATCTGAAAATTTATTAAATATGAAAAACTGACGTATCATTTGAAGTTGACTAGTATACTCAACAAAAGATTATAGTGTCGGATTATTCACAATTTCTTAATTAAATATTTATCACATGTTGCTCTTTAAGAGAGCACAACTTTAAATAAATTATATATAGAAATGTATGAGAAAGTTAAATAAACAAATTATAATTTATTGTACAAATTAAATATTAAATGTGGGACAACTGGTTATTATTTGATGTATACAATGAGAATACTTTGTTTAAAACTTGAGCAAGAAACATACATATAGTAATTTGCAACATTAGTATGTATTGATACAAAAGTTATTTTTTAATTGAAATATTATGATTTGCTAATAAAGTCCGCATTATTTGGTATGCAACAAATATATTGAAATAAAACATTGTATGTGAAAGTGAACGAAATAAATTACATTTGAATAATTTTACTTATATCTTAATAAAATTTTATAATTAATTTTATAATTTTTTTTCCCTAAATGAGTTGAATGTTGGAGATAAATTGTGATACACTTACAAAGATAGTTCTTCAACCATTGTAGTTGATGTCATAAAATTAAAATCTTGAACTTCAACCTTTAATTATATAGAGTATGGGTGTGTTTGTTTCAGATTTTTTCATGAAAAAATCTAGTTTTTTAAACCAAAAATCATTGTAGGGTTTGAAGAGTGTTTGTTTCAGATTTTTTTAAAGTCATTTTTTGGCTAAAAATGAAAAGATAAAAATAGTAGCTTTTCACATTAGTTGCTGCTATAGATGAGAGAAAAATATGCCACAAATTTTAAAAACACGAAATTAAGTCACTAATAATATAAAATGATGTAATTACCCTTACCCTTTTTGAAAAATCCAATATTATCCTCCATCAATTCTTACTAGGTTTTCTCCCTACTGCATGCATCTGATATATGCTTTTCGTCAAGTAAGTTTCCTTCTCCTTTTCAATTTTTCCACGTCGTTTTTTTTATTGTTTCTACGTCTTTTATTTGAATCATTTTATTTTTACATCATTCATATGTTGATACTATTTATTTTTTTGCTTTTGTGTGTTTATTTATTGTTTTTTGATGAGTACTTAAGGTACATTAATCAATTTTAAAATGTGTATAAGAAATGGATTAAACTTTTAAATTTTATAGGGTATTATAAAAGTCATGTCCTTTATGGTAATTTTGTAGTTTAAAAAATAACTTTTATAAAATTGTACACAAACAGATTAAAATTTATTTTTTAAAAAAATCAGTTTTATGATAGTAAACAAACGAAATAAAAAAAAATCATTTTTAAACAAATTTCTACAAAATAATCTCAAAATTTTTTAAACTAAAAATCATTTTTATTTAAGCTCAAACAAACGCACCCTATATTGTTTATGTAAAATCTGTACTATGTGGAAAAAAGATCCAACTAAGAATTTCAATGGACTTGAAAATAATATTTCACGGAAAATCATTTTCAATTTGGAGATAAATTGAAATTTGTATTATATGATATTCATGATCTCTTGGATGAAATCAAAAAGATTAAGCAGTGAATGTCCACAAATTTAGTGTGATTTTTTTTGTCAATTCTATTATGTCAAACTTTAGCTCCATTATGTTTATTGTATTTAAGTTTTAAAGTTTTATCAAGTATTAATGTCAGGTAGCAAGTATTAATGTTTAGAAGAAATGATAAATTTCATCTTAATTAATTTACACAACTGTCTTAGTTCGAATTCAAGACAAAACGTCACCTTAGTCATGATTGCAAGCGTATTTTTTCAAGTATTCGACTGTTTCTTGTTTGTTTTTTTTTTTTTTTTTTTT
>JBBPBP010000001.1:21571887-21590468 GCA_037974735.1 Cicer chorassanicum
TCCAAGGCAACTCTGATCCAAATTCCTTTGGGTAAGGCTAATCCTCTCGTATAAACTCTTTGATTTATTGCTCTAGTTTTTTTGGGTCTATTTTGTGTGCATTTATTATATATCAAAAATTGATTTACATTATCATATTTTAGTACTGAATTTAGTTTCATTTTATTTTTATGAGATGAGTGAGAGTGAGATTTAATTAATATTATTATTATTGGTTTTTTTGTTTAGGCTTTATACAACAAATGTGAAGCTGGGATCACCACCAAAGGGATTCACTGTTATAATTGATACCGCAAGTAAGGTTGATTGCAAAACTTGCAGGAATTGCCCTCACTCTAATGCACTCGGGTCAGGATTTTCAATCTTCATCACTCCTTTTTTTACTATACATACTTATTAATTAGTATTATTTTCTGGTGGTGTAGTGTTTATTTTGTTGCCTTGGGAATACCTAACATTATTCATAGCATCAAAAAGATAATGAACATGGTTTGTATTAGCTACTACAACAGAGTAACAAGCCAACAAAGATCATTAGAAATCTAAAAGGGTTATTGAAATTACAACTACACAAAAACCAAAATAAAATAAAAAATTAAAATTAAAATCATCCAGGTTGCTCAATTTCGGTGTTCCAAAAAAGACAAAATTACATAGCCTGGAAAAAGAGAAAATCTGGAATCAAGTGTACAATATTGAGATTTCTTGAATAGAAAAAGAAAAATCTTAACTTTTTGGATTTGATTTTGTCTCTTGTAATTTTCCATGAGTCTAGTGTTTTTTTTTTTAATATTTATGGTTTGATGTGTTTTGTATTCTACAGATTAAACTCAATTTCTTTGACACGACTGCTTCATCCACGGCTGTGTTGGTTCGATGCCCGGACATCCGATGCCCACTCGGAGTTCCAGGTGCTGATTATAATGAAGAGTATATTGAAAAGGAAAAATCTGATATAAATAGAAATGGAAATAAATATTCATTCATTTGAAAAGTTTGAAAGACTAATGAAATGAAATGAATGTGTTACTAAAAATGAATCAATGTAACCATAACGTTAATTGAACTCTTCATTGCTATTAATGGTGATAATCTTTATGTGCATCTTGGCCAATTTATCTAACCATATTACAAAGCCTAGTACTACTCTATTGAAACTCTATTACTTGCATTCTTTTCGATTCTGCTTTGATATTTCCTTCTTCTAACTACCTTCTATTCAGATATTGTTCTAAAGCAAAAATGCAGTTCAACATTTTGACATTGCTGTTGTTAGCATGCTATATGGCCAATGTTATCATATCGACGGTGTGAACCCATTACCTTCCTTTAAAACAGGTCTTTCCACTTAACCCCCGTGTTGATATGGACACGCTTAGAGCTCGCGATAAAGCTCATCGTTCAAGAATATTGCATGGTTCAGTAGATGTATTCAACTTCATATTCCAAGGCAACTCTGATCCAAATTCCTTTGGGTAAGGCTAATCCTCTCGTATAAACTCTTTGATTTATTGCTCTAGTTTTTTTGGGTCTATTTTGTGTGCATTTATTATATATCAAAAATTGATTTACATTATCATATTTTAGTACTGAATTTAGTTTCATTTTATTTTTATGAGATGAGTGAGAGTGAGATTTAATTAATATTATTATTATTGGTTTTTTTGTTTAGGCTTTATACAACAAATGTGAAGTTGGGATCACCACCAAAGGAATTCATTGTTATGATTGATATCGCAAGTAATGCTATGTGGGTTAATTGCAAAACTTGCAGGAATTGCCCTCACTCTAATGCACTCGGGTCAGGATTTTCAATCTTCATCACTCCTTTTTTTTTTATACATACTTATAAATTAGTACTATTTACTCCTTATATTATTGCATATAAGTTATTCTTTGAAATTGTATGCAACTAATGTGCCAATTTGCATTAACAAGACGACACAACGTGGTGCATATGTTTCCATAAAGTGGAAAAGGGACTCACAATATTAGGAGGTTAGATGATGACAAATTTAAACAGACTATAAACTCCACAGTGAATTGGGAAAAAAAGAATTCTCTCATTTGTTTATTAAATGAGAACTTTCATAAATGGTAAAAAATTCTAAAGATTCTTCTTTATATGTGGCTAACAAGTGTGACATCATTTCATCCAGAATTTCTAGTTTTTTACGTCTAAATTTCACAAAACCTGGTACAACTGAAAAAGAAAAACACCCGATTGAGTGTTACAAAAAATGGCTGAATTCTCATTATCTTCATTCAAATTGATTTCTAATAGATATTTAAAATTATGTTAGTTTTCAATTTGTCACATAAATCCAATTTCCAAAAAGAAGCTAGTATTTTGTACTCAAGTCTGATAATTGTAAATTAGTCTTTCCATGTTTATTTTATGCTAGTATGATAATCATGAATTAACCAGTATGATCTTATCTTTCGCAGATGTTGTTCTAAAAGATAGGTTGATTGTCTATGACTTGTCTAATCAGCGCATAGGATGGACTAATCATAAATGTAAGTTCACCACTCGAACTGTTATTTCTCGCAATAAATATACGGTCCTTGAAAACTATTATTTTGAAAATTATTGTTAGGTTCTATGCCTGTAAACGTCTTTGAGACTACCAATGCAAGTGGAAGACTGTCAAGTGTCAGCAGATTATAGATGGGGATACCTATTGTGGCTCTTTTCATGCATATAATATAATCTCTATAAAATTACCACATTTGTAATTGTAATTGTGTGCATCATTACTCTCAATTCAAACTTCAAACCCACCTATTGATTATTATGCAAATATTTGAAACTCTAGTATTATGTATATATGCTAATCTTATAATGATTGTGTTTTGGATTCTTATTTTTTGTTTTTGTAAGAGATAAATGTGTTCCATACAAAGTTTGATGGGATTAAAGCAGGAAGTCCTCTTCTTTTTGAAGAGATGATTGTGTTTGATACATGGATTTTGATTTTGATTTTAGTTTTTTAATGCAGAGAAAAGATGTCGTAAAGAAAATTTTTTTTAATGCAGAGAAAAGTATTGTTATTTGATATATTTGCTTTTGAGTTTATTCATGCTCGTCATCACAGTTTTTCAAATTCATTTTTGTTTTCTAATACTTAAGGTTATATACTCTCCGATTACTATTATAAACAATTAATTTTTGAGATTTAATATAAAATTAATATAATCTAAATTTACTAGATTAGTCATTTAATATCAAAACTTTTCTACCAATATTAAATGTTTTTTATTAAAATAAAAATATATTATGAATATTTTCATTAATGGAGTCAAAAATAGGCAATTTTTATTTATAATAATGGTTAAAATTTGAGACTACTTTTTTGCTTATAATAGTTACGGAAGAGAGTATTATCTTAGACAAATTCTAACATGTGCCCTAGACAAATAAATTTAGAAATTTTATCAACTCCTCAAAAGTTTAAATTTTTTTTTCCAAGTAAAAATTTCTACTTTTGAACACATGTTATCAAGTCTCGTTACTTTATACTCTTATTTTAAAAGTTTCATTTGTCATTTTTCTCTAATATCAAATTATTTTTTATTTTATAATAACAATACAATATTTATTACTTTTTTTCACTAATATACTCTTATTTATTGCATCACAATCTATCAAACTTCTCCAATAATTTCAATTAATAAGGGTATATTAGAATAAATAAAACTCATTTTACTATTGAAAATTAAAACAACTCATCATTTTATTAAGATTTGTGCATGACTCAAATAAGACATGTAAGATGAGATAAAAAAAAAGTAATGAAAAACTAAAATTATTCAATTGATAAAAAATACATTAATTTTTTTCAAACCATCAATTCTACTTCTTTACTATCAACGATGACGTTTTGGCTCATTCTTCGATTATAATGAAATGTTGTTGTCCTAAAACTCAATTTTGGAAGTGATATATATAAATGTGTGTTATAGGTTTAATCAGTAGACATGCTGTCATGACTCACATGAGGTAACTTTGTGTTCACTTTCTTATTCATAATTTGTAAATAAACATTTAATGATATATATATTTTACTTAATTTAAATGGTATACGAGTATTGAGATTAGTGTACTATTTTGAATGACACAGGAAAAATACTTGCACTTAATATACTCATTTACAAAACAAAATTTGTTTTCTCTCCTAAGAAAACTAAATTTCTGAGTTACATTTCCTGTATTAATTATATTCAAATTGTTCTATTACCTTTACATTGGGGAAGAACATATTATATCTTATGAGATTTGCACAAATTACGCGAGTCTTAAGGGTAGTCATACGAGACGACTAAAGTATTATTTCACTTGTATATTGTTTTAGCAGGATCGTTTGTGTTTGTCGCTGAATTCGTTAAATTCATAGCTGTTCGTGATATAAGTTGCACTTCACAGCATCAAGTATCAACATTTTGCACTGTAGCAAGGGAGAGACGCAAACTTAGTTAGACCTTCTGCATTCTTCTTGTATCAAATGATCTTGCTTGTTTGATTATGCAATTCATCTTCCTTAAATAAAACTAAAGTGCACTCATTAGTCGATCATCATTCATAAAACTTAATAATTTATTTTATAAAGTTTGTTGTCATTAAAACATATATCAAAAAAGTTTTTGCCTCAACAATAATAACATTGAAGATTATTAAGCTTGAGACCAATCACCAACCAACTTCCATAACTTATGAACTACTAAGTAGTGAGTTTTAATAATTAATCAATTTGAGTATTTAACTCATATATTATTACACTAATGTGAGACAAATTTGAAACAAAGGCAAAAGAAATGTGCTACAACTGATTTGGCTTTCTATTAATTGGTGCATATAGATGGAAAGAAACAATCTTCTTATTAATGGAAGGCTTCCTAACTGTCATGAGGTATTTGATCAAATTAAAAGAATGTCTTGGTTGTGATTCAACAATTGAGATGGTAAAAATAAAAATTTGGTTTTTTCGAACTAGTTTAATAAGGATCTTTTATATTTATATCTTCTTTTCAAAAAAAAAATTTCAATATGATCCATCTTAAAACTAATATATAAAAATGTCTTTTTTTTTAACAGGATGACGCAAGGCGGAGATACGACCACTTGAAACAATGTTTTTTGTTTTTTTTTAAAAAAATAAGACATGTTCGCATATTAATTTCTTAGTAGAGTATATAGAAATATTTTATAAAAAAAATGATATAAAAGAAAACAAATCCAGTTTAATAACCAAGAGTTTGAATTCAATGTATTTAAGAATTTGAACTTGAAATGGATTTAATGTATACCTTATACTCTCGTCAATAAACTTTTCTTATAAAAAAGAATAGAATATTGATCAATGTATCAATAAAATAAATTTCCTGTTGGGATGAGGATTGCTTCAATATGCATTTTGTTGGAAACACTTATGCTTATAAATTGATTGACAAAGTGTTTTTATTGATTCGTTTATCATGAAGATTATTTCATCCACACCAATATAGTAGACTTAATTTTCACTTGCTTCGTAATAATACTTTTTAATCAATTTACCAATACTAAGTCTACCACTTTGAATGTGACTAAATTTGGTTAAAGTCACAATTGTTAGTTTAGTATAAACTAACGTCTATATTGATTGAATAAATTTTTCTTTGCAATTACAAATTTACGTGTGTATTACTTTTTATTTGAAATGAAATGATTTAAAAATTTATTAAATATGAAAAACTGACGTATCATTTGACGTTGACTAGTATACTCAACAAAAGATTATATCATTTGCTGTTGACTAGTATACTCAACAAAATATTAAAATGCCGAATTATTCACATTCTTTTAATTAAAAAGTTATCACACATTGCTCTCAAGAGAACACAACTTTAAATAAATTATATATAAAAATGTATGAGAAAGATAAATAAACAAATTATAATTTATTGTACAAATTAAATATTAAATGTGGGACAACTGATTATTTTATTATTTGATGTATACAATGAGAATACTTTGTTTAAAACTTGAGCAAGAAACATACATAGAGTAATTTGCAACACTAGTATGAATTGATACAAAAGTTATTTTTTAATTGAAATATCATGATAATTTGCTAATAAAGTACGCATTATTTGGTATGAAACAAATATATTGAAATTGTAAATAAATACTGCAGTAAACACAAGACAACATAGTTTTATATACAGGGAAGTATTGGCTCTAGTGGAAAGAGGTATGTTTATATTTTTAGTAAAACAGTCCAATTCACCAATAAATTTTTATTTATAGAGAGTTAGGTTGTATAAGTTTAAAAACTTGATTACAATTTACAAATAGTTAAACCTATTTTTTATTTTGATTCTCCCTCCAAAAACTCACTATTTCGCTCTGTTTCAATAGGATTTTTGCACGTAAAATTCGAAAGAGGAACAGCTCATAATATTCCTTGTTTTTCATCTCCTCTTCGGCTGAGGAAGATAACAATTCCTATCTTTGGCGACTTTCTTCCTTCAGCTCTGTCATCATAACCTTTTTGTTCACTCTTTCTCGTTTTCTCAAATAGAGCTTTAGGGTTTATGATCTTTTCCCCCTCTTCTTCCAAATCCTTCAACTTTGAAGAAACTTTGTTATTGAAGAAAAGAACCATTGGATTCAGATATGCAATGTTTGTTTTTCTGCATTGTGGTTTTCTGTAGTATTTACACCTTTTTGTTCAAATATAGCAAATCATGTATAATATATTTTTGATTGTGAGTGCTTCTTTATTTTTTGTCCAGGTGCTCTAAGATTTTTGGTTTTGTAAAGAGAAGGTTGAAGTTATTTTTATTGGTTGGTTAGCTGCTCTCTTTGTAAGTTTTTTTCTATTGATCGATCTCTTATTGCCTCATGATGTGCATATATATTTCTTGTTTACAATGGATGAAACCATATTTATTGTTTACAATGTCCCCATTTTCGTATTTGGGATTTTATCGTCTAGAGGAATGGGAGAAAATGGCTTTTTGGGCAATGTTTTTGTTGTATAACTTAATTTTATAAGGTCATATGGATTATATTTATAGAAGCCACTTATTACCATGCATGTCATGTGTTACTTGTTTTTTGAAAAGCATATCCCTTGTGATGTAAACAATCCTTCGATAGAAGAAATTTGGTTTAAGCTGCAACTTACTGTACTTCTTTTTCTTGGCATATTGATTCAGTTTGACCCTTTTAACTGTACATTTAAGATAATATAATTTAAGTACGTCCTGCAAAAGATGAAATTGATAGGAGTTTATTGAGTTGCAATAATAGTCTCAGTTGGAATTGCATGGGCATTAGCTGAAATTTTGACTGCAGCTGGTGCATATAATAAAAGATCGCCAAATACTCGCCGCTCCTTGGTCACTCCTTGGTAGCTTAGCTCTGTTTTTATAAGTAATACATTGCTCTCAAACCATGTCAATGTGTAATAATATTTTGTTTCATAATAGATGACATCTAAGGCTTCAAAGCATCAATCTAGATAGAAGGATAACATGTTTATAAACTTACAAGTACTAGGAGCTGAATATGTTTTTTGTATCTTTACTGTTTTGTTGAATATATATATACTAGTCATAGATTCGTGCAATGCATAGAGCAACATTGAATAATTAGCTTTTTCTACAATTGTGCAGGGTAAAAGTTCCACATCCGTTTCAAGGGGACGCCCTTCTTTCAATGTTGGTGATGCTTTTGCAATGATTGTTGCTTCTCTTGTTGCAGTTGTAGAGGTTTACTCTAATCTTTTCTTTTTTAAATGTAGACTAACTCGTGTTGCGATGGTTGTTATATATTTTATTATTCTTGGATGTAATCATCACAAAAGCTAGTTCTAGCAATATTTTGTATATGACAATATGTGCCATGATCAGTATGGTATTGTGGACTAAACATCTTGCTTAGCAAAAGTTCTATGTGAATTGTGAACTACCATGTTCTTTTTTATATTCTGTTATTGTAATTTGACAATCTCTTTTCATTTGGGTATATTTTGATATGTGTTTTACTCTTTTCAATCTTTGAGGACAGTCAACTAGGACGTTCATTGCAGCATTAAAATTTGGCAGTGCAACACCTGTTCCACCTTCGGCACTTAGCCGCGGTGTTGGCTGGCTGGTACTATGTCATTATTTCACAGTACATGTATAAGTGCATTTATTTCATGAAAATTATAATCATGCGTTGAAGTTTGATGATTTCAGGGTATTGGGACTCTTTTAGATGGCTCTTTTGGCACGGCAACTGGATCCACTGCATCGGTATACGTTTTGCCGCACTTTTATTGTCATTAAATTTGTTTGACCTTGGAGAATTTTATCATTTATTATCTCATGTTGAGTATATTAAATACATTATCTAATTTTCTTTTCTTTTTCCTTGGCATTAGGTCAAAATGCAGGACTGTTGGGAGTCGGAGAGTCATTCAAATATCAGCTGGGTTCATGTTTTTCTTCTCCATATTTGGTATTGCATCCCCTTCTTTGAATTTCTGAGAATTCAGATTCATTATTGATGAAAGTGAATCACTTGTCATTGTTTGTATTGAACAATTTGTTCTTTCCTACGGCTTTGTTGGAAGATCTAAATAAGTGAGAAATAAAATGGTACAAAATAAAATGACAGTAAGTTGTAGCTTATGTGCTTGTTGTTTTATCTCTACCCACGATTATTTCATGGCATAGAAGACATAAGATATTATAGGTTAAGTGCTAAAAATGGTTATGGGTTGGCATAATAGTTGAATTGATCTATCTTCTATGTGTTCATGCATGAACTGATCATTAAAATAGTAATAACATCAAATAGTAATATTGTCATAAGCACAAAATGTTGTAAATTCATCGTAGAATTGATTTTGTCATAAATCTTTGTGTTGTTGTGACTATTTGTGTCTTTCCCTACTTGGTTAAGCTACAACCTTAATTCATTCCACATGTCTCCAGTCCATTTCATTCTATATGGAGACAAATCATGTATCTTTTGATTCACTTAACGATGGGCCTGTTGTGCCTGAGGAGCTTCAGGAACTCCAGTCTGAGCCTTTAGTTGGCGGTGGGGGTGCTTCTACTGATAAGGCTAAAAGGATGATATTTTGGGTGGTTCAAGTCAAGAGTATGTCATTTAATTTTCATGTATTGTATAATTTGTTTTTGTTCATGTATTATTTGATTCAATAAATATTCTTTTTGCAGTGAAGGAGAGATCAAAGAACGCCCTATAAGGGTTAGAGATGCTGACCCACTTCCAATTAGAGAGATAGTTTTAATTCCTTTTGATGGTCCCCAACCTATTGACAAAGATATTAATGGGCTCATAGGAGGATTATCTTGGTCGATAGGCAAAAAAACACAATAAGATGTAATTTTAATGAATAAGTGATTCAAATCGGGCAACCAGTGAGTTGTGGAATTTTATATATTGATACTCACAAAAAGAATTGATGGAACATATATTAATGAAGAAGCTAGAGTTGTTTGTGTAAGTAATCAATTTTTCATATTATTTTAGTGCCATTTTATTTTTTATGCTCTCTGTTTTCATTTTATAACTTAAACCGTCTAGGAGAAAATTGTTGAGATGGAAAGTCAAGTAAATGCTCTTGTTCAAGTATAACAGACAAATTTTCATAAAGAAACATTCGGGCCGGGTTCAATGTGTAAGAGATGGTCTTTGCCCGTCCCAATTATTTGGATCTACCAACCCAAGATTCTCTGCTTCTTCTACTTTTAGTTCAATTGGACAAAATTGTGTTATTCAATTAGAAAATCAAGTTCAGGACCTAAGAAATGAATGAAAAGTAAAAGATGTAAAATTTAAGAAAATTGAGATGTTTCTTGAGCAACTCTTTACCAATTCATCCATGGCACCTGATCTTTTGAGTAGTCTCGATAACAATGTAACTTATTCTTATCATTATATGGTTAGTTATAGTTCTGTATTGTATTTGTGGTACTAGTAGCCCACTATTTGACTTTCATTATTGCAGCAAACTTCTAGTGATCAACCTTCATCACAATCTAACACTCATCGATCATAGCTTGGATCTACTCTCTTGCACAACATGTAAGGTGACCATTCTTCCTTCAATGATGATACTATACTATATGTTTTGCACATCCAATTAATTTGTTATGCCATGATACTTAAATGACAAGTTTAATTTAATGTAGGCATGTTATTCTCAGTCATGTCAGTTCATTTAATACACTAGCAACTGATTTGATTAATAAATTATTGGCTTTTGTAACTTTGTTATCTCTTTGCACATCAAATTGCTTGTGTAGTCATAACTTAAAATTGAACATGCTACTAGCCTAGGAGGGGAAATGTCAGTTTGTTTGTTTGTTGAATATTGGTGGTTGATAGTATCATGGAATTCATGATCTGGATAAAGGCTTGAGAAATACTAGGAGTTGTTAGAGTCATAATACAAATAAACTGAATTGATACATTTAATTGGTTTATGAATTTGTGTATTTTTCTTATAAAAGTGCACTCTAAGTAACATAATATGGCCTCTTATCTATTATATAAAATAATATGACAGAGGACTTAATGACAGTGTTTGATTCATGTAATAATCAATATATTTATAGTGATTGTAATATGCTTTTACCTGTCATCTGTTCAACTTTTGATATTTTGACTATTCCCTGAAACTTGTGATTATAGAAATATCATGTAAGTTTCAGACTCTGGTGGTTGTAAGATGCTGACAGTTGTTTAGCGAAACATTGGTTTCTACTAAATAAATTGTCATAATCTCCTCTTCCAAAAAAATCCTTCCTTTATTATAGAAAAAAGGACGTGGTTGATTTAAAATGCAAGTTTAGAGGAATAGCGCGTAAGCGATGTTAGAACATAGAAGAATGTTTCAGATCTTTTATGTGAATAATGGACTTGGGGTTGATTATGATATCTGATGGGTTCAAAACACAAAATAGCAGAATCCTTCTGTATAATATTGATGGGAACAAAGGATTACAATAAAAGAAATGGTCACTCTAGCATGTGACTAGCCCAAACTTAAACGACTCCCCTATAAAAGAATTCAATTGATGGTCATTTTTCTCTATATAAAATACAAAAATATTTTATAGGCACCTTATTTTTCTTACACTTGCATTATCTTGTTAATCACATACAAAATTGTGGCTAATTCAGTTGAGTAGATGGTTAATTAATATCTCGTTCAAAATTGTGGTCCATCATATAGTTGTTGTATCAACCATAATTTTAATTGTAAATTGAATTAATCGTCTACTTAATTGAATTAACCACATTTATAAGTGATTAACCTAATTCCGCGAGTATAGGAAAATAATGAATGTTTCAATAACATTACAGAAAAGAATAATGTCATGATTAGTCTAGATATTATTCAATTTTGACTATTTATAATAACAAACAAATAATTTGGTCCCTTAAGTATAGCCTAGAAAGTAGTTTCAGGGACATTTGATATGTTTAGTTACGAGTTCAAATATGGGATACCCCTCTTCTTTTTTCACAGAAGTGTGTGTGAATTTTGCCGCTAGGCTCTTAAATTTTTTTTTTTTGTTAAAGCTAAATATATGCTATTTTTAGTAAAATGTCTTTAAATTATAGAAAGTGCATTTGTCATTTACTAAAATGTCTTTACATTATAGTAAGTGTATTATCTGTCATTTACTTTTCCCATTTTATGTTTATTTTTAGGCTTAAATACCTTTTTGGTTCCTTAAATTATTTAAAAAGTTCAGTTTAGTCACTTTAAAATCAGTTATATTGGTCATAAGGTAAGGCAACTTGGTCCCTTCCGTTAACTTAGTGGTGTTAAATTTTGGTGATGTGACATATGAGCTGTATATAGCTGTTTAAAGCTTTCCCCATTTCATTTCTTCTTCATAAATCAATTTAGGATTTACCAAAACTCAATATTTTGTCGAAATTTCTCGTTGTTTCCGCGAAATAAGTGAACATGGTGAATAAATTTAGTTAGTCTTCTTTCTCACAACCTTGTGAATAGGAAAATTTGTTTCAATAAATGAGTTATATATTGTCCTTGATAGCTTTCTCCGCTTCCCTTCTTTTTTTTCCCAAATCAATTTAGGGTTCACCAAAAGTCAAATTTTCCTAAACTTTCTTGTTGTTTATGCAAAGTAGGTGAACATGGTGAACAAATTTAGTTTGCTTTCTTCCTCAAAATCTTGTGAATATGGAAATTTGTTTAAAAAGATGGGGTTTTTGGTTCCTGAAATGAAAGAAAATTTGGTATTTTTAATTGTATTGATGTACTCTGTGTTGGTGTAATTTTTATTTTGATATGTATTGGTGTGTAGATAATAAAACTATTGTGACATTGTTTTTTATGTGTTGGTTTAAGAAGAAAATGACATTGTTGTATTACGTGTTGATAAAATGTTGAGTTTGATGGATAAAAATGTACTTCAAAAAATTTCAGTTTGGTCCCTTGACGAAGATTGAAAGTTTAGTCAAGTCTCTTAAGTATTGTATAACGTTCAATTTGGTCTCTAATCCAAAATAAAGTAGGTGACACGTGAAATCCTTATAAGCTACTAATTTGACTTTGACAATCAGAGTAGATGAAAAAGACCAAGTTGCATCAACAATCATAAGAGATCAACTTGAACGTTTTAAAGCTATGGAACTAAAATGAACTTTTAAAATAAGTTATGGGACCAAACACATATTTAACCCCTAAAAAGACAAACTTTTAAAAAATACATGAATGAAATATGAATTTTTAACTGTCAAAAGCTTAAAAATTCATATTTAATTGATCATTCATTAAAAAAAATTAACTTTTTTTAGGTGATATTCGTATAACATTCTAAATATTTGTGAAAAAAATCTTTTAAAAATTTGAATGATAATTATGAGTTGACTTCAAAAGAGGGACCAAAAACAAAACTGTGAAATTTTGAGGATCAAAGATGAAGAATTTTTTATAGAAACTAAAAGCTAAACATTAAAATTTTATAGAGACTAAAAATTTATTTAACTTTTTATTTCTTAATAAGTGTCATTCACGAGTTTGTGTAAAATTTATTTTAATTAACTATCACCTATGTGTCTAATCGTTTCTCTTATTAATAATATCAATTTATATTAGAAGATAAAAAAATCAACATAAAATACATTTATATTAATTAAACTTCCAATTAAAATCAACATAAAATACCTTTCTTAAATTTGCGATGGATGTTTATATAAAGCGAAAAAGATGGTATCATACTAAAGAATTTTTATTCTTTAATCAAAGATAACAAAAGAATTTTTATTGTTCATATTTTTGGTGTATCCGTTCTCAAATTTAAAAGGCACAAACATAATGACAAAGTGTTGTTTTATTTGCAATTGTATTTTGTTAAAAAAGGTGACGAGTTGCAATTAAATCAATAACTTCCCTAGCCAAGTAAATTTTAAAAATCTTGCACCATTTTGGTAAATTGATAAAAATAGCCTGATTTTGTTGGTATTGCTTTGGTTTATTTGTCATTGTTTCATTTTTGTTATTTTCTATTTTGTTTTGTATGTCAATTCTATGAAGCCTTTTGTTGTTATTCCAATTCATCTATACTTTTGGCACTACACATTGCTTTGATATGAAAAAGACGGAGAACAAGAAAATAGGTTAAATTTGGGGAAGATGAGTTTATGATGAAAATGATGAATTTTTAATTTTTCAAAATAAATAAATTATAAATAATTAAATAACAATAATTATTTATTAATTCCCGAAATACCAACCCAATAAAAAATAAAATATTCACATGGTCACATAAATTTCCTTTAATTAAAATACAGTTGACCTAACAAGACGGAAGATTTTACAGAGACTAATATTTCATATAGACAAACTAAAATGAAATTTTAAAATTTTATAAACTAAAATGTCAAAATGCATCGTTCAAACATGATTCAAAATTATCTTTCCCAATTGAAAGGATTGGGAATCCAATAATTATGAAGTTATTTAAGATAAAGATTACATACAGTATACCATTTTTGGTCTGTGCTGCAATATACTATTTACGAACATAAGAAACTCTACTTACATTTATTTAGTATAAAGCCAATAAATAAGTAAAAAAATCATGTAACCATACTCAGTTGACACACAACATGATAGTTTTAGTAATATGAGTATTTCTACTGTCAATGTACTGTATAGATTTAATTTAATTTTGGCTATCTATCTCCTACCTATTTATATTATTGTAATATATATATATATATATATATAAACTACTATATTCCTCACATGTCATCTTTGCAAACCTCCTCACTTTTTACTCATAATAATATTGTGTACACTTATGTTTTCTCTTATAATATCTTTACCACTAACTTTGGCAATTTATTTTACCATTAACATATTATATTGTGTACACTTATATTTTCTCTCATAATATCTTTACCACTAACTTTTGCAATTTATTTTACAATTAACATGTTACCAATCTTTCAACTAATTTTTTCTATTAGTCATTGCTCACTTGTTCATTCATGATGATTAATATGGCATAAAGCATGTATGAGATGATTCTTCAACAAGGTGTGTATTTTATCCACCTATTTTTACATGCATTTTTATGTATATATAAATTTATTAAATACGGATTATTTTCTTGATTTTATGGTCTTCTAATGTTTTTCATCGAACCAAAGATTGCTTTCAAATATTGCTATAAGGTAATATTAGAATTTCTTTTTTCATTAATTTGTTTCCTGTTTATTGACCTCATTTGTTTCAAGGGTTACTTTCAAGAAAATAATCAGGAAACAAATGAGGTCAATAAACAGAAAACAAATATTGTTATAAGGTAATATTAAAAAAAAATTTCCCACTAATTTGTTTCCTATTTATTGACCTCATTTGTTTCATTCAATACATGTGCTAATTCTTCTCAATATTTTTAATTTTGTGAAACAAGTATAATTTTTTTAAAATCAATGTTTTAAAGTAAAACACTTCACTCTGGAAAAAAAAAACATTTTTCTATTGTTGCTAAATTACAACATTCTCTACATTATAAATGTATGTAATGTTAATCACTTGCATTCCTTTCTTGTCACATATGTTGCTCAGGGGTTAGGAATTGAGAGCTTTGAAGACTTTGCTTGATGGTATAAAGTTATTATTCAATTTAATTAACTATTACCTATGTATCCAATCGTTTCTCTTATTAATAGTATCAATTTATATTGGAAGATAAAAAATCAACATAACATACATTTATATTGATTAAACTCCCAATTTTTATAATAGATGTTAAATATGCAATGGATGTTTATATAAAGCGAAAACGATGGTATCATACTAAAGAATTGTTATTCTTTAATCAAATATAACAAAAGAATTTTTATTGTTCATATTTTTGGTGTATCCGTTCTCAAATTTGAAAAGCACAAACATAATGACAAAGTGTTGTTTTATTTGCAATTGTATTTTGTTAAAAAAGTTGACGAGTTGCAATTAAATCAATAACTTCCCTAGCCAAGTAAATTCTAAAAATCTTGCACCATTTTGGTAAATTGATAAAAATAGCCTGATTTTGTTGGTATTGCTTTGGTATATTTGTCGTTATTTCACTTTTGTTATTTTTTATTTTGTTTTGTATGTCAATTCTATGAAGCCTTTTGTTGTTATTCCATAATAACCTTTTGATATGAAAAAGACAGAATCCTAGCTTCTTTTTGGAAATTGGATTTATGTGACACATTGCTTTGATATGAAAAAGACGGAGAACAAGCAAATAGGTTAAATTTGGGGAAGATGAGTTTAGAATGAATTTTAAATTTCCAATTTTTCAAAATAAATAAATTATAAATAATTAAATAAAAAATAATTATTTATTAATTCTCGAAACACTAACTAATTAAAAAATAAAAATGTCCACGTAGTCAAATAAAATTCCTTTAATTAAAATACAGTTGACTTAACAAAACGAAAAATTTTACTGACACTAATATTTTGTATAGAAAAACTAAAATAAAAATTTAAAATTTTATAAGACTAAAATGTCAAAATGCTCCATTAACTTAAAATTTTCTTTCCCAGTTGAAAGGATTGGAAATCCAATAATTATGAACTTATTTAAGATAAACACAATAAATAAAAACTACTTACAATACACCATTTTTTGTCTTTGCTATAATATACTATTTACCGACATAAGAAACTCTACTTATATTTATTTAGTATAAAGCCACTAAGTAAAAAGAAACACGTAACCACACTCAATTGACACAACATAATAGTTTTAATAATATGAGTATTTCTACTCTCAATGTATTGTATAGATTTAATTTGATTTTGACTATTTATCTCCTACCTATTTATATTATTGTAATATATATATGTCTCTAAACTACTATATTCCTCATATGTCATCTTTGCAAACCTCCATACTCTTATATTTTCTCTCATAATATCTTTACCACTAACTTTTGCAATTTATTTTACCATTAACATATTATATTGTGTACACTTATATTTTCTCTCATAATATCTTTACCACCAACTTTTGCAATTTATTTTACCATTAACATATTACCAATCTTTCAACTACTTTTTTCTATTAGCCATTGTTCACTTGTTCATTCATATTGGTTCCATTCTGATGATTAATATGGCATAAAGCATATATGAGATGATTCTTCAACAAGGTGTGTATTTTATCCACCTATTTTTACATGTATTTTTATGTATATATAACTTATTAAATACCGATTATTTTCTTGATGTTATGGTCTTTTAATGTTTGTCATTGGATCAAGAGTTGCTTTCAAATATTGCTATAAGGTAATATTCGGATTTCTTTTTCCACTCATTTGTTTCCTATTTATTGGCCTCATTTGTTTCATTCAATATATGTGCTAATTCTTCAACAAGGTGTGTATTTTATCCACCTATTTTTACATGTATTTTTATGTATATATAACTTATTAAATACCGATTATTTTCTTGATGTTATGGTCTTTTAATGTTTGTCATTGGATCAAGAGTTGCTTTCAAATATTGCTATAAGGTAATATTCGGATTTCTTTTTCCACTCATTTGTTTCCTATTTATTGGCCTCATTTGTTTCATTCAATATATGTGCTAATTCTTCTCAATATTTTAATTTTTTCAATACAAGTATAATTTGTTTTTAAATCAATGTTTTAAAGTAAAGCACTTCACTCTAAAAATTAAAAAGAAAAAACACTTTTCTATTGTTGATAAATTACAACATTCTCTACATTATAAATGTATGTAGTGTTAGTCACTTGCATTCCTCTCTTATCACATATGTTGCTCAGGGGTTAGGAATCGAGAGCTTTGGAGACTTTGCTTGATGATATAAAGTTATTTTTCGAGACTTGGGAGTAAGATTCTGCTCTAAGCATTCATTTTTACTCTTGGGCAAGGTGAAAAAAATATTTGTTATTATTTATTATATAATTTTTATGTGGATATTATTTATTATTAACACACATGACATTATAAGTCATTTTATAACTATCTAATGTGAGATTTGAACTCCTTCTCAGATACTTTATGGACTAAAGGTTAAGTGTTAAGTTTAATATTATTATTTGATAAAAACATTAATTGTGATTCAGTTTTTAAATAATATTTTTTAACCTATAATAAAATGACATCATATATTATTGAATGTTTTGTGTGCATTAACTAATAAATCAATTTTTTAATTAAAAAAACTAGTTAATCAATTTGGCATTATTTTTATTTCGAAATAAAAAATCATATGTGCAATACATGTTCTATGTATTTCTATAATTTTAGAAAGGTTTTAATGTAAATATTAAAATCAAACTTTTAAAAATATAATTAAAATTGAGTTTAAATTATTTGGAAAATTAAAAACTAAATAACACATGTAGTTGCAATTCAACAATATTTTATTTTGCATACATAACACCATAGTAGGATAATTGGGGTATCGGTTCTCAAATGTGAAAGCCACAAACCTGTCGAAATTAGATTTGCAACATCTATTTTCATAAATAAAAATTTTAAAAATGACAAATTGTTGTTTTATATACCATTTTTTTTTTTCTTTTAATCAACAAAATATTATTAAACCCACTTGAAAAAGCACAAGGAATGCTTAATCAAGGGAAAAAAGCAGTAAATGAGCTCACATGGCACTAATGGAAGCAGTCACTATAAGGAATGAAGTGTTAAGCCCCCTATGATATATTTACTCTAGGACCACTAATCTCTTTCAACTTTTTAGTTGCACTAGGTTTAGTGGCAAATTGAAACTACTAATATTAATTTTACAATTGGGTGAAATATAAAAAACAGAATGAAATATATTTTTAAAACTAATATATTAAGTTGAACTGATAAGAATGCAATTCACAATAACTTTTATTTATAAAAATGTAAATTAAAACAATATAAAGGAAATAAATTAAAATAAAAATAGTTTTACTTATATTATTGCTACTTGCACAAATGAAGAATGAACCTACTTTCTCATTAAAAAGAATGAACCCGTTTTAAATTAAATTTAAAAATTATAATAAAGGGCAGTTT
>JBBPBP010000001.1:21590776-21614079 GCA_037974735.1 Cicer chorassanicum
TTACTAGATTAGTCATTTGATATCAAACACTCTTCTACCAATAATAATAATAATAATAATAATAATAATAATAATAATAATAATAATAATAGTAATAATAATAATAATAATAATAATAATAATAATAATAATAATAATAATAATAATAATAATGGGTCCATAGCCTTCCAAATATTTACACTTTCAATATTTTTAGAACATTTTTTTTGTTTTGAAAAACTTAATTTCACGTTTTTGTGATGCGAGTCTTTAAATGAGTTATTAATGGGTCGTTTTAAAGATGTCTTTACGCTCAATTAATATTAACGGTCAAATATTGCATAGTCAAAATGTTGTCGATTTTCACACATCTAGAACACGCTTCACACTGCAATGCAGATATTATCATGTTCCATGTTTTATTCAATTTTTGACATTCTAGTAGAGCAAATTATCTGTCATACAAATTTTTCCATTTTTATTATAATATTTATTGATTTACATAAGATAATTGAAAAAGAGGCAAAATAACGATTAATAAATACATTTTAGTAGAGCAAATTATCTCTGTCGTATGAATTATTCAATTTTTGTTATAATATTTATTATTATAAGGTTTATTTCAACACAAAAGAGAAAATATAAGTATATAAAAAATGAAAACGGTAAAATAATTTAATGTAATTTTAAATGGAAACTTATTTATTTTTTTACCGTACGAAAATTTGACTTTGAAATAATTAATATAATGTTCTAATAAAATAATTTAAATATTATATTGTGCGTCATTAACGCAAATATATATTTATTTTATTTATTATACTGTTTAAATATATATATATATATAGGTATGGTGAATTTACTTACTGATTTTCATAGGATCATTGAAGAAAAAGAAAAACAATGATTAATAAACAAAAGTTTATTATAACAGCCTTGGTTGTAGTTCTGCTGATCTCAACAGGTATGTAGACAATTTGTATAATAGAGTTTGAATCTTACGTATATTATTTCTCTTATGTATATTAATTATTTATTACACTAATATCGCTCTTTTTGATAGGTATGGCCAAAGTTCAACTTGTATTAGAGAAATGTTTTTCGAGATGTGACCAAACCCCTAATTGTGATTCGTTCTGCACTAGTCATGGATATTTTCAAGGAATATGCAATGAATATTGTTGTTGTTTCAACTTAGAGAAAAATAACTTACTTGGAACTTAGAGCGTTTATTTTAATTTGAAGAAGATATTATGTTTTACACATATAAGTAAACTTCATTAGAAAGAAGTAAAATATGAAATATTATCGTGAAGTGTGTTTGATTGAAAAATAAGGGGATACCTAATAAATCTGAATCATGAGTTATGCTCACCATTTGGTCTTCAAGAGAGGAAATTAATGACGGGGATACAAACTATAACTTTGAAACAAAACGACACTTCAAAATTTGAATGATAATCTTGTATGTAAAATTATACATGTGATCCTTGAGCTTTGCCTAATAATATAATTTAAATACTTTTTAATGAGGTTTATCTATGGTTGAAGTGTAGTTAAATCAAAATCTAATTGTAGTTAATATAATACTACCACATTCAAAATAAGTGTGACAAACTTTCAAAATTGACACATCTAAATTTTGGAAACGCCCCACCTGTTGATGAAAGTGTGACAATATTATTTAGCCACATTTAAATTTGTCACACAAAATTGTGACTACAGAAAATATGTAATTATTATATCTAAAAAAATTGAAAAATCATAAACATATTTCGCTCTATATCATATTTTAAAATTGTTGTTTTATTTTTTATTTTCAACATTATCAAATATTTATTTATTTTTGTATGTTGTCAAACAACCAGTTCATCAACTTTTCTCTTATATAAAATTGTGTATTTGACTATACACACATAAAATTATTTAATAATTTTTGTGGGGTCAATACTTATTTTTAATAGGTGTAAAAATTAAATTATTTGTAACAAAATATATAAGTGGAGGCAGTTGCTCCCGATGCTCTCAAGGTGGATCTGTCCCTGTGGGTATGTAAATGAGTTGGTTATATTCCATAAAAGTTTCCAAATTTTCTAAGTTTATTTGACCCTAAATACTAGTGTTTCAAAAAGGAGATTATACCACCTAGTCGAATCGGGAACCAAAGTCATGCCTTATCCGGTCAAAATTAAATTTGGTTGAAACAGTTAAAACTTAAAACCATGTAAGTGAAAGAACCAACCCAGTCCGTTCCTTGAAAATTAGTTAATTATTAATTATTTATTTTGTATAAATTATTTAAATTGTAGGAAGGAGAAATCTAGGAATGACAACACAACCCCTTCAGTGGGTACCCATCTCAATTTAGACGGGAAATATCCGCTTTGATTGAGTGTTAGATTTTTTCTGAAACTAAAACTCTAAGGCGGGGACTAGGGGTGTGCAAATAGGCATGGCAACGGGGCGGGTCGGGAACGGATTTTGCCTCCTCCACCCCCACACCCGACTAATCGGAGAAAACCCGCACCTGTACTCGTTTCATAGCGGGTGTGAAATTTATTCCCCATCCCCGCCCACAACGGGTTCGGGTTTCTCCGCCCACACCCGCACCCATTTATATATATAAAATTATAAATTTAAAAATCATATCTATTATAATTAATATAATAAAATAATTATTATTAGATAATGATAAAATAAACAAATTATTTTCTATAGAGATAAGATTGTAATTTTTAATATTTTAAAAAAATATTGAGTATATTTAATATGTATAAAAAATCTAAAAATTACTATAATATTACTTGCGGGGCGGGTTCGGGTGCGGGTCCGGGGTGGATATCATCACCCCAAACCCGTCCCTGCCCCCAAAATTTAATTTCGGGGAAAATTCACACCCGCACCCAATCAAAGCGGGTTTTCCCCACCCAAATCAAACGGGTTTGGGTGGGTATCCGCGAGTGCGGATTATATTGCCATCCCTATGTGCAAAAAATGTAGTAACATTACATTTTGGGAGTGTTCATATTCGCTCCGCCCCGCACCTGAACCTGCTCTCTTAGTAACATTACTTTCATTTTAAAATTTTTTATATATATATATGTACATATTTAATATATTTAATATTTTTTTTATATTAAAAATTATAATATTTTCTTTGTAGAAAGTAATATTTCAATATTTTTTAATTCTATTATATAATAATTATTATTTTATTATATTAATTATAATAAATATAATTTTTAAATTTATTATTTTATACATTTGAATGGATGCGGATGTGAGCGAGAATGGAGACTTAAACTTTACCCTCGATAAAAAACAGGGACAAGTGCGGATTTTCCCGACTAGTTAAGTGCAAGAGTGAAAGAAGCAAAATCCGTTCTCATCCTGCACTTTTGTTATGTCTAGAGAAATTGAACCTCTACTCAAAATGGGAGATTAATATATACTTCATAAGTTCCAAATTATAAAAAAGAAAAAAATCAATTAATGTCCAAAAGTTTTTTTACCAAAAAAATATTTTTGTTTCCAAATTACTCTTCTTAATTACGTATAATGTAAACAAATTGAATAGTTGAAAATCAAAACAAAATATTTAATAAATTATACAAAGTAGAATAATCCACAACAATTAAACTCTAACAACTTAGTTCAACCAACGTGAACACGTAAAGTCTATTAAATAAAATTAATTGATATTTATGAAAAGATTGACGTTACAAGTCAATTTAAATGAAAAAAGTAATTCGATTACATGTTATAAATGAAAATAAATAATGCATCGGTTACATAAATCAGAATAACGAATGAATAGCAATAATAACAATTAAATAATAATAACTCTCAGAAATGTTGTATTAATTAACTTTTATACAATATTTGACCTTAAAATTAAAACATCTCTCGGTTACATATTATTATAAATGAAAATTAATTTGGCATCGGTTAAAAGACTTACAATATCACTAATAAGTATACAAAATATTAATTGTCATACATTTTTCCTTTACGAAATATGAAATATATTGTACGTAGGGAAACAATTCTTAATCCTAAGTTTCATTTATTGCTCTATATAAAGTTAAATTGTAATATAAAATTATATCATATTTTCAAAAAATAAAAAATAAATTTTAAAAATATTCTAAACAAAAATATAAATTATATATTTTAATAATATTTTATTTAAATATATATAAATTTAGATAAAAATCTTCTAAATATATTTATACATATTATTCTCTTGTAATTATAGACATATCATATAAGTTTCAGATTTTTCCGGTTGTAAGATGTTGGAGGTTGTTTGTCGGAACATTGGTCTCTAAACTAAATAAATTATCATAATCTCTTCTCTTCCAAAAGATCTAGTATGACTGAAAAAATATTAAACGACTTCCCTATAAAAAAAAATTCAATTGATGACCATTTTTCTCTAGAAAATAGTACAAAAATGTTTTATGGAATCCTCATTTTTCATGAACTTGCATTAACTTATTAATTACATACAAAATTGTAGTTAATTCGATGGGGTAAATCAATCATATAGTTGAATCAACTATAATTTTAACTATGAATTGAATTAATCATCTATTTAATTGAATTAATAATATTTTTGATGTGATTAACCAAGTTCCGCGAGTGTAGGAAAATAATGGATTTTTGAATATAATTACAGAAAAAAATAATGGGTTCGTTTGTTTAAAAAAATTTTAAAATAATTTTTTATAGTATTTTATCATTTTGTTATAAGTATTTTAAAAATAAAGTTTCAAATGAAAAATTGGTTTGAATAATTTATCTTAAAATACCATTTTAAGTATTTCATCTATTTGCTACAACTTTTTTTTTTATATAATAAAATTTGAAAAAGTGATTAAAATGAAAATCTATTTTAAGAAGTTATTCATAAAAGTTATTTTTTGAAAGATATCATTTTAAAATAAATGTGATTTTTATCACGTTAAAATCTATAATAATGAATATTTTAATAATAGAATGTCAAAATTACTTTTTTTAATCGAACAAATGAAACTAAAAACTTATACTATTTTTAAGTAATTTTTCACAAATACCATTTTTTTAAATATAATATCAAAATTAGTTTTTAAAAATTTTAATCAAACGGGACCAATGTTTTGAATCTCATGATTAGTCTATATTTAATTCGATTTTGGCCATTTATAATATCAAAAAAATTAATTTGTCCATAAGTATTGCCAGTTGCAGTGACATTTGATGGGTTGAGATGTGAGTTGGAACATGAGATACCTCTCTTTCTCCACATAAGTGTAGGTAAATTTAATCGTTAAAGTCTTAAAAAAAATATTTTGGTTAAAACTATTATGTGTCATTTATTCGTATGAAAAATAATTGTTTTGAGAAAGGATATGAAGAACAATTTTCAATTTGACAAAAAAAAAAACCATTTATTCGTAAAGATGAGAGAATTACACAAGTAGATAATAAAGGTTCTTAAAACTCTAAAATTGATAAAACAATAAAAGTGGCTATATGCTAATGCAACTAAGTAACTAACTAGATTGGTGGTTTATTTAAAGACAAATGTTAACAAGTATCTTTGTTAAAGATTTAAATATGGAAATATTATTTTGAAAGTGTATTGAAAGTTGTGCATTCAATTTTTTAAAAGGACTAAAAAAATTTCAATGTAAAATTTCAATTTTTTTGTCTCTTAACAACTGTTATTAAGTTCAGTTGAGAAAACTACAAATGATTATTCCTAAGAAAGAAAAGAAAACAAAGAAAAATGCGACTTGATAACAATAACATCAACAAAACAAATCAACATTACGCCAAAAATGAGTAATAACAATGATCTTTTACCGCGCTTGTTTGAAAGAGTGTTGTTGTTACATTTATTAGAAAATACAGACTTTTCATATTGTCCCTTAGACAACGCTTTTCTGACAAGCGTTATCTTAAGTTTTATTAAAAAAAAGTTTAAATATGTATTTGGTCACTGCATATATACCACTTTTAGATTTTAGTCTTCGTAAGTTCTTTTTTTTTTTGTTTGAATCTAGTCCTTGTAAAATCAGAGACAATTAGTTTTGATCCCTAATCTCAAATCAAAAGTTACAAAAAAAGAGCTGGCAAACCGCCGTGACATGCAAGAAGACGAGTTTTCCAAAAAACCTTAAACCCAACTTTTAATTTCTATTTATATTTTTTTAATAAAATAACACTAATTATTAAATGATAATTAATAAATTTATTAATTAATAATATAAAACATTTTAATTTTTAATATATCATAAAAGATGATGTGTTGGTGTGCATTTATAGGGTCACGTGTCCCGACACTCTTTTTTTGTAATGTTGATTTGACGTTAGAGACCAAACTCGATCGTCTCTATTTTACATGGACTAAATCCAAACAAATAAACTTAAATGGACTAAAATCAAAAAGTGATATAGTTGCAGAAACCAAAGACATATTTAAACCTTAAAAAAAAAAAAATTGGCGAACCTTAGACAACGTTTTTTTCACAAAAGTGATGTCTAAGGTTTTATATGATAAAAATATTTTTGGCTAACCTTAGACAATGGTTATCTGGAAAAACATTGTCTAAGGTCTTATAAAAAAACAAAAAAAAATGGTGGATTTGGTGGATCTTAGACAACGTTTTTCTTAAGAAGCGTTGTCTAAGGTCTTATAAAAAAAATTAGTGAACTTTAGACAACGCTTTTCTAGAAAAAAAGTTGTCTAATGTCTTCTTAAAAAAATTGGTGAACCTTGCTCGCTAATCTCCCAGAAACCAGAGAAACAGAAAAATGCAAAAATGCAAACCACCACCAGAAACGCAAACCATCGGCCCAGAAACGCAAAAACACAAACCCTCTGCCCTTCACTTTTTTTGTTCTTCTTGAAACGCAAACCATCAAAAACAGAAAACGCATAAATTGCCCATTAGCACTTTCTCATGATTGTAAGTCTATATAACCTTTTATATAAAAAAAAAATGTTTCATCATTTACATTGATTAATTTTAACTGCCTTTATTGCTCGTTTTCAAGTTTTGTCAAATTTGAAGTAAGATCACAACCCTGTTTTCATCACTGTTCAGACACTAAACATTTTCTCAAGTTTGTAAGTCTCTAAAATATTTATTAGAAAAAACATTTGGATTATTGTTTGCATGTCAACTCTGCTTTCATTACTGCTTTTATGTTGCAGTTTGTCATTGGATTGTTGCATATGTTGTTGTTTGTCGTAGAGAGAACTATAAGAATTCAGTATAAAAATATGTTTATTGCTATTTGTCATTGGGTTTCTGTTTATTGTTGTTTGTCATAGAGAGAATTATAAGAATGCAGTAATTAAAATATGTTTATTGCTATTTGTCATTGAGTTTCTGTTTATTGTTGTTTGTCATAGAGAGAATTATAAGAATGCAGTAAGATATGTTGTTGTTTGTCAACTCTGTTGTTTGTGATTGGATTGTTGTATGTTGTTGTTTAATTAAGAAAATAGAGAGAGAACTATAATAATGCAATAATTAAAATAGGCTAAATATCACCCGTGTTCCCTTAACTTAATTTCGGTTAACAATTTTGTCTTTTATCTTTTTTTTTTCTTCCTAATTTGGTCCTTTATGTTTTTAAATGATTTCAGCGTTACCCTTTAAGTGGGGTTCCGTTAAGAAAAAGTTAAAAAAATCTCACATCTAGATAATTGTATATGTTCATCAAACCTTCAGAAACGATTGTCACTAATCTGAAGTGATGTCTATGGAGTATAAATACTCATAACTTCAGTTTTAACGAATCAATCCTACTACCAAACTTAGAACAAACTTTGAATATTTCCAAAACATAAAGGATAACTTTTTTTGAACACGGATAAGGGATTTTTTTTACTTTTTCTTAACGAAATCCCACTTTAAAGGGTAACGCTGAAATTATTTAGAAACATAAAGGACCAAATCAGGAGAGAAAAAAGATAAAGGACTAAATGTTTAACTGAAATTAAGTTAAGGACCACATGTGGTATTTAACCATTAAAATACGTTACACAAACACTCGTTCTTTATTGCCTCTCAGAGTTTTTCTTAACTAAATTTTTTGTTGTAACACTTTTGTAGATAGAAATTTTAACTTTTTGTAAAATAATTTAAAGAAGGAATATGAAAACGAAGTAAATAAGTAATCTGTTACAATCTTTACCTTTCAACGTTGAAATGATTTTTACAATCACCTTTCAGCCTTGAAAGAATTTTTACAAACACACTTAATCTAACATAAAAGATAGACTTGAGTTACAAATGATGTGTATGATAAAAGTGTTTGGGATCTTGAAACTTCTCAACACTTGTTTGAGAAAAATGAAAGACAAACTCAGTAAATAATGATCCAGAGATATAGTGAAGAGAGTCGGAGTTTGCTTGAAGAGTTTTTTGACTTGTTACTCGAACAAGTGTTGGTAGATTTGTAAATTGAACTCTTGCCTTCATATTCCCATTGATTTTCAATTAATAGATGTTAAAAAGGCTTTGAATATTCAGTTTAAAATGAATATGGCGTTGGACACACTTCCCAAGTATTAGATATATTTTAAAACAATTAAACATGTGTTTATTTGTTGTCTAGAATGTTCTTGACAAACAGAGAACGTTCTTGCTTTTGGACTTGATGGGAAACGTGAGTGAGTGAGTGAGCTGTCAAATGTCAGTTTTGATACTGTTTTCATGTCAGAATTATGCAGAGCTTTCTGCAGAACATTGTAAGCACAATGTACTTGTGTCCTTGCTCATAACTCATCAATTTGGAGATCAATCTTAAGGTTGTTTTTCTCCTTTGGGCATTCAGCTCGAGTTCTGGGCTTCACCATTGATTTGAGAAATCTTGATACTCTTTAATGTGTGGTTTAGATTATGGAAAATTATCTATTTTAATTATGCCTTTCAAAAGAGAATAACCAGAACGTTCTTTTGTAAAACAAGAACATTCTTCATTTCTGTTTTGTATGGGTGTTGGATTTTGATAACTGTTTTGTGTCAGTGCTTTGTCTCATAAACATGATGTGATTTTTGCAAAAAGGTACAACAGAAATGTCCTTTTTGTCATGATTGTTCTTGCTCATAGCTCATCAATTTGGAGATTGATCTTGGTGTTTTGTTTTGCCTTTGTTGATCATCTTTGAAAGAATTTATCCAAAACGATCTTGTGTAGATTATTAAATTCCTCTATAATGAATATTGATGTTTTGTAGTGTAGATAGATGTACTTTCGTAGCCCAGATTGATCTTAAATTACAGCAGATTTTACTCTTTGTAAATCAAAACGTTCTTGGATTAAAGCTGTGAAAATAGAGAACGTTCTTCATTTCTGTTTTGAGTAATTGCTGGATTTTGACAATTTTGACAGCTGTTGCATGCCAAGTTTTTTTGTTTTGTACGTGTGTCAGTGATGCAGTGACTTTATCATTTATGTCCAGTTTGTACTTGCTTACTTTAGCCATCAACTTTGGGGATTAGTCTTGCTTTTTATTCTTGATGCATTGCTTTGTTTTTTGTTGATCTTATGGAAAGAATTTGCCCAAAATGATCTTGAGTATCTAATTATGTTCCTTTTGTAATGAATACTGGTAATTTGCAATGTAGATTGATGTATTTTTGTAGCCCAAATCGATCTTGAATTAAAGATTACTTTGTTCTTTGTAAACTAGAATTCTTGGATTAATGCTGTCAAAATCATAACATTATTCGTTTTTCAGACTGATGTCCACAATAATATTCGTTTTCAGGCTGCTGTCCAGAATGATCTTCTTTTTTCAGATTAGTGTCAAGAATGTTCTTCGTTTTTATGTTTAATAACCAAAACATTCTTCGTTTCTGTTTTCTCAAATTTGATCTTGCTTCTTTCAAATGATCTTGCTTGTTTGATTATGCAATTCATCTTCCTTAAATAAAACTCAAGTGCACTCATTATAGATCATCATTCATAAAACTTAATCATTTATTTCATAAGATTTGTTGTCATTAAAACATACATCGTTTTTGCTTCAACAATAATAACATTGAAGATCATTGACCTTGAGACCACTCATCAACCAACTTCCATTACTTATTGACTACTAAATAGTGAGTTTTAATAATTAATCAATTTGAATATTTAACTCATATTTTATTACACTAATGTGAGACAAATTTGGAACAAAGGCAAAAGAAATGTGATCAAGGCGGGAATTTAACTTATATTTTTTTGACAGAATATCGCAAGGCGGGAATGCGATCACTTGAAACAATTTTTTTTTGTCTTAAAAAAAGTAAGACATATTCGTATATTATTTTCCTAGTAGAGTATATTGAATTTTCTTTTTTAAAATAAAGATGATATAAAAGGAAACAAATCCAGTTTAATAACCAAGAGTTTGAATTCACTGTATTTAAAATTTGAACTTGAAACGAATTTAATGTATACCTTATACTCTCGTCAATAAACTTTTCTTATAAAAAGGAATCCAATATGATCAATGTACCAATGAAATAAATTTCCTGTTGGGATGAGGATTGCTTCAATATGCATTTACAAATGTTACAATATGACTTAATTTTCACTTGCATCGTAATAATATTTTTTAATCAATTTACCAATACTAAGTCTACCAATTTGGTTAAAGTCACAAGTGTTAGTTTGGTATGAACTAATGTCTACATCTATCAAATAAATTTTTCTTTGTAATTACAAATTTACGTGTGTTACTTTTTATTTGAAATTAAATTGATTTAAAAATTTATTAAATATGAAAAACTGACGTATCATTTGACGTTGACTAGTATATTCAACAAAAAATTATATATATCATTTGATGTTGACTCGTATATTCAACAAAAGATTATAGTGTCAGATTATTCACTTTTTTTTTTAATTAAAAAGTTATCACATCTTGCTCTTAAGAGAGCACAACTTTAAATAAATTATATATAAAAATGTACGAGAAAGTTAAATAAATAAATTATAATTTATTGTTAAATGTGGGACAACTGATTATTATTTGATGTATACAGTGAGAATACTTTGTTTAAAACTTGAGCAAGAAACATACATATAGTAATTTGCAACATTAGTATGTATTGATACAAAAGTTATTTTTTAATTGAAATATCATGATTTGCTAATAAAGTCGGCATTATTTGGTATGCAACAAATATATTGAAATAAAACATTATATGTGAAAGTGAACGAAATAAATTACATTTAAATAATTTTACTTATATCTTAATAAAATTTTATAATTAATTTTCCCGAGTTGAATGCTGGAAATAGATTGTGATACACTTACAAAGATATTTCTTCAACCAATGTAGTTGATGTCATAAAATTAAAATCTCGAACTTCAACCTTTAATTATATAATTGATGTGTTCCAGTATATTGTGTTATGTAAAATCTGTACTATGTGGAAAAAAGATCCAACTAAGAATTTCAATGGACTTGAAAATAATATTTCATGGAAAATCATTTCCAATTTATAGATAAATTGAATTTTGTATTATATGATATTCGGGATCTTTTGGATGAAATAAAAAAGATTAAGGAGTGAATGTCAGAAAAATTTAGTGTGATATTTTTGTCAATTCTATTATGTCAAACTTTAGCTCCATTATGTTTATTATGTTTATTGTATTTAAGTTTTAAAGTTTTATCAAGTATTAATGTCTGGTTCTAAGAATGAATGTTTAGAAAAAACGACAAATTTCAACTTAATTAATTTACACACTAAAATTTTGAGTTCAAATGTTTGCAAGCGTATTGTTTCCAAATATTCGAACATTTCTAGTTTATTTTTATTTATTTATTTTTTTTAATAGAAATTTTAGAGTAAGGGGTTGTACCCAACTGCTCTATTAATCTAAGGTAGGAAATACCTTAAGATTCACTAAAATTTATAAATAAAATTATATTTGTCTTTTTTCAATGACACTCATGAAAATCCAATCTACAACATGGAAATCCAATATCTACCTTTTTAACACTAAACCAAACTATTAGAGTTTTATTTTCTTGTTTTTATTCAATAATGATGCGTCCACATCTATTTTTTGTAGACTACGCTGCACCTTTAATCACATGTAAAAATATAGTTAATTTAGTTGAATAAATGATTTAATTTAAATCACGGTATAAATATGGTTAAATCAAATTATACGATTAACTATAATTTTTAATGTGATCTAAATTCACCATCTACTCAATTGAATTAATTATACTTTTGTACATGTTTAATTAAATGTCGCTTGTATATGAAAAAGTGGGTGTCTTTAAAATACCTTCTCCCTTCTTCAATATAAGATTGTGATAAGATTTTTCCTATTCATTTGTTATAAGACACTTCAATATTGCAATTGCATTAACTATTTATTTACTTATCTGTCCCTAACTATGTTATAATTTTTTTTTCTGCAATCAGTCTGATGCGCATCGAATAGAATTAAAACACATAAAAGACAACATAGTTTTATATATATGGAAGTATTGCCTCTTGGTCGAAGGAGATAGGTTTATATTTTTAGTAAAACAATCCAATTCACCAATAAATTTAAAATTACAACAATTTTTTTAAATTCTTGAACAAAATTTTATACAAAAGGAGGTAGATAGTATTTTTTAGGTTTAATTATTTTTCAGATCACTAAACTATTTGAGAATTTTTAAAGGGTTTAATAAGCAAGCAGTGCACCATTGTTGTAAGGAGTTTTACCCTGACAACCAACTATACCCCATTGATTTGATTGAGGATTACATGTATTTTTAATATATTTTTTTTTATCATATTTAAAAGAAAATATAATTAAAATAAAAATTTATTTTTATCATAAAACATAATTTTACTAAAAAATAAGATATTTTCTTAAGAAAAAACATATTTTTTTAAATAAAAAATAGAACTTAATTTTTTTTCATTATTTTAAAAATTCATAATTTATTAATTATTAATCATTATTTTAAAAACATATTTGAATTAATAACAATAATAATTAAAAATTCTTTTAAAGCAGTTTTAAAAAATAATAAATAAACCATTTTTAGATTTAATTAGTTTTAAAATAATTAAAAATTATTTTTAAGTATTTTTTTATAATAAAAAATATTTTTTCAAATAAATATCTAATGTTTTTTTTTAATGTTATATATTTTTTAAAATGTAATCCATTAAATTTTATTAAAAAAAATATGTGATCTATTAGATTTCTAAAATATCTCAATTTTTAAAAATAGAGAGATTAAAATTGAAAAATTAAAAATAGAGGGACCAAAATTATGAATTAGTTAAAATTGGGGGATCAAAATTGCGAAATTAGAAAATAGAGGGACCAAAATTACGAATCAGATAAAATAAGGGGATCAAAATTGCAAAATTAAAAATAAAAGGAGTATAATTACAAATCAATTAAAATAGAGAGACTAAAATTGCATTTAAGGCGAAACTTTTCTTATAAAAAAATTGTATGATATGATTCGCGTATCAGTGAAATAAATTTCCTCTTAGAATGAGGATTGGTTAAAGTCACAAGTGTTAGTTAGGTATGAACTAATGTCTACATCGATCGAATAAAATTTTCTTTGAAATTATAAATTTAAGTCTGTCTTAATTTTTATTTGAAATTAAATTGATTTGAAAATTTATTAAATATAAAAAACTGACGTATCATTTGATGTTGATTAGTATACTCAACAAAAGATTATATTATTTAATGTTGACTAGTATACTCAACAAAAAATTATAGTTCCGAATTATTCATTTTTTTTTTAATTAAAAAGTTATCACTCGTTGATCTTAAGAGAGCACAACTTTAAATAAGTTATATATAAAAATGTATGAAAAAGTTAGAATAAACAAATTATAATTTATTGTATAAATTTATACGTGTGACAAGATTATTATTTGATGTATACAATGAAAATACTTTGTTTAAAACTTGAGCAAGAAGCATACATATAGTAATTGCAACCTTAGTATGTATTGATACAAAAGTAATTTTTAATTGAAATATCGTGATTTGCTAATGAAGTATGCATTATTTGGTATGCAAGTAATATATTGAAATAAAACATTATATGTGAAATTGAACGAAATAAATTATATTTGAATAATTTTACTTATATCTTAATAAAATTTTATAATTTTTTTTCTCTAAATGAGCTGAGTGTTGGAGATAGATTGTGATAAATTTACAGAGATATTTCTTCGACCAATGTAGTTGATGTCATAAAATTAGAATCTTGAACTTCACCCTTTAATTATATAGTTAATGTGTTCCAGTATATTGTTTATGTAAAATCTGTACTATGCAGAAAAGAGTTCCAACAAAGAAATTCAATGACTTGAAAATAATATTTAATGGAAAATCATTTCCAATTTGGAGATTAATTGAACTTTGTATTCTACTATACTAGTGATCTTTTGGATGAAATCAAAAAGATTAAGGAGTGAATGTCCGCAAATTTAGTGTGATTTTTTTTTTGTCAATTCTAAAACTTTAGCTCCATTATGTTTATTGTATTTAAGTTTTATCAAGTATTAATGTTTGGTTCTAAGTACTAATTATATATTTTTATTTATTTTATTTTTTATTTTAAAAAATATAGTAAATTGCAACATAACTAATTTATACAAGTATGAGATACCTCCGACCTAACAATATCGTAATTTGATTGTTGAACTAGAGCTTAAGGACTATATATTTCCATTTATGATAAGATTTTTTCTATTCATTTTTTATAAGACCCTTCAATATTTCAATTGTATTAACTATTTATTTACTTATCTGTCCCTAATTATGTTATAATTTTTTCAGCAACATGCCGTGAATGCGCATCGAATAAAATTACATCTAGTGGATAGAATTTATGAGAAATAAATAAATAAATATTACAATCAAGAGATAAAAGACAAGAGTTTTATATAATAGGAAAGTATTGCATCTAGCGGAAGGAGATAGGATTATATTTTTAGTAAATCAGTCCAATTCACCAATAAGTTTAAAATTATAACAAACTTTTTTAATTCTTTGGATTTAGTCAACAAAATTTTATTTATATGGAGGTAGGTAGTATTTTTTAAGTTTAATTATTTTCTTGATCACTAAATTATTTGACAATTTTGAAAGGATTTTTTGACCCTGCAATCCACAATTGATCGAGTGGTTATTTATAAATGACCGTTTTAATTTTTTGTGAGATAATAAAATAAAGTGATCATGTTCAATTTCACTGTAAAATGAATCTCTAATTCTCTCTTTTATATCTATCTTTATCTTCTCCCTTGATATACTGTCTCTTAAAAAAAAATATAATTAGATTTTTTTTTTAGCAAAAAAAAATGTGTAATTACGTTAACTGAGATATGTTTTGTAATTAGGTAAAAACTAGTTACCAAAAATATACTGTATAAGTTTAAAAACTTGATTACAATTTGCAGAATAGTTAAACCTATTTTTTATTTCGATTCTCCCTCCAAAAACTCACTATTTCGCTCTGTTTCAATAGGATTTTTGCACATAAAAATCGAAAGAGGAACAGCTCATAATATTCCTTGTTTTTCATCTCCTCGTTGGCTGAGGAAGATAACAATTCCTATCTTTGGCTGTCATTGGAATCTTTTTGTTCACTCTTTCTCGTTTTCTCAAAAAGAGCTTTAGGGTTTATGATCTTTTCCCCCTCTTCATCCTAATCCTTCAACTTTGAAGAAACTTTGTTATTGAAGAAAAGATCAACTGGATTCAGCTATGCAATGTTTGTTTTTCTGCATTGTGGTTTTTTTATGTCTTATGTGTTTTCTATTCATTTGGTTTTTCTTTTTTTGTGGTTTTTCTGTAGTATTTACACCTTTTTGTTCAAATATAACAAATCATGTATAATATATTTTTGATTGTGAGTGCTTCTTTATTTTTTGTCCAGGTGCTCTAAGATTTTTGGTTTTAGAAAAGAGAAGGTTGAAGTTATTTTTATTGGTTGGTTAGCTGCTCTCTTTGTAAGTTTTTTTCTATTGATCGATCTCTTATGGCCTCATGATGTGCATTTATATTTCTTGTTTACAATGGATGAAACCATATTTATTGTTTACAATGTCCCCATTTTCGTATTTGCGATTTTATCATCTAGAGGAATGGGAGAAAATGGCTTTTTGGGCAATGTTTTTGTTGTATAACTTAATGTTTATAAGGTCATAAGGATTATATTTATAGAAGCCACTTATTACCATGCATGTCATGTGTTACTTGTTTTTTGAAAAGCATATCCCTTGTGATGTAAACAATCCTTCGATAGAAGAAATTTGGTTTAAGCTGCAACTTACTGTACTTCTTTTTCTTGGCATATTGATTCAGTTTGACCCTTTTAACAGTACATTTAAGATAATATAATTTAAGTACATCCTGCAAAAGATGAAATCGATAGGAGTTGATTGAGTTGCAATAATAGTCTCAGTTGGAATTGCATGGGCATTAGCTGAAATTTTGACTGCAGCTGGTGCATATAATAAAAGATTGCCAAATACTCGCCGCTCCTTGGTCAATCCTTGGTAGCTTAGCTCTGTTTTTATAAGTAATACATTGCTCTCAAACCATGTCAATGTGTAATAATATTTTGTTTCATAATAGATGACATCTAAGGCTTCAAAGCATCAATCTAGATAGAAGGATAGCATGTTTATAAACTTACAAGTACTAGGAGCTGAATATGTTTTTTTGTATCTTTACTGCTTTGTTGAATATATATATATATACTAGTCATAGATTCGTGCAATGCATAGAGCAACATTGAATAATTAGCTTTTTCTACATCTGTGCAGGGTAAAAGTTCCATATCCATTTCAACGGGGACGCCCTTCTTTCAATGTTGGTGATGCTTTTGCAATGATTGTTGCTTCTCTTGTTGCAGTTGTAGAGGTTTACTCTAATCTTTTCTTTTTTAAATGTAGACTAACTCGTGTTGCGATGGTTGTTATATATTTTATTATTCTTGGATGTAATCATCACAAAAGCTAGTTCTAGCAATATTTTGTATATTTTCATTTGGGTATATTTTGATATGTGTTTTACTCTTTTCAATCTTTGAGGACAGTCAACTAGGACGTTCATTGCAGCATTAAACTTTGGCAATGCAACACCTGTTCCACCTTCGGCACTTAGCCGCGGTGTTGGCTGGCTGGTACTATGTCATTATTTCACAGTACATGTATAAGTGCATTTATTTCATGAAAATTATAATCATGTGTTGAAGTTTGATGATTTCAGGGTATTGGGACTCTTTTAGATGGCTCTTTTGGCACGGCAACTGGATCCACTGCATCGGTATACGTTTTGCTGCACTTTTTATTGTCATTAAATTTGTTTGACCTTGGAGAATTTTATCATTTATTATCTCATGTTGAGTATATTAAATACATTATCTAATTGTCTTTTCTTTTTCCTTGGCATTAGGTCAAAATGCAGGACTGTTGGGAGTCGGAGAGTCATTCAAATATCAGCCGGGTTCATGTTTTTCTTCTCCATATTTGGTATTGCATCCCCTTCTTTGAATTTCTGAGAATTCAGATTCATTATTGATGAAAGTGAATCACTTGTCATTGTTTGTATTGAACAATTTGTTCTTTCCTACGGCTTTGTTGGAATATCTAAATAAGTGAGAAATAGAATGGTACAAAATAAAATGACAGTAAGTTGCAGCTTATGTGCTTGTTGTTTTATCTCTACCCACGATTATTTCATGGCATAGAAGGCATAAAATATTATAGTTTAAGTGCAAAAAATGGCTATGGGATGGCATAATAGTTGAATTGATCTATCATCTATGTGTTCATGCATGAACTGATCATTAAAATAGTAATAACATCAAATAGTAATATTGTCATAAGCACAAAATGTAGTAAATTCATTGTAGAATTGATTTTGTCATAAATCTTTGTGTTGTTGTGACTATTTGTGTCTTTCCCTACTTGGTTAAGGTACAACCTTAATTTATTCCACATGTTTCCAGTCCATTTCATTCTATATGGAGACAAATCATGTATCATTTTGATTCACTTAACGATGGGCCTGTTGTGCCTGAGGAGCTTCAGGAACTCCAGTCTGAGCCTTTAGTTGGCGGTGGGGGTGCTTCTACTGATAAGGCTAAAAGGATGATATTTTGGGTGGTTCAAGTCAAGAGTATGTCATTTAATTTTCATGTATTGTATAATTTGTTTTTGTTCATGTATTATTTGATTCAACAAATATTCTTTTTGCAGTGAAGGAGAGATCAAAGAACGCCCTATAAGGGTTAGGGATGCTGACCCACTTCCAATTGGAGAGATAGTTTTAATTCCTTTTGATGGTCCCCAACCTATTGACAAAGATATTGATGGGCTCATAGGAGGGTTATCTTGGTCGATAGGCAAAAAAAACACAATAAGATGTAATTTTAATGAATAAGAGAGTCAAATCGGGCAACCAGTGAGTTGTGGAATTTTATATATTGATACTCACAAAAAGAATTGATGGAACATACATTAATGAAGAAGCTAGAGTTGTTTGTGTAAGTAATCAATTTTTCGTATTATTTTAGTGCCATTTTATTTTTTATGTTCTCTGTTTTCATTTTATAACTTACCGTTTAGGAGAAAATTGCTGAGATTGAAAGTCAAGGAAATGCTCTTGTTCAAGTATAACTGACAAATTTTCAGAAAGAAACATTCGGGCCGGGTTCAATGTGTAAGAGATGGTCTTTGTCCATCCCAATTTAAGAAAATCAAGTTCAGGACCTAAGAAATGAATGAAAAGTAAAAGATGTAAAATTTAAGAAAATAGAGATGTTTCTTGCGCAACTCTTTACCAATTCATCCATGGCACCTGATCTTTTGAGTAGTCTTGATAACAATGTAACTTATTCTTATCATTATATGGTTAGTTATAGTTCTTTATTGTATTTGTGGTACTAGTAGCTCACTATTTGACTTTCATTATTGCAGCAAACTTCTAGTGATCAACCTTCATCACAATCTAACACTCATCGATCATAGCTTGGATCTACTCTCTTGCACAACATGTAAGGTGACCATTCTTCCTTCAATGATGATACTATACTATGTGTTTTGCACATCCAATTAATTTGTTATGCCATGATACTTAAATGACAAGTTTAAGTTAATGTAGGCATGTTATTCTCTGTCATGTCAGTTCATTTAATACACTAGCAACTGATTTGATTAATAAATTATTGGCTTTTGTAACTTTGTATAGATTTATTTTAATTTTGGCCATCTATCTCCTACCTCTATATATATATATATATATATATATATAAACTACTATATTCCTCACATGTCATCTTTGCAAACCTCCTCACTTTTTACTCATAATAATATTAATATTGTGTACACTTATATTTTCTCTCATAAAATCTTTACCACTAACTTTTGCAATTTATTTTACCATTAACATATTATATTGTGTACACTTATATTTTCTCTCATAAGATCTTTACCACTTACTTTTGCAATTTATTTTACCATTAACATATTACCAATCTTTCAACTACTTTTTTCTATTAGCCATTGCTCACTTGTTCATTCATGGTGATTAATATGGCATAAAGCATGTATGAGATGATTCTTCAACAAGGTGTGTATTTTATCCACCTATTTTTACATGCATTTTTATGTATATATAAACTTATTAAATACTGATTATTTTCTTGATTTTATGGTCTTCTATTGTTTGTTATCGGACCACAGGTTGCTTTCAAATATTGCTATAAAGTAATATTAGAATTTCTTTTTTCACTAATTTGTTTCTTGTTTATTGACCTCATTTGTTTCATTCAATACATGTGCTAATTCTTCTCAATATTTATAATTTTGTGAAACAAGTATAATTTTTTTTAAATTAATGTTTTAAAGTAAAACACTTCTCTCTGAAAAAAAAAAACACTTTTCTGTTGTTGCTAAATTACAACATTCTCTACATTATAAATGTATATAATGTTAATCACTTGTATTTCTTTCTTGTCACTCAGGGGTTAGGAATTGAGAGCTTTGAAGACTTTGCTTGATGGTATAAAGTTATTATTCAATTTAATTAAGTATTACCAATGTGTCTAATCGCTTCTCTTATTAATAGTATCAATTTATATTGGAAGATAAAAAATCAACATAAAATACATTTATATTAATTAAACTCGCAATTTTTATAATAGATGTTAAATTTGCGATGGATTTATATAAAGTGAAAAAAGATGGTATCATACTAAAGAATTTTTATTCTTTAATCAAAGATAACAAAAATAATTTTTATTGTTCATATTTTTAGTGTGTCCGTTCTCAAATTTGAAAGGCACAAAGATAATGACAAAGTGTTGTTTTAATTGCAATTGTATTTTATTAAAAAAGGTGACTTGTTGGAATTAGATCAATAACTTCCCCAGCCAAGTAAATTCTAAAAATCTTGCATCATTTTGGTAAATTGATTAAAATAGCATTTTTTTGTTGGTATTGCTTTGGTATATTTGTCCTTATTTCATTTTTGTTATTTTTTATTTTGTTTTGTATGTCAATTCTATGAAGCCTTTTGTTGTTATTCCATAATAGCCTTTTGATATGAAAAAGATAGAATCCTAGCTTCTTTTTGAAAATTGAATTTATGTGACACATTGCTTTGATGTGAAAAAGACGGAGAACAAGAAAATAGGTTAAATTTGGGGAAGATGAGTTTATAATGAAAATGATGAATTTTAAATTTCTAATTTTTCAAAATAAATAAATTATAAATAATTAAATAAAAAATAATTATTTATTGATTCTCGAAACACCAACTCATTAAAAAATAAAAATGTCCACGTAGTCACATAAATTTCCTTTAATTAAAATACAATTGACTTAACAAGATGGAAAATTTTACGGGCACTAATATTTTATATAGACAAACTAAAATGAAAATTTAAAATTTTATAAGACTAAAATGTCAAAATGCTCCATTAACTCAAAATTATCTTTCCCATTTGAAAGGATTGGGAATCCAATAATTATGAACTTATTTAAGATAAACACTGTAAATAAACACTACTTACAATATACCATTTTTGGTCTTTGCTATAATATACTATTTACTAACATAAGAAACTCTACTTATATTTATTTGGTATAAAGCCACTAAGTAAAAAGAAACACGTAACCACACTCAATTGACACAACATAATAGTTTTAATAATATGAGTATTTCTACTCTCAATGTATTGTATAGATTTAATTTGATTTTGGTTATTTATCTCCTACCTATTTATATTATTGTAATATATATATATATGTCTCTAAACTACTATTTTATTATTACCATATTACCGATCTTTCAACTACTTTTTTCTATTAGCCATTGTTCACTTGTTCATTCATATTGGTTCCATTCTGATGATTAATATGGCATAAAGCATGTATGAAATGATTCTTCAACAAGGTATGTATTTTATCCACCAATTTTTACATGCATTTTTATGTATATATAACTTATTAAATACTGATTATTTTCTTGATTTTATGGTCTTCTAATGTTTGTCATTGGATCAAGAATTGCTTTCAAATATTGCTATAAGGTAATATTCGGATTTCTTTTTCCACTCATCTGTTTCCTATTTATTGGCCTCATTTGTTTCATTCAATATATATGCTAATTCTTTTCAATGTTTTTTTAATTTTTTCAATACAAGTATAATTTGTTTTGAAATCAATGTTTTAAAGTAAAGCACTTCACTCTAAAAATTAAAAAGAAAAAACACTTTTCTATTGTTGCTAAATTACAACATTCTCTACATTATAAATGTATGTAGTGTTAGTCACTTGCATTCCTCTCTTGTCACATATGTTGCTCAGGGGTTAGGAATCGAGAGATTTGGAGACTTGCTTGATGATATAAAATTTTTGTTCGAGACTTGGGGGTAAGATTCTGCTCAAAGCATTCATTTTTACTCTTGGGCAAGGTGAAAAAAATATTTGTTATTATTTATTATATAATTTTTATGTGAATATTATTTATTGTTAACACACTTGACATTATAAGTCATTTTATAACTATCTAATGTGAGATTTGAACTCCTTCTCAGATACTTTATGGACTAAAGGTTAAGTGTTAAGTTTAAGATTATTATTTGATAAAAACATTAATTGTGATTCAGTTTTTAAATAATATTTTTTAACCTATAATAAAATGACATCATATATTATTGAATGTTTTGTGTGCATTAACTAATAAATCAATTTTTTAATTAAAAAAACTAGTTAATCAATTTGGCATTATTTTTATTTCGAAATAAAAAATCATGTGCAATACATGTTCTATGTATTTCTATAATTTTAGAAAGGTTTTAATGTAAATATTAAAATCAAACTTTTAAAAATATAATTAAAATTGAGTTTAAATTATTTGGAAAATTAAAAACTAAATAACACATGTAGTTGCAATTCAACAATATTTTATTTTGCATACATAACACCATAGTAGGATAATTGGGGTATCCGTTCTCAAATGTGAAAGCCACAAACCTGTCGAAATAAGATTTGCAACATCTGTTTTCATAAAAAAAAATTTAAAAAATGACAAATTGTTGTTTTATATGCCATTTTTTTTTCTTCTTTTAACCCACAAAATATTATTAAACCCACTTGAAAAAGCACAAGGAATGCTTAATCAAGGGAAAAAAACAGTAAATGAGCTCACATGGCACTAATGGAAGCAGTCACTTTAAGGAATGAAGTGTCAAACCCCCTATGATATATTTACTCTAGGACCACTAATCTCTTTCAACTTTTTTGGTGCACTAGGTTTAGTGGCAAATTAAAACTACTAATATTAATTTTACAATTGGGTGAAATATAAAAAACAGAATGAAATATATTTTTAAAACTAATATATTAAGTTGAACTGATAAGAATACAATTCACAATAACTTTTATTTATAAAAATGTGAATTAAAACAATATAAAGGAAATAAATTAAAATAAAAATAGTTTTACTTATATTATTGCTACTTGCACAAATGAAGAATGAACCTACTTTCTCATTAAAAAGAATGAACCCGTTTTAAATTAAAATTAAAAATTATAATAAACGGCAGTTTTTTTTTGATTAAAAATTAATCACTACACTTTGATAATATTAGTAATATGAGTATGAACCATACTCCATAAAATATAAACATAACTAACTCATACTTTTTTAGAATGATATATAATTAAATATAAAAAATTTATCTCATAGTTAATGATAGTATCTATAACAACTACTCTTCCATTTTTTATCAATAATTTATAAACTACCCTTCATTTGA
>JBBPBP010000001.1:21617899-21699719 GCA_037974735.1 Cicer chorassanicum
ATATACAAATATATACAAATATGGTGAATTTTCTTATTGATTTACGTAGGATCATTGAATAAGAAAAAAAACAATGATTATTAAACAAAAGTTCCCCTGTTTTCAATAAATATGTAGACAATTTGTATAATAGAGTTTGAATATTTTGTATATTATTTTTCTTATGTATATTAATTATTTATTACAGTTATATCACTCTTTTTGATAGGTATGGCCAAAGTTAAACTTGTATTACAAAAATGTTTTTTTAGATGTGACAAACAGTTTAATTGTGATTCCTTCTACACTAGTCATGAATATTTTCAAGGAATATGCGATGAAAATACTTTAATATGTTATATATCATTAGATAGAAATAAAATATGAAATATTATTATGAAGTGTGTTTGATTGAAAAATTAAGGAATACCTAATAAAACATAAATGTGTTATGTATCATTAGTTGTGCTCACCGTCTCGTCTTCGAGGGGAGAAATTCCGAACTTGAATTCAAATTATAACTTTGAAGCAAAAGTCAAAATTTGAATAATAATCTTGTATGTGTAAAATTACACATGCGATCCTTGAACTTTGACTAATAATAAAATTTAAATATTTTTTAGTGAAGTTTATATATATTTGAAGTGTGGTTAAATCAAAATCTAATCATAGTTAATATAATACTATCACACTCAAAATAACTATGACAAAATTTCAAAATTGACGGACCTATTTTTGGTAATGCCCCACCTTTACACTGTCAATATCAGTGTGACAACTTTATTTAGCCACGTTTAAATGTGTCACACAAAAAATTGGTGACGAGAGAAAATATGCAATTTTATATCTAAAAAAATTGAAAAAACTTAAACATATTTCTCTGATCTATATCATATTTTCAAATTGTTGTATGATTTTTTTATTTTAACACTATCAAATATTTATTTATTTTTTGTATGTGGCAAAACAACCATTCATCAATTTTTCTCTTACATAACATTGTGTATTTGACTATTTACAAATAAAATTATTTAATAATTTTTGTGAAGTCAATACTTAATTTTTAATAGGTGTAAAAATTAAATTATTCAATACCTTGTAACAAAATGTTTAAGTAAGTGGGGATAGCTGCCCCCGATGCTCTCAAGGTGGGGCTGTCCCTGTGTGTATGTAAATGAGTTGGTGAGTTGGTTATCTCCCGTATAAGTTTCTAAATTTTCTAAGTTTATTTGATCCTAAATACTAGTGTTCTAAAAAGGAGATTATACCGCCTAATTGAACCTGGAACTGAAACCATGCCCTATCCTGTCAGTCTATTAGAATGTCATTGTCATTATCCGGTCCAAATTTGGTTGAAACTGTTAAAACCATGTAAGCTGAGAAGAACCGACCCAACCCGAAATTATTTAAATTGTTTAAAGGAGAAATGTAGGGATGACAACACAACCCATATTCACAGGTATCCACTCGAACCGATTCCAATTTGACGGGAAAAACCCACTTTGATTGGTTGCGGGGTTTTTCTTGAACTTAAAACTCGGGAACGGTGATGGGTTTGGGGTATTCATATTCACTTGCCTTTGTATTATTATTTTTATTTTTAAATTTTATATACATGTACTAATTCAATATATTTAATATTTTTTTAATATTAAAAATTATAATTTTTCTCTATAGAAAATATATTTTTAATTTTATTATTGTATAAATAATTATTATTTTATTATATTAATTATAATAAATATGACTTTTAAATTTATTAATTTATATATTTGAATGAGTGCGAGCAGGGAAATCTGAATTCTATTACACACGAGGGCAAATACGAATTTTCCCCAACTAATCGGGTGTGGAGTAGAGGAGGCAAAATCTGCCATCCTGACTCTACGTTGTCATACCCAAAGAAATCGAACCCATATTATTTTGAATCATGTCGGTTCATTCAATACACTAGCAATTGATTTTATTAATAAATTATTGGCTTTTGTAACTTTGTTATCTTTTTGCACATCAAATTGCTTGTGTATAGTCATAACTAAAAATTGAACATGCTACTAGCCTAGAAAGGGAAATGTCAGTTTGTTTGTAGAATAATGGTTGTTGACAGTATCATGAAATTAATGATATGAATAAATCCTTCACAAATACTAGGAGTTGTTAGAGTCACGATACAAATAAATTGAATTGAAACATTTATTTGGTTCATGAATTTGTGTATTTTGCTTATTAAAGTGCATTCTAAGTAACATAATATTACCTGTTATTCTCTCAATAAAATTACTGTTGGAATATAGAGTATGTTAATGTGTGAATTTAAAAACTGTTGAAGTTTCACATTGGAAAATTTTCATATTTTGAGTAGTTTTCAACTCTATAAATAATAAAGTCCCACATTGGATAGAAAACATATGTGGGTTTGCTTCCATCACTATATAATGAGTTTCAAACTCTTGTGATAAGTACACCAAAGTTGGATGCATTTCCTAACTTTCTCTTTTCTCCCTTTTATATTCTGCTCGACTTATTTCTGAGCCACTTCAACCCTTTCTTTCTGTCCCTTCGATATTTACGATTTTGCAGCGTGTTATGCCGTAATCCCTTCAATTTTTAGAGCGGTTGTTATGCTGCAGTCCCTTCGATTTTTAAGTGGTCCTAATATCACTATCATTTTAGAGTGGTTTTTATGCCGTAGTTCCGTCGATTTTTAGTGGTCCTAATAACACTATGAACGGTTTTTGTGTCGTAGTCTTTTAGAGCGGTTTTTTTGTGTCGTAGTCCTTTTGATTTATGAGTGGTCATAATACCATATTGTGAGTGATTTTAATCGTCATATTGAGAATGGCTTTAACAGCCATACTGAGGGTGTAATTTTAGAACGATTTTCTACGGTGCAGTGGAACTCCGATACAGTGTATCTGAGCTGTCTTAAAAGTGCTGTCTATAAGAAAAATTAAAAAAAATTAAAAAAAGAGATATAATGAAACTGCGCCTATAGCAAACCCATTCTTTGTTCTTCTTCTAGCCAAACACTTCGTCTTCCTCGCTCATCTCCCAGAAACCAGAGAAATAGAAAAATACACAAAAGCAAACCACCGGCCTAGAAACCAAAAACGCAAACCCTCTGCCGTTAACTTTCTTGTTCTTCCTAAAACGCAAACCATTAGAAACACAAAATGTAGAAATTTACCATTAGCACTTTCTCACGATTGTAAGTCTATATAACCTTTTATAAAAAAAAATGTTTCATCATTTACATTGATTAATTTTAACTACCTTTATTGCTCGTTTTCAGGTTTTTTCAAATTTGAAGTAAGATCACAACTCTGCTTTCATCACGGTTCAGACACTAAACATCTTCTCAAGTTTGTAAGTCTCTAAAATATTTATTAGAAAAAAAATTTGGATTGTTGTTTGCATCTCAACTCTGCTTTCATTACTGTTTTTATGTTGCAGTTTGTCATTGGATTGTTGCACGTGTTGTTGTTTGTCGTAGACAAAACTATAAGAATGCAGTAATAAAAATACGTTTATTGCTATTTGTCATTTGGTTTCTGTCTATTGTTGTTAGTCATAGAGAGAATTATAAGAATGCAGTAATTAAAATACGTTTATTGCTATCTGTCACTGGGTTTCTGTTTATTGTTGTTTGTCATAGAGAAAATTATAAAAATGCAGTAAGATATGTTGCTGTTTGTCAACTCTGTTGTTTGTGATTGGATTGTTGTATGTTGTTGTTTAACTAAGAAAATAGAGAGAGAACTATAAGAATGCAATAATTAAAATACGTTACACAAACAATCGTTCTTTATTGCCTCTCAGAGTTTGTTTTAACTAAATTTTTTGTTGTAGCACTTTTGTAGATAGAAACTTTAACTTTTTGTTAAAATAATTTAAAGAAACAATTGATAAAAGACGAATGTCCGCCAATCGATTGTCAAAGGAATATGAAAACGAAGTAAATAAATTTGTTAAGTTTGCTGGGAAACACACCAAAGACCCTAGTTGAATCATCTGTCCATTCATAGATTGTTGTTATTAAAATTGAGTTAATGAAGTTGAGTTGGATTGTCATTTATGGAGGAATGAAATTGATCGAACCTATACATGTTGGACAATGCATGATGAAACATGTAACGAGAATGGTGATTTGGGGAATAATGTGAAATATGCGTTGAACAATTTTGACACAAATACTTATGATTGTGGACGAATTGAAGAGATTACATATGTGATGCAGAGAAACCGTTATACGATGGTTGCAATAAATTCACAAGATTATCTGCATTTTTAAAGTTGTACAACTTAAAAGCAAAAAATGAAATGCCATATTGGAAATCATTATATGTGAGTCATTTTCTAGATGTGATGCATATTAAAAAAATTTATTTGATAGTGTTATTGATATGTTACTAAATGTACCTGGAAAATCTAAGGATGACATCAATGCAAGATTGAACTTGATAAGCATGGGAATAAGAAGTGAATTGGGACCCGTGAAGAAAGGAAAACGAACATATCTGCCACCAACGAATCATACTTTACATAGAAAGGAGAAAATAGTTTTATGTAAATTTCTTCATGAAGTTAAAGTTCCAGAAAGGTACTCATTAAATATTAGAAATTTTGTATCTATGAAAGACCTCAAATTAAGGGGCTTAAAGTTTCATGATTGTCATGTTCTGATGGAACATTTACTACCAATTGGTATACGATATATTTTGCCTGAAAAAGTTAGACGCACCATAACTACACTATGTTTCTTCTTCAGGGCGATTTGTAGTAAAATGATTGATCTAACCAACTTGCCATTATTGCAAAAAAGAAATCGTTCTTACCTTATGTGAGCTTGAGATGTATTTCACGCCTTCATTTTTTTGACATAATGATTCATCTTGTTAAAGAGACACAACTTGGAGGATCAACTTATATGAGATGGATGTGCCCAATTGAGCGTTATATAAAAATATTGAAAGGCTACGTGAAAAGTCGAAGTCGACCAGAGGGTTACATTGTTGAACGATACATTGTAGAAGAAGCTGTTGAATTTTGTATTGAATATTTGTCTAATGTTGAACCAATTGGACTTCCGAAGTCTCATAATTTGGAAAGAATAATAAGGAAATGATAATTGGAAATAAAATAGTGACCATATCAAGGACAAAATAGGAGCAAACACATTTATATGTTTTGCACAATGCTGATGAAGTTGAGAAGTATGTTGAAATACAGAAGGAGTATCTAAGGAGTTTGAACCCGAATAAAAATGAAAACTGGATACGACGAGAATATAATCAAAGTTTTTTTTAACATGGTTCAAAAGTGATATTTATTCAAAGATGTCTGCAGGCGTTGCTTCAATTTCTGAAAGATTGAAATAGTAAGCATATGGTCCAAGTTTACATGTATTTTCTTACACTGGGTATGCAATTAATGGGTACACATTTTAGACAAAAGAGCAAGATGATAAAAGTAATATGCAAAATAGCGGTGTCACCCTAGTAGCTGAAGCATTGCACATCTCAAGTTCCAAGGATTGAAACCTCACATATGCAAATCTATCATATTTTGGGGTTATCGAGAAAATTTAGGAGTTAGATTATACAATGTTTCCAGTGCTTGTCTTTGGATGCAAGTGGGTTGAAAATAAAAATGGCGTTCGAACTGATGAGTCAGGTTTTTTGCAAGTGGATCTTAATAGGGTGGGGTACAAAGGTAGCCTTTTATTTTAGCGTCTCAAACTAAACAATTGTTTATGTCAATGATCTTGCTAATATAAATTGGTCCATAGTACTTTTGACCAACAAAATAAGTGATGATAACAATAAAGATGAAGATGAAGATGATATTGATCATGATGATGTTGATGATAATCCTTTTTTAGCAACATCACAGTCACTTAAAACTGGTCTAACTACAGAGGATGGTTTGTATATCAAATATGATCATGATGAGGGAATTTGGATCAATCCATTATTCCATGTAATTAAGGGACATAAAAATCGTATTTTGACAAAGAAAAGAAAGAGACTAACCTAAACATTGGTCGAGGTCGTCTATATTTGCTTTGTAATTTTTGTACGTATCATTTATTTGTGACCCCTTTTAGTTTAACAATATTTTTAGTTTAACAGTAGAATTTTTAGTTCCATATTAGTTTAACATATATTTTCTGTTGTTGTAGATAAATGACGTATTTTGATGATGATGCTAATGAGTCTTCTCCTAATGAACAAAATGAATCTCTACAAAAAGAGGAAAAAAAAAAGATTAAACGAGGGTTAACTATTATGAAAAAAATTGTTTGTGCAAGAGATAAAATAATACAATGTGAGGTAGTTCAGTACTTTATTTTAATGGAAGATTGTTGGAAATAATGATTACATTATGCAAGAGATTATTGTTGGAAATGATGATGATATTAATGGAAGATTGTTGGAAATAATGATGACATTAATGTGAGAGCTAGTGTTGTTGTGAATTGAAAAAATAAAGAAGTCCCACATATGATGGATATCACACACTAGTAGGGTATATAAGGTGGAGGTATGGACCTTGGGGTGTGCTCCAAGGGGTACCCCAATTTTGTAAAGGAGGAAGAACGCATGCAAAGTTGACACTCGATACGCGTGCGCACGCCGCCGCCGCTATCTGTCCGGCCGTGCCGGGCTTGGGCCTTGGCCTTGGCTAAGTGGTGTATTATTTTTTAGTATATGAAGAATTAATAAATAAATTATTTAATTAATTTTAAAAAGAATGCTTGCATTTTTATCTCTTATTGTTACGTTAATTACGCAACTGCCCTCCACTGAGTCTACATTATATATCTGATCCAGTCTTCGCTTCCTGAATTCATGCGTCTGTTTTTGCTCGATCAAAACCCTAATCTTTGGTCTCACGTAACTGTTGTTGCTCGGTCAAAACTCAGAGTCAAAACCCTAAGTTTGGAGCGCACGTTTTGGGTGGTCAGCAGTTTTGGAGCACACGTTTTTGAGGTCAGATGGATCCTTGATTTTCTCATATCCAGTTGCAGATTTCCTCTATAAATAGAGATATCTCCTCAGTTGGAAAATACACCAAAAGCTCTCCGTATCTGAGGCTTTTTCTCTCTTCTCCTCCTTTCTTACTTTTTCTTCTTTTTCTTTCGAGTGGTCTTAGTGCCATATTACGAGTGGTAGTCATTCGACTGCCATATTGAGGGTGTAATTCTAGAACGCTTTTTCTACGGTGCAGTAGAACTCCGATACAGTGATATAGGCTGTTTTATCCTGGGGACTTCGTGGTTGATAGTCTGCATTGCACAATTTCGGCAGTGCCTCGAAACGTCTTAAAAAGAGCGACCTAGTCCGCGACTCAACCCAGTAATATTTTTGGTGGCATAAATTGTTTTTCAAAGTTTTTCGAAATTCAAAAAAAAACAATTTTAAGACGTTTTTGAACTGCCATGTCTACCGATGAAATTACTGGGACAAGTTTTTCTTCTTCTAACTACAACAAACCGTTTCGGTATGAAGGATGTCACTTCAAACGATGGCAACAAAAGATGTTATTTTTTGTAACCACGAAAAAGCTTGCCAACGTTCTGAAGGATGACATTCCTGTTGTTCCAGAAAAAGCTGAACAAACAGAAAAGGATAAGATATCTGCTTAATTAACCCAATGGGAACATAATGATTACTTATATAAGAATTATATTCTGAATGGACTTGGTGATGATCTGTATGATTACAACAGTTTCGACAGCAGTACTGGTAGATAGGTTTGGGATGCTATAAAGAAGAAATATGATACTGAGGAAAAAGAAGTATGTTGTTACCCACTACCTCAAATATCAGATGACAGATGACAAATCAGTGGAAGCTCAGTCTCATGAAATCCAAAAAATTGCTCACGAAATCATCTCTGAATTATGTCCCTCGATGAATAGTTTCAAATTGATATTATTATTGACAAACTGCCCCCTACTTGGAATGATTTTAAAAATTCTCTCAGGCATAAAACAAAAGAATTTTCTCTAGAAAGTCTGATAACTCGCCTTAGAATTGAGGAAGAATCCCGTAAGCAAGACCAGAAAGATGAAGTTCTTCTTGTGGTAAATAACAAGAAAAAGAAATTCATCGGAGCAGTTCTGAAGCCAAACGACAAACAACTAAAGAATCAGAATCACAATTCAAAGAATAGCAACAAGAATGGGAACCCTCCAAAGGTCCCAATTGCAAGGCAACAACCACCTCTTAGAAATGGCCCTCTCCCTTTTCTCTGTTTTCACTATGGGAAAGAGGGTCATAAGGCACACAAGTGTAGGAACAAGACAAGCCCTGCTAATCAGGCTAACTTGACAGAAGATCAATTCGTTGTGATGATAACTGAGATCAACCTTGTTGGTGGATCAGATGGATGGTGGATAGACACTGGCGCCTCACGCTATGTCTATTATGATCGTGCTATGTTTAAAACATACACAGCTGCTGAAGATAAGAAAGTGCTGTTGGGAGATTCCCACACCACTAATGTTGCTGGTATTGGAGATATGGAACTAACATTCACATCTGGAAAGACCTTAATTCTGAAGGATGTCATGTACACTCCAGAAATAAGGAAGAATCTGGTTTCTGGGTTTCTTCTCAATAAGGCAGGGTTTACTCAGTCTATAGGGGCAGATTTGTACACCATTTCCAAAAATGGTATTTTTGTTGGGAAATGGTACGCCACTGATGACATGTTTAAATTGAATGTTGAAATCAATAAAATGTTTCCTTCTACTTACATGTTGTGTGATTTTAATATTTGGCATGCTAGACTCTGTCATATGAACAAACGTGTGATTTTAAACTTAAGTAACTTATGCTTAATTCCAAAGTTATCTTTAAAGGATTTTGAAAAATATGATTTTTGCAGTCAAGCTAAAATAACTAAGAGTTCACATAAATCAGTAGTTAGAGAATCTGAACCACTAGACTTAATACACTCTGATATATTTGAACTTGATGGGACGTTAAATAGAAGTGGAAAACGGTATTTTGTCACTTTTATTGACGATTGTTGTGACTATACTTTTGTATATCTTATTAAAAATAAAAGTGAAGCGCTTGACATGTTTAAGATCTTTGTAACTGAAATTGAAAATCAATTTAGTGAGAAGATTACGAGATTTCGTAGTGATAGAGGAACGAAGTATGATTCCAATTATTTTTAATGTGTTTTATAAAACCCATGGAATTATACATGAAACTACTGCACTGTATTCACCTGAAATGAATGGTAAAGCTGAAAGAAAGAATATAACTCTCACTGAACTTGTTGTTGCTATTATGCTTAACTCTGGTGCTGCCTCTCACTGGTGGGGGGAAATTATTTTGACTGTTTACTATGTTTTGAATAGAGTTCCTAAATCTAAGAACAAAACATCTCCTTATGAGATAATTTAGAAAAGACAACCCAACTTGTCTTATCTTCAAACTTGGGGATGTCTAGCTTATGTCAGAATCTCTGATCCCAAGCGAATTAAACTCGCTAATAGAGCCTATGAATGTGTATTCATTGGGTATGCAATAAACAGTAAAACGTATAGGTTTTACGACCTAAATGCGAAAGTGATCATAGAATCAAATGATGTTGACTTCTATGAAAAAAAATTCCCTTTCAAATCGAGAAACAGTAGGGGCAACGAACCTAGTCAAGTTCCTGTGACAAGAAGCACTAAAAGCAACACATAAGGTGAAACCGAAACTCGAAGGAGTAAGAGAGTAAGAATTTAAAGTGATAACTTGATATTGTCGAATGAGTTTAAAGTGAATGAAAGTGACAAATGTATTTATTACAAATTTGAAAATGACATTTGCACTATCATATGTCTCTATGTAGACGAATTACTCATATTTGGTTCAAATATTCATGCTGTAAATAATGTGAAATCACTGTTGAGTAACAACTTTGATATGAAAGACCTCGGAGAGCGAGTGTAATCCTCTGAATCAAGATTACTAGGTCAAAAAAGGGAATTTTTTTGGATCAATCTCACAATGTTGAAAAGATCCTAAAAAAATATAATTACTTTGACTGTAAACCTGCTTGCACACCATATGATCCAAGTGTGAAACTTTTCAAGAACACTGGTGAAGGTGTTGGACAAACTGAATATGCGAGCATCATTGGCAGCCTCAAGTATGCCATTGATTGTACTAGACCCGACATTGCCTATGTCGTAGGATTGATGTGCAGGTTTACTAGTAGATCGACCTAGTGTGGAGCATTGGCATGCTATCGAAAAAGTCATGAGATACCTTAAAAGGACCATGAGTCTCAGATTACATTATCAAAGATTTCCTGCTGTCCTAGAAGGATACAGTGATGTTGATTGGAACACCTTATCAGCTGACTCCAAAGCAACCAGTGGCTATATGTGGAGTGGAGTACCTAGCTACAGGAGTACTCTTGATAGACTAACCTATGTGAATGTGGAAGTGAGGGCCGCTTCGTATGGAATTTTGAGGTAGAATTCCTAGAGCATTCACTATACGATGATACATGTGCATGACCTTAAATGCACGGGCTTTTGAGAATACACCCAATGAAAAGGTTGTGTGTGGGTTTGATGTTAGAGATAGAGTTCAAGACTACGAGTCACTCGTGTTGAATCTGAATCTTACTTGCTATGCAAAGGTTCAAGTAAGTCAAGAGACACCTTTGACACTATTTCATAAACCTTCTTTTTTAAATTCAAGTGGGGGAATAAATTATTTATTAATTCTTCATATACTAAAAAATAATACACCACTTTTCCAAAGCCAAAACCAAGGCCCAAGTCCAAGTCCGACCCAGCCTAGCCGGCCGAATGGCGGCGGCACGTGTGTGGTGGTCAACTTTGTATGCGTTCTTCCTCCTTTACAAAATTGGGGTACCCCTTGGGGCACACCCCAAGGTCCATACCTCCACCTTATATACTCTACTAGTGTGTGATATCCCTTCTATGTGGGACTTCTTTATTTTTTCAATTCACAACAACAATTATGTTGTTATTTTTATACACCCTTACTTAGTTTAAGATTATATAAGGTGACTTAGAATGCACATGGTCAACCGATTGAGCCTAATAGTTCAATGCTAGTAAGCTAGATTCGTGCCGTGACTTGTCAACGTATTCCGATTACTTGTGATAATTGAAGAAATAAAGCATTGGAAGCCGCTAAATATCTAATTTGGGAAGATATACAAGTATTAATTTTGTTTGTTGTAATTATTTGTTGTTTACGTTGTTGGTATTAAAATACATTTATTCAAACCTTTTGTATTTTTTATTTTTTGCAAAGGTTTTTCATAGTTGATGATATACGAAAAAAAAATATACTTATGGTTGCTGGAAAATTGAATAGAGGTTTTCGAACTCTATTGACCAAAAAGTATCTTAAAGACGACATACATTTTAATGATCGTTCGAAGCTTTATGAAAATCTGATATTGTTAGACGAATTGACAACTCTTGTAGAGAAACCGAAAAACGAAGCTTTTCAAATAAGATTAATTTTTATACAAGCGTGTCTTATGATATACTTATTCATACTATATATGTTACTTATTTATACATAACTTATTAATTAGTTGATATGATTGTTGTTGGCATTTACTTATTAATTAGTTTGATATGAATGATACTTATTTATACATAATGTAAGCAATACAAATCGTGAGAGAGCATCAAAGCCTTTATATCCATATAAAAAGTCACGTATGTGATATGCACGTTTGAAGCAAATAATAGTAAGCATATATATATATATATATATATATATATATATTGTATGAGATAGTAACGGTAGAGTATAATTTTTATAATTATTTGCTTAATTGTTTAGATAAAAGAGACGGGATCTAACCAAACATCTATCAGTCTTCATATATTGTGGATCGCTACTCGTGAAGATAACAAATATGTTCTTAGAGTATATGAACAATGTGTAAGTATATAATAACACCAACTATAACACTATTTATTTATTTGTTAATGTCTTGTTCATGATAAATTTATCTTTTTCGTATTAATATATGTTAATGAAGAGACTTTATCTCAAGGAGAGACACAAGATACTGATAGTTGTAAGGACATACTCAGTAAAGCATTAAATGTTCTTAAGTATCTGGTTGTCTGAGGGGTAAGGGGTTTGGAGTCAATCCAAAAGATTATTATCAACGTCAAAAAGACAAAAATCCAAGTAATGCAGAATTAATTGTTATGATACAAGATATAACTACCAAACTTTGTTACCTACGAAAGAATGACAATAATAAAAGTTTGTCAAAAAGCCGCCTACAAAATATGCATACCCTTAGCGACAAAGTTAGTTTGAATCTTATTGTTTCGAATAACCTTCTCAAGATAATTAATTAATGAATTAAAGTATTGCATTCTATTTAATTAGTTTGATGATCATTTTAACTAAAAAGTTCATTAATATCTTTATATGGATTATTGATTTAGGGTATCTCGTCCTGTGTACTCTATTTGTTATCTCTTACTTATCGCGTGGTTGGTAAAGAAAAGGTGTACAACATTTTGGGAGACATACTACACCATAAACCATTCTCAGTTGGCTATGCGAGAGTCTCAATTGATATTGTTTTAGAGTTGGATGCTCCATTACCTATACCTAATGATGTTGGAGATGCAAGGTTGGTGGGAGAGCCCATAGGATCGTATGTGGCATGGCTGATAAACTTCATTTCTCTAATTGCTGATGAATGTTAAAAAACATATTTACTTACTGGTAAGAATATTGTTAATTTCAAAGCAGATATTGTTAAGGGAAACAAGTCAGTCACGTCAGAAAAACAGGTATATTGATATATATTGTAAAGAGGAAAAATTGGTGTGCGTTTATATTTTCGTTCAAGGTACTTGTATGAAAAATTGGTGTTCCCGCGTCAATTGATCAACAAATTCTCCTTCATATCTCCCCATCAGATATTCATATTTGAAATTGATCCAACTCGAGTCAAAAACTATGTAGTTGATGTACTGATGGACAATAAAGATCATTCTAATAAAATGTTTATTATACCATATAATTAAGTGTTAGATTTTCTTTCAAATTTAATTTATGATATCTCTTCCAACATAATTAGTAACATATAAAAAACATCTGTATAATCGAACAATTGATAACGACTTTCCTCATCAACTTTTTCAAAAATTTGATCATTTTTCAAATTTGTCATCAATTGGTCAAGTTTCATTTTAAACACTCGACAAACAATATCATGCTTGTCTGCTGCTTTAAGACCTCTAATTGAAACAAAATCTTGTATTTCTCTCCAATTAGAGTTGCATGTAATAGTTATAAACAAATCGGGGTATCCAAAGGTCTTTCAAATTGCCATGGCATCCTAACAATTGTTGAACATGTATCTCATACCTCCCGTAAATGAAGGAGAAAGTATGACACGTCTTCTAATTGAAGATGTAATTGGTTTTCGTCTTACTACTGCATCTTGAAATCTTACCTAAGATAGCCTCTAAGACTCTAGCATGGTAAATGTTTCCACCAAGAACTGTTGGAATAACCTTCTACCGTTGACAATATTACCAAACTCAACAGTTCTTTCTTGGATTTGAAATGCAATAAATTCTCTCATGGATACCCTTTTTCTTTTGCGTTCATGTGTATCATCTTCAAGTTCCCTATACATAATATTGTCTTGCCAACCATCTTCTCCATTTGGGAACATCAATGGATATTGTAGTGGAATAAATGATGGGTTAGTCTTAAGAAGTTTGGTGAAACCTGTTGATACTTTCTCAACAACTACACCTCGTCCATTTTCGACGCTCTCATCATCATCAACTATCAATCCTGCAACCTTGTCAGAAGTAGGTAAGTTATGCATTCGCACATCCTTGGAGCGGTGTCTTAACAACTTCAAACAAAAATTAATTGATGGTTGATGTGTTATGAAATCTCTCATTCGCCTAAAAGATTGGGCTATAACTGGTTGTATTCGTCAATCATTTTTGTATTGTCTTCAACCAAGGAAGTGTCGAAACATAGGGAACCCTTTTTTCTAATATGAGAACAAAACAAAGAATCACTATTAGCAATATTATATGATACTAAATTTGTTATTACTTTGACTAATATAACTTGTGTGAGTTTGAGGTGTAAACAAATACTTGAAGTGACTGACTGTATTGACCAACTCATTATTAGTATCATATATGTATAGTTGTGCAAATTTTGGTTTCGTTCCAGGTTTTGGCAACAAACTACCAATGTGATGGTAATTCTGCCCACTTAAAATGAATTGTGGTTGCCCACCCCGATGGTTGATGGAATTCTATATCTTTCCTCCCATTGAAGTGAATGATAAATTGTTCTAATATGCTCTGATGTAATCGTAATAGTGTTTGCTTCTTGGATCATTTCAATTTAATAACCTGACCATCAAATCGAGAGGTCTCTTTAGTAGGGGAATATCTATCTTTCCCTTCAAACGACATTGTGAAAATCCATCCCTAACTGTCTTGTGGTTCTTGTCTTGCCTTTCCTTATTAGAATAGATGGTCTATTTGGCTCATGTTCCATGCTAGTCTCCTCTTTTTCCTTGCAGCCAACCTCAATTTCACAAACCAACCAGTCAGCTAGCTTGTGCACCGGTCAGTCTGTCAGCCAGCTTGTTCACTAGTCTGTCAATCAGCCTACGTATCAGTCTGGCAGTCAGCCAGCCTCACAGTCAACTTGATAATTACTTGTTAGTCAAGCTAACTGTGAGCTTGTTTGTAATGTCTTATAGGATACTTGTCCTAGGTTGTTATTATTTAGTTATTTCTGTTATTTCAGTTATGATTATTACACATCTTATCTCTTATCTCTCATTGTATGAAAAGAGATTAAAATGCTACATTGTAATGGTAACTTTCTATTTTTTTTTTCAATATGTGAGGATTATTCAGTAAAATAGTTTCATCTTGTTTCCTAATATGGTATCATTGAGCCTGGTTTGAGGACCTTCATCATCTTCAACCATGGCAAGATCAAATAACAACAATGTCAATCTTGATCTTCCACAGAACATCAGCGGTCCATATTACATTCACCCAAGTGAGGGTCCTTTTACTGTCAGTGTTACTCCAGTCCTTAATAGAACCAATTACAATTCTTGGGCTTGTTCAATAACTAGAGCAATGGTGGGAAAAAATAAAATGGAGTTTCTTAATGGATCTTTGCCCATGCCAAGTGATTTTGAGCTAACTCACAAGTACTAGTTGCGATGCAACAATTTAGTTCTTCAATGGGTCATCAATTCAGTTTCACCATCAATAACTCAAAGTCTTGCCTTCAAAGATAGTTCCAACAAAGCTTGGATTGATTTAAAGTAAAGATTTTCACAAGGAGATCTAATTAGAGTTTCAGAATTGTAAAAGGAAATTCACTCAATTAAACCAGGTAATATGAATGTTTCAGATTTTTTTACTGCTTTAACTGTTCTATGGGAAGAATCGGATAATTTTCACCCTATACAACCATTTAATTGTGCCTCCACAACCTATGTCAAAGAAGACAGAGTGATCACTTTTTTAACTGGTTTAAATAAAAAATTTGATGTGGTTAAACTCAAGTGTTACTCATAAAGCCTTTGCCAGATCTCAATAGAGTCCTCTATTTAGTTCTCAGACAAGAAAGGCAGAATGAAGGGTCTAATGATAACATATAATCTTAGACTTTTGTTAATGTTGCTGAAACAAAGTATGGTTCTTGGAAAGGAAAAGGAAATTCCAAGACCTGCACCAACTCTGGTAAACTTGGTCATACTGTTGACATTTGTTACCAAAAGCTTGGGTTTCCAACTAATTTCAAATTCAAGAATGGTAATTCTACCAATAATGTGTATGGTGAACAAGAAATCACCAAGAAAGAAGAAGACGAAGATTTTGGCAACCCACAAGGTCCATTCACTCAAGATCAGATCAAAGGGATTCTAAACCTGATACAACATGCTAATTTGGGGACTAATCATGCAACCAATCACATAGCTTTGTTTTCCCAAGTTGGTTTAACCTCAGTTGACAAGTCTACAGATAAACATTCCTTAATTGCTATCAATAATTATTACAAATATGTGGTTTGGATTATAGATTATGGAGCAACTGATCATATGTGTAATAATTTTAATGCCTTCACTAAGTTTGTCCAAATTAAACCAATTAATATTAAGTTATCTAATGGGGCTGTTGCTACTGCTGACTATGCAAGAATTACTTTTGTTACAAAAGATTTAAAATTGGATTATGTTTTGCTTTTACCTAAGTTCTCTTTTAATCTAATTTCTATCAAAAGATTATGTGATCAGTTAAATTTTTGTTATTTTAAATACTAATAGTTGTTCTATCTAGGACTTGAGGACCAAGAAGAGGATTGGTACATCGGACCTTGTTGAAGGGCTTTACTACCTCAAGGGGTCAAAGTCAGATTTGCAAAATTGTAAAGATAATAGTATAAATAGTATTAATAATCACAATGTTAGACATGTTGCCAAATTAGCTTTATGATATTCTTTTTAGGTCACATTTCTAACAATTGTATGTAAATTTTGAATAATTAGTTTTCTTATATAGGTTATGGTGACGAACATGTTTGTGACTTTTGTCATTTTTAAAAACAAAAGAAGTTACGTTTTCCTAATAGTGATCACAATGCTTGTGCTTCTTTTGATTTAATTCTTGCTGATATATGGGGTCCTTTCTCTGTTCAATCTCATCATCATTTTAAGTATTTTCTCACTCTTTTGGATGACTATAGTAGATTTGTTTGAGTTATTTTCATGAGAAGCAAATATGAGACTAAAGGCCATATTGAGTCCGTCATTAGACTTGTGAACAATCAATTTAACAAGAAAATCAAAATTTTGTGAAGTGACAATGGCTTAGAGTTTATTAATTCATATTTGCATTCCAATATATCAAACCACCTGTGGTGGGATACATTAGCAGAATGCTAGGGTTGAAAGAAAACATTATCACATTTTAAATGTGGCTAGCGGTGTTTTGTTTCAATCCAATCTACTTAAGATTTTTTGGACATGTTGTTAACCATGTTGTTCATATTATTAACAGGATTCCTACTCATTTGCTTAAAAAAAAATCACCTTATCAATGTTTGTATAATTCTAACCCTGATTTTACCAATCTTAAGGTTTTTGGATGTCTTTGTTATGGGTCCACTCTTACTTCTCACATATCTAAGTTTGATCGTCGGGCCAACAAATGTGTTTTCTTGGGATATTGGGCAGGTACAAAGGGTTACCAACTTTATGATATCCAAGACAAAATTTTATTGTTTCTAGGAATGTGGAGTTTGAAGAACTCATCATTCCTTATAGTCAAAGCAATTCAAATTTAAAAACTGAGACTACATTCCTTTTAGTACCAATGAGCCTACTATTATTGAGCTACATAATGCTAATTTTGATTGTGATTTGGAAGGGGAGCATACCCGAAGTTCACAATCTAATGAACTTAAGCAAGGTGATGATTCCATTTCTCAGCAAAACCAGGATAATAATAACAATCAGTGCATAAGAAGATCAAGATGAGAAAGACATCAATCAACCTATCTAACAACTTATTAGTGCCAAATCCCAAGTGACTCAATAATCAAACCAGTTGCACCCTATCCTATTTGTAATTATGTTTCTTATGCTAATTTATTTCCTTTTCACAAGGAGTTTTCTCTTTCTATTTTGAATGAAACAGAACCACAAAATTATGAAGAGGCAAGTAACATCCATACTAGAATAAAGCAATGGAAGATGAATTGAAGGCTTCGGAAATTAACAACACATGGGAGATTGTAGACTTGCCCCCTAGAGTAAAACCTATTGAGTTATGGTTTTCAACAGGCACCATCAGATCATTCCCTCTTCATCAATTATGACTCAAATACTTTCACAACTTTGGCTATTTATGTGGATGATGTAATCTTAGTTGGAAATAGTTTGAATGAGTTTCAACAAATCAAGGACAGATTGCAGGAACTTGTTGGCATCAAGGATTTGGGATCCTTGAAGTTTTTCCTTGGTTTAGAAGTGACACAATCAAAGAGTGATATCTCCCTTTGTCAAAGAAAGTATTGTTTGGATTTATTGACAGAAACATGTATGCTGGGCAGCAAACTTGCTTCAACACCAATGGATGTTTCTCTAAGATTACAACAACATGATGGAACAACTAATGTAGATGCTATTGATTACATGAGGCTTATTGGTAAACTAATATACTTGACAACTACAAGACATGACATTACCTTTGTTGTCCAACAGCTCAGCCAATACATGACAAGTCTTAGTCAAATACATTATTAAGCAGTAATTATGGTCCTTAGATACTTAAAGAAAGCACCATGAAATGGTCTATATTTTTCTAGAAATTCATAGGTTAAACACACTAGATTCATAGATGCAAATTGGACCACATGCAAAGGTTCTAAGAGATTTATTTTAGGATATTGCTTTTTTTTTTTTTTTTTAAATTGAAATTCCCTCATTTGTTGGAAATCCAAGAAACAGGTTACTGTAGCAAAATTATCTTTACAAGTATAATGTAGAGCTTTAGCATCAGAACTTGTGAGTTACAGTGGCTAGTTTACCTATTCAATTACCTTTATAGCAGTTTTAAGCATACATCTTTGTTGTTTTGTGACTACCAGCGTGCTTTACACATAACATCTAATCCCATGTTTCATGAAATTGTTGGAACCAAATTCATATTATACTTAGAGTTTTTATGACAACAAAAGTATTTTACGAGAACAATATATTTGACTTCAAAGAGTATGAAAGAAGACATGATCAAGATTTGTAGAAGATTTGATCAAGATTTATCTACAACAAAATATGAACAAAATCAATCTGAAGAATTTACAAACGCAATCTGAACAAATTACGAACATAATCAATCTAAAGAATTTACAATCTCAATCTAAACAAAAAAAAGGAACAAAATCAATTTGAAGAATTTACAAACGCAATTTGAACAAATTATTTATGCTTTCCTTGCTTGCTGCCTTTGAATCCGATTGCTTCTACTCCATGTAAGTCACCAAAACCAAACTAGTTTTTTATTTATTTAAAAATTATAAAAAAGTTATCAACTTTGACAAACACAATTCATCCCCCTTCTCGTGTTTGCACCTTCAATTGGCATTAGAACTCGGTCTCAAGACTGATCATTTTACAGTGTTTCAGAAAAGATCCAAGGGTTCAATATGTCTAGATTAAGTGAAGAAGCTACTGGAGGAAACATCAACAGACCACCTCTGTTTGATGGAGAACGTTTTGATTATTGGAAAGACAAGATGAGTAGTTTATATATTTCACAAGATCCTAAACATTGGGACTTGGTGGAAGATGGCTATATTGCTTCAAAGAATACTGATGGTATTGAAATTCCAAGAAAAGAGATGAATGTTGATCAGAAGAAGATGTACAAGATGCATCATAAGTCCAGAACATTCCTGATAACTGCAATCACCTTCAAGGAGTTTGACAAGTGCACCTACAAGGAGACAACAAAGAATATTTTTGATAGTCTGATTTTGACCTATGAATGAAGCAAACAAGTTCAAGAAGTAAAGGCCAACCTCCTAGTCAAAAAATTTGAGTTGTTCAAGATGGAAGAAGATGAAGACATTGAAACAATAATTTCCAGATTCCAGACCCTGGTCTCAGAGTTAAAGGTAATTGAGAAAAGTTATACTACTGCTGCTCATGTGAAGAAAATTCTTAGGAGTCTGACAAGCAAGTCGAGACCTAAGATAACTGCCATTCAGGAAGCAAAGGATCTGAATACTATAAAGCTGGAAGAATTAATCAGCTCTATCAGATCACATGAAATTAAGCTTGAAGAAGATGAGCCCAAGAAGAAGAACAAGACTCTGGCCTTGAAATCCAAGCAGAAGAAGGTTCTAAAGACAACATCAGAATCAACATATAATGATTCAGATGATTAGAATCTGAACTTAGAAGAATAGGAGATTTCTTTCATATCCAAAAAAATTCAAAAGATGTGACACAATAGAAAGAAGAAATTTCCCCAAAGATATTCCAAGAAATCCAATAGATGGAATGATGATAAATATGCCAAGAAAAATATCATCTGCTATGGTTGAAATGAACTTGGACATATTAAGTTAGAATGTTCAAATATGGAGAAAGGGAAACACCAGAGGAAAGATTCCAAACACAAGAAGAAGAGTCTGATGGCTACATGGGATGATTTTGATGAATCATTTGACGATGAACAAGGAGATTTAGCTATAATGGCTTATACCAACTCTCCCTCTGGATCCAACACATATTCTAACTCTGGAAGTGAATCAGCAGATGAAGAAATTGAGGTATTTTCTGGCTTTACTTGATCTGATTTAATTACTGCTATAAATGATTTTTTAAATAATAATCACAAATTGTCTTTAAAACCGAAAACACTTAGGAAAGAAAATACAAATCTAACTAAAAAAGTTAATGCTTTAAAGAATCAAAGTGTTGAATTTAAAATAGAAAATGCAACTATGAAAACTGATATTACTGAACTTAAAACAGAGAATGCAAATTTGAAAACTGATATTGCTAAATTTAAGGCAAACAATCTAACTCTTCATAGTTCAACATCAATTGGAAATACCACATGTAACTCTGATAAGCATGAACAAGTATTTCAAGATTTTCTTGCTAATGGTATGGAAAAAAGCAAATATGCTTCTATGATTTATGGAGTTAGTAGAAATGGTAAAAGAGGTATATGATGTGAAGAAACTTTAACTGAACCTATTCCCTATGATATCTTGTGTACTGTTTGCTCTAAGAAAGGTCACTCCAAAATTATATTGTCCGATGTTAAATACAAGGAAAGACAAGAAACCTTTCAAGACTAACAAACCAGGACCTAACCAAATTTGGGTACCTAAGAACAAAATTATCTTTGTTGCAGATGCCCTCAACAATAAAGTTGAAACACCAATCATGGTACCTGGACAGTGGATGCTCGTGACATATTATGGAAGAAATGTCTATGTTCCAAGAACTAACTTTGAGCAAAGGAGGCAAAGTGAATTTTGGAGCAAAGCTAAAAAGCCAGATCATTGGTCAAGGTATAGTTGGTAATGGTATTTCTCCTTCTATTAAAGATGTCTTGTTTGTTAAAGGTCTTAAGCATAATTTATTAAGTATTACTCAGTTAAGTGATAATAATTATGATATTATATTCAATCAAAAAACATGCAAGGCAATTAGTTAGAAGGATGGATCTGTACTCTTTACAGGTCAGAGGCAAAACAACATTTATAAGATAAATCTGTTTAGTCTAGAGAAACAAGAAGTTAAGTGTCTTATGTCAGTAAATGAAGAGAAACTAATTTGACACAAAAGATTAGGTTATGCAAACCTTAGATTAATTTCAAAACTGAATAAACTTCAACTAGTTAAAGGTCTACCTAAGCTTAGTTACGTGAATGAACCGCAAGGCAATTATGTGTGAAGCTTGTCAAAAGGGAAAACAAACAAAAAAATCATTTACCCCTAAGAACACAGTCTCTACCTCAAACAAAAAAATCATTTACATATAGATCTCTTTGGGCTATTGAAAAACATCATCTCTAAGTGGAAAGAAATATGACTTTGTTATAGTAGATGATTACACTAGGTGGACATGGGTAAATTTTTTAAGAAGGATGAATCCCACAAAGTGTTTATCACATTTTGCAAACAAATAATGAATGAAAAGGGTTTTAAGATTGTAACAATTAGAATTGATCATGGAGGAGAATTCGAAAACAAGTTCTTTGAAAGTTTTTGTGATGAGAATGGAATCTCTCACAAATTCTCCTCTCTTAGAACAGCCCAACAAAATGGAGTTGTAGAATCCAAGAAATGGCCAGAATCATGTTAAATGATATGAATATTGCAAAACACTTTTGGGTTGAAGCAATTAGTACTGCATGCTATATTCAAAATAGAGTCTATATTAGATCTATATTGAATAAAACACCATGTGAATTGTGGAAAGGTAAAAACCCTAACATATCTTATTTTAAACAATTTGGTTGTACTTGTTATATGTTGAACACTAAAGATAACCTTGGTAAATTTGATTCTAGATCTCAAAAGTGTACTTTCATTGGATACTCTTAAAGATCCAAGGCTTATAAAGTGTTTAATAGGGAAACTCATATTTTGGAAGAATCCATACATGTTAAATTTGATGACAAACAAATTGACCTTGAAAAGTCAAAGCAAGATGATGATAGTGTCGATTTACCGGAACCAAAGGAAGCATATGCAGACAAACTAGAAGAACTTGAAAAAATAGACGATTCAAGCAAATCAAAAGAATATGAAAAATCTTCAAAGGATGAATCTGATCAAGTCAGAAATAGTCAAGATAAGTCAGAAGAAATATCTGGATGGAAGTACCAGTCATCTCATCTTGAAATTCTAATCATTGGAAGTGTAGGTGATCCTTTGAGGACCAGATCAACACTTAGAGATACCAGTTTGTTTGCCCTACTCTCATCAATTGAGCCTACCTCTATTGATGAAGCATTGGCAAATGATGGATAGATTATGGCAATGCAAGAAGAGTTAAATGAATTTGAGAGGAATGATGTTTGGGATTTAGTACCAAGACCAGAGAAGAACATTATTGGAACCAAGTGGGTTTTCACAAACAAGCTAAATGAAAAAGGTGAAGTGGTCCGAAACAAGGAAAGAGTTGTCGTACAAGGCTACAGTGAGCAATAGGGCATTGATTACACTGAGACATTTGCTCTAGTGGCCAGGTTAGAAGCTATTCGTATCCTACTTTCTTTTGCTGCAAATAATAACATTACATTATTTCAAATGGATGTTAAAAGTGATTTTCTAAATGGTTATATAAGTGAAGAAGTCTATGTTAAACAACCCCCAAGTTTTGAAATTTATGAATTTCCAAATCATGTTTTTAAACTTAGGAAATCTCTCTATGGTCTAAAACAAGCACCTAGGGCGTGGTATGATATACTTAGTAACTTCTGGCTTAAAAATAACTTTGAAAGAGGATAAGTAGATAATACACTTTTTAGAAAATCAATATAACATGACATTCTTATTGTTCAAATTTATGTTGATGACATTATTTTTGGATCTACTAAAGGCACTCTTTGCCAATAATTTTCTAATTTAATGCAGCGTGAATTTAAAATGAGTATGATGGTAGACCTTAAGTTCTTCTTTGGGATACAAATTCAGCAAAGTCAAAAAGGTATATACATTCATCAAACTAAATATACAAAAGAGCTTCTCAAGAAGTTTAAGATGAATGATTGCAAACCTATGGCTACACCAATGCACCCTACCTGTTCACTTGAAAAAGATGATTCAGGCCAAAAAGTTGACCAAAAAATCTATAGAGGAATGATAGGATCCTTATTTTACCTTACCACTTCCAGACCTAACATCATGTTTAGTGTATGTGTGTGTGCAAGATTTCAAGCTGACCCTAGGGAATCACATTTAACTGTTGTTAAGAGAATCCTTAGATACGTAAAAGGCACTACCAACCTTACCTTGTTCTACAAGAAATCTCCTAAGTACAAACTTAGTGGATATTGTGATTCTGATTATGTTGGCGATAAACTTGAGAGAAAAAACACTAGTGGAAATTGCACCTTTTTAGGTGACAACTTAATATCATAGTCAAGTAAGAGACAAAACACCATTGCAATGTCAACAGCAGGGGCTGAGTACATTTCAGCAGCTGCCTGCAGTTCTCAACTACTTTGGATGAAGCATTAACTTGAAGACTACAAAATCCTAGAATCCAACATTCCCACCTATTGCGATAACACTTCTAGCATTTGTTTAACCAAAAACCCTATCTCACATTCGAGAGCTAAACACATAGAGATCAAACACCTCTTCATTAGGGACTTTTTTCAAAAAGGGGTACTAAACATTCAGTTTGTAGACACTGAACACCAATGAGCTGATATATTCATCAAACCACTAATTGAAGATAGATTTGACTTCATCAAAAAAACCTAAACCTTAATGAATATTGTGGTTTAGTTTTACATTAATTTTTATATTTTCTTGTAATATGTTACATTCATGTTATTAAAAAAATGAAAAGAGAAAAAAAATCTCACTTTCAAGTCTTTTTGTCTGATGAAAAAAGGGAGAGAAATATATTTGATAAAGTGGGGGAGAAAATGATACTTAGAACTAGGGGGAGCCCTAAGTTAGGGGGATCCCTAAGTTAGGGGGAGCCCTAAGTTAGGGGGAGTTAAAGAAATACAAAGAAAAGTTATTTTCAATAATACAAGTTTGGTCATCATAAAAAACGGGGAGATTGTTGGAACCAAATTCATTTTATACTTAGAGTTATTATAATAACAAAAGTATTTTATGAATATATTTGACTTCAAAAAGTATGAAAGAAGATATGGTCAAGATTTGTAGAAGATTTGAAGAAGATTTGACCAAGATTTATCTACAACAAAATATGAATAGAATTAATCTGAAGAATTTACAAACGCAATCTGAACAAATTACGAACATAATCAATACGAAGAATTTACAATCTCAATCTAAACAAAAAAAAAAAGGAACATAATCAATTTGAAGAATTTACAAACGCAATCTGAACAAAATACAATATAGAATTAAACAAGGACTAAATTAAAGCCCAAATTTTAACTATAAATAGATACTCAAGGCTGAAGAAGAAAATCATCGAAAAGTAGAAAAGAGTAGTCTTAAAGTTCAAAGAGCGAAATACTTGTTCAAATTAAAAAATTATTTTCTGAGTGTTCTTTTCTTAGAGTGTGAGATTTATTATTATTATTATTATTATTATTATTATTATTATTATTATTATTATTATTATTATTATTATTATCATCATCATCATCAACTTTTTAGAAGCAACTACGCAAGTTCCATTATTTTGTATCCAACTCGATAGTGGTTTAGTTCCTTCTTCAATCTGGGGTTGTCAGGTTGTTAGGAGAAGACTTGGCTTGTGGGGTCAAGGTGGTTAATTCCTAAAAAGTATGGGGTTGTCAGGCTGTTTGGGAAGACTGGCTAGGAGGGTCAGGTGTTTGGTAATTCAAGGTATTTGAATTAATGGATTAAAGCCTTCTAAATGAGGGGACTGGATGTAGCTAAGTTAATGGTTTACCAGGATAAATCTACGTGTCAAATTATTTATGCTTTCATTGCTTGCTGCCTTTGAATCTGATTGCTTCTACTCCAAGTAAGTCACCAAAACCAAACTAGTTTATTTATTTATTTATTTATAAATTATAAAAAAAAAAAGTTATCAACTTTGGCAAACACAATTCAACCCCCCTCTCGTGTTTGCACGTTCAAAAAGAACCAAACATTTGGAAATAAACTGCCATATTGTGAGGGAAAAGTTTAAAGTTGGCATCCTCAAATAAATGCATATCTCTAGTGACAATCAAATTGTTGACCTCTTCACCAAGAACTTGTTGCCAAAGTACTTTAACAAATTTGTTTATAAGCTTGGATTACTTGATATGTATCAAGCTCCAGCTTATGAGGGGGTATTAGAATAGTTGTTCTATTTGACTCATATGCCATGTTTGTCTCCTCTTTTTTCTTGCAACCAACCTCAGTTTGACCAGCAAACTTGTGCACCAGTAAGCCTGTTAGCCAGCTTGCTCCACAAGTCTATCAGTCAACCAGCTTATTAATTAGTCTGTCAGCCAGCAAACCAACTAGCCTACATATCAGTCTATTAGTCATCAAACTAGCTCCACCAATTTGCCAGTCTCACAACTTAATAGTTACATGTAAGTCAAGCTAACTGTGAGCTTGCTTGTAATGACTTATAGGATACTTGTGCTAGGTTGTTATTAGTTAGTTATTTTTGTTATGGTTGTTGCACAACATCATATCTCTTCTCTCCCATTGCATATAAAGAGATTATGATGCTACATTGTAATGGTAACTTTCTATTTTTATTTTTTTTAATATATGAGGAATTATTCAGTTAAATAGTTTCATCTTGTTTCCTAATATTCCTCAAACCACATTTGTGCTTGGCACTTTTGACAACGTAATGAAGGTCTTTCAAAATATTGAACCACTACATGAAGTCATGTATAAAAGTCATTGTTGTTTGTAAACATACCTAAATGTTGGTTGTATAAAAAATAATTTATGAAGTGGTGGACGATACAATGAATCTTTGCATTTTCATATAGTTCATATTGAGCCATGTTTTTGATGAAGACAAAGACCAAAGTAAAATGATCAGGTTACAAGCTCAAAAGTGAAGTCAACAATCAAGTCAACTATGGTCAATTTACTAGAAGCCTTATATTGTAAGGTACATGATGCAATCTAATATCATTACATTTCAAATGCACATGAGAACCTTTGTATTTTAGCATATGCATCAAAAAGAATTCTCAAAGTGTCAAAAATGCATAAACTATATTTCAATCAAGTTTTTGACTACAATCAAAGTTGTATTCGACTACATATATGTGTAGCCGAATACAGATGAAGTTAGTGGCAAAAACTGTACATCTGTATTCGACTACAGCATGTTGTAGCCGAATATAAACAATAAGTAAGTGGCAAGACCTTCAAATATGTATTCGACTACATATATGTTGTAGCCAAATATAAACAATTCCTCAGTAGCTAAAATTGGACTTTTGTATTCAACTACAACATCTCGTAGCCGAATACAAAATCAAGTAAGTGGCAAAATTCACTTATTTGTATTCGACTACAATGTTTCGTATTCGAATACGACGTTGAAATTTTTAATTAAAACTTAACGTTAAAGAGGTGTATTCAACTACACACAAGCTGTAGCCAAATACAACTACGAAGCAATGCAATTTTTCAGTTCTGAAATGGTTCTAGATCATTGCATATGTTCATAAAATCTCTAGGAACGATTGCCACTGATTTGAAGTGATGTCCATGGAGTATAAATACCCTATAGCTTCAGTTTTAACTGATCAATCCTACTACCAAACTTAGAACAACTTTGAACAATTTTCTGAAATATTTCCAAAGTTATATTTTCATATTTCAAGTACATGCTGAAAAATCATTGAAGTTATTGTATTGTTTTGAAGAAAGTGGTGTTTTTTCTTCAAGTATTGTAAACTAAGATAGTGGTGTGCTATCTTAGGCAGTGTGTTAGAAGTTTGTAGCAGAGGTCTTAGGGTGGGACTTGTACTTATTCTAACATTAGTGGAAAAATCTCTTGTGGTGTGCAAGAGAACTGGATGTACCCTTGGTTGTAAAGGGAACCAGAATAAAATTATTGTGTTCTTTATTTTTCTGCCATTTACTTCTTACCATACACTATCCTAATTAGAAAAATAATCTACTAATGTGGCATATTTTTCCGCACAACTAGCTTTTAGAGATGGTGGTAGTAGCAATAAACCATCTTGCTTCGTTGGAGAACATTATGACTTCTAGAAGATACGCATGCAAGCATATCTTGAGGCACAAGGAGATGATATTTGGGATGCAGTTGAAAATGGCCCCTATGTTCCAAAGACAGTCATCAACAATAAAGAATAAATAAAGATAAAATCTTCATGGACAGATTATGACAAAAGGAACGTACTATTTGACAAAAAGGCCAAAAACATGTTACAATCGGCACTTGGAATGGATGAATTCTTCCTCATTTCTCATTGCAAAACAGCCAAGGAAATATGGGATACTCTTGAAGTAACCCATGAAGGAACAGTTGAGGTAAAACGTTCTAAACTCAATACTTTATCTCAAGAGTATGACCTGTTTCGCATGCAGCCCGAAGAACCTATTCTGGACTTACAGAAAAGATTTTCTCAACTAACCAATCACTTGACAGCGCTTGGCAAAATCTTCACTAATGATGAATTGAACCTTAAAGTTATAAGATCATTAACAAGGGCATGGCAACCTAAAGTAACGACAATTTCTGAAAAGAAAAGCCGATCAAAGATGTCTTTTTCTGCACTTTTCGGAAAACTCCAAGAACATGAACTTGAACTTGGAAGACTAGAAAAGAGTGAAACTCTAGAAAAGAAGCCAAAGAGCATTTCCTTGAAGACGGAGTCAAGAGAACAAATAGTTGATGAAAACTCAGATAGAGATGAGAATATCACCTTCCTAATAAAGAAATTTGGTAAGTTCCTTCAAAACGATAAACCTTTTAAGAAAAGGAAAACTTTCAAGAAAAAGGATGTCTCCACTACTAATCAAAACAAGTGGCAAGCAAGGACTCATAAAAGCGAAGTGTCCAAATATTGTCAAGACAAGTGCTCTCAAGAAGAAAAAGTTCAAAAAGGCCTATATAGCATGGGAGGACAATAAAGTAAGTTCATCTTCAGATTCGAAAAGTGATGAAAGTGCAAATGTTTCTTAAATGACATCACATCAATCCGACGAAGAAGAAGAGGTTAGTAACAAAGATTGTTCTCCTAATAATGATGCTAATAACGAATTACTTATTGAGTATAATGATGCTCAAGAATCAATAAAAGAATTACTTATGGAATGTAAAAACCTAAGCAAAATAGTGTCAACTCAAAAGAAACAAATTTCATCTTTTAAAGAGAAAGTTGACACTATGGAAAAAAGATCTTTCAAAAAAGAATTTTACATGTAATAAGTGTCATTCTATTTCTTATAAAATTGTCCAACTAAATAGAGTCATTTAAAGATATGAAAAGGAGCAAGTTGGATTGGAAAATACTCTTAATATGCAAAGATATTCTAATGACAAGAGTGGACTTGGTTACTCAAAATTTGATAAACCAAGTATTAATAAAACCATCTTTGTCAAGGCAAGTGATCAATCCAACAAAAAGAAAGTTATAGTTATACAAAATGATCATCATTATTCTAAGAAGAATATTGTTCCAAAGAAACCTCTTATGCATAAATATAGGAGTAAATCTACTTTTACATGCTCTTATTGTGGTCTAAATGGTCACACATCTAATGCTTGTCACTTTAGGAACTTTAGTGTTCCAAATGGGCATTATGTGTGGGTCAAGAAAGGTACTAATATTCAAGGACCCAAAGCACTTTGGGTACCTAACACATTATGATCTTGTGTTGTAGGAATGCACACAAAGTACCTCTAATATGTGGTACTTAGATAGCGGATGTTCAAAAGATATGACTGGTGACAAAACTAAATTTTCAGCACTAACTCTTGAATCAAACGGCTATGTGATATATGGAGATAACAACAAAGGAAAAGTATTGGGCATTGGAAAAGTTGGTACAGCTCCATCTCCTTCAATTGAAGATGTCTTATATGTTGAAGGATTAAAGCACAATCTCATTAGCATTAGCCAGCTTTGTGACAAAGGTTACAAAATAGCTTCAACAAAAAATGAATGCATTATCCGAAATGAGGTAACAAGTGAAATTCAGTTTGTTGGCAAGCGTTTTTTAATCTTGATGATTTATCCTGAGAATGAAATGTCTTATGGTAAGTGACAATAATGATGCATGGCTATGGCATAAAAGATTTGCACATATTCATATGGATCATTTAAACAAGTTAGTCAAGCATGAACTTGTTGTAGGCTTACCAAAGATGAAATTCATTAAGGACAAATTATGTGATGCTTGTCAAAAGGGTAAGCAAACTAAGGTTTCCTTCAAACCCAAGAATATTGTAATAACTTCAAGACCACTTCAATTAATACATATGGACTTGTTTGGTCCATCAAGAACTAAAAGTCTTGAGGAAATTCATATGGACTAGTAATCGTTGACGATTTCTCAAGGTTCACATGGACCTTATTTTTGCCAAATAAAAATGAAACTTTTAAAGCATTTAAAAATTATCCCAAACTAGTCCAAAATGAACAAGCAACCAAAATTGTATCAATAAGAAGTGATCATCGAGGAGAATTTCAAAATGCTTCTTTTGTAGATTATTGTGAAGAAAATGAAATCTTTCATAACTTTTCTGCACCAAGAACACCTCAACAAAATGGAGTTGTTGAGAGAAAGAATAGACTATTGGTAGAACTTGCAAGGACCATGATAAGCGACTCAACTTTACCAAAAATATTTTTGGGCAGATGCTGTGAGTACTACTTGTTAAGTATCCCACCGGATAATGATTCAGCCTATCCTAAAGAAGACTCCATATGAACTCTATAAAGGTAGAAAGCTAAACATATCCCACTTTCACATTTTTGGATGTAAATGCTTTGTACTGAATAATGGTAAGGAAAATCTCGGTAAGTTCGATGAGAAAGCCGATGAAGAAATTTTTATTGGTTATCCTTTATCTAGTAAAGCTTTTAGAATTTTCAATAAAAGAACTTTGATAGTAGAAGAATCTATGCATGTATCTTTTGATGAATCTAACACCTCGAAAGAGGATATAATTGTTTCTTGTGATTATGATGATTTTATAAGTGATGACTTAAGCAAAGACAATCAAATCAAGAGAATGAGGTCAATAAAGAGCAGCAAGATCAACATAATGATCTCCCTCAAGAATGGATAACCCATCGTGATCACCCCATTGACAACGTTATAGGTGATATCAACAAAGAAGTTACTACAAGGCTCAAACTCCAAGATGCTTGTTTGAATATGGCTTTTGTTTCCCAAATAGAACCTTCTAAGGTAGTTGAAGCACTTAAAGATGATCAATGGGTACTTGCCATGCAAGACGAACTAAACCAATTTGAAAGAAACAAGGTATGGGAACTTTTTCCAAACCCTGGAAATAAACACATCATTGGTACCAAATGGGTGTTTAAGAATAAACTAGACGAAAATGGTATAGTTATTCGGAACAGCCACCCGACTTTGAAGACTTCAAAAATCCATCACATGTCTTCAAATTAATGAAAGCTCTTTATGGTTTGAAACAAGCTCCAAGAGCTTGGTATGATAGGTTGAGTAACTTTCTATGTGATAAAACATTATTCATTAAAAGGACTAATAATCACACTTTACTCGTTCAAATCTACGTTAACGATATCATATTTGGATCAACCAATAATGAAATATGTGAAGAATTCTCATTAATGATGCAAGGAGAATTTGAAATGTCAATGATGGGTAAATTAAATTATTTCCTTGGACTTCAAATCAAGAAACTCAAGAATGGAATTTTCATCCATCAAGCTAAGTACTGTAAAGAATTGTTAAAGAGGTTTGAGATGGATATCAATAAAGAAAGTGCAACTCCTCTGGGCTCTGGAACTTATGTTGATAAAGATGAAACCGGTAAATCAATTGATATATCAAAATATCGAGGTATGATTGGGTCTCTTTTATATCTAACGGCCAGTCGGCCATATATTATGTTTAGTGTCATTTTATGTGCGAGACTTCAGGCATATCCTAAGGAATCACACCTTGTAGCAGTGAAACGCATAAGGAAATATCTGAAAGGAACAACCAATGTTGGCTTATGGTATCCAAAAGGTAGTATATGCAACCTTGTTGGTTATTCTGATTCTGACTATGCAAGATGTAAAACAGATCGTAAAAGCACAAGCGGCACTTGTCATATCTTAGGTCATGCATTAGTGTCATGGTCCTGTAAAAAGCAAGCATGTGTGGCTCTAAGCATTGCTGAAGCATAATACATAGCAGCAGGCAGTTGCTGTGCACAGATTCTATGACTCAAGCATCAGTTATGTGACTATGGACTTGATCTCGGATGCATTCATCTAAGATGTGATAATACCAGTGCTATCAATATCACAAAGAACCCAGTCATGCACTCTCGGACCAAACATATCGACATACGCCATCACTTTCTGCGAGATCATGTGCTCAAAGGCAATGTTGAAGTTACATTTGTGGATACACATAATCAACTAGCCGACATCTTCACAAAACCTTTGCCTAAAGAGTCATTCTATAAGATACGAAGAGAACTTGGCATTCTAGATGAAAATGACCTCTAATACAAGGTATTGATACTTTGTAAGTCACCTCTTTCAAAATCTTGTATCTTTACTTGATAAGTTGTTAAAATATGATTCCTTGATATATATGTGCTTTCATAACATGAATGTATGCTTTAAATATATGTAGCAGTCAAAATTCAATTTAAAAACAAAGCTTTTGCTGTCATAGCCGAATACATATTGTGTGTATTCGAATACACGTTTCCAGAAAATCCTATATTCGAATACGACCATTGTGTAGCCGAATACAAATTCGCAATTTTCCCTATACATAAGCTTTTTCACGTTTTAGGTCATTTTTCCACAGTTTCAGTAGCCGAATACATATTTTCATCACTTCCATTTCTCAAAAAAATATTATCCAATCTTACATGCAACAGTTACCCAATCACTATACCATCATAAATTGCATCTAAGATCACTCCAAATTAAAAAGTGACACTTCAAACTCAAATTTCCCAAACACAAATCCCTATTTTTCCCCAAAATCCGAAAAACTCAACTTTCACCGTGATGCTCCGAAAAGAGGTTCAAGAACAAAGCATACTGCAGTGGGTCCTTCAAAAAGAAGGGCTAGAAATGATAATGTGGCATATTTATCCCAATTGTTTCACTAACCGAAAGAAATCGACCGGTTCCGAACCTACTACTCATACAAAAAGCTTATCACTCCTAAGTATGGTACTCTTGATTCTTTCTCAGCATTTAAATTTCTTGAGTTACTTAAGGCCCAACATTTAGAAGCTTTCATTGGTTATAACGACTCCATCTATCCTGATTTAGTTAGGGTATTTTACTGTAATCTTAAAAAGGAATGGTCTAAGTTGGTGTCTCGGGTAAAGGGAAAACACATTGAATTAGAAACTCAAACTATTGGAGAAATATTGCAGTTAGGTCAAAAACTTAGGCCCGACAATTTGTGTGAATGGGAAAAATTACCAAATATGATGCCTATGTTTCATTATGTCGATTTGACAAAAACAGGATGGAACGTAAACGGGTACAAGCTGGTTCCGAATTTGCTAAGCAACGGTACAGAGTTGGTAATCTGACCGTAGACAACAGGTTGTTGCATTACTTTCTAAGTTATATTCTGGTGCCCAAGGCAGGCAATTATTTGCAAATATCTGTTCAGATCATGTTCTTCATGCTAGAAGGATCTGATCTCAATTGGTCTTATTTTGTTCGCTCTATTATATTTGCCTCAAAGGATGCTATAGGATTACCTTATGCAAATGAGGTCACCAGAATCTTGGATCATTTTAAAGTGGATTTTTCAAGAGAAATTTATGTATAAACATTCCAAAGACAATGTGCTAGACTTGAATGTACTTCCGAGTATGAAGGTTGTGTGGAATGAACAGCTTCAGACCTATGTCCATAAAGGCGATCTTGCCCAAACATCTAATGTTGCCCAAGATAACGAAGACGCTGAAGAAACGACATCTGATAATGATCACATTTCAAACCGCATAGTCATGGACAAGCTCAACTCTCTACAAACCTTCATCACTACATAATTTCATAATATGGACACCTCCATCAAAAACCGATTTCAAACCATGGAGACCACCATTGCCTGAAACCATGAATCCTTGTTGCATGAACTCAATGGCCTGTCCATCAAACTTGACCACCTTCACCTCCCACCAGATGATGATATATAGTTTGGTTATAACTTTATGACAATGGTTTTTGCATCGTGATGTACAACCTGAACATGTTTTAAATTTTCATCTATGTTTTTGTTGTGATATTTTCTACCTTGTGTGATGTTTTTATTACTTATATGCCTTGAATGCTTGAATATATATGTCTGTTACTTTTCTTCCTTTTTTATCATGTCAAAAGGGGGAGAACATTGGTATGTTGTGTTGTTGTTTAAAACTTTGTAGGATTTCAAAACTTTCAAACATGATGGCATGAACTCAAGATCAAAGAGGAAGTAAGCATGAATTAAGGGGGATAAATATCAAAAGAATCAACTCTTTGAAATTTCAACCACAACAAGGTTTTGTCATCATCAAAAAAGGGGAGAATGTAAATATACAAGCTTATCCATGTTTTTGATGAAGACAAAGACCAAAGTAAAATAATCAAGTTGCAAGCTCAAAAGTGAAGTCAACAATCAAGTCAGCTATGGTCAATTTGCTAGAAGCCTTATATTGTAAGGTACATGATGCAATCTAATATCATTACATTTCAAATGCACATGAGAACCTTTGTATTTTGGCATATGCATCAAAAAGAATTCTCAAAGTGTCAAAAATGCATAAACTATATTTAAATCAAGTTTTTGGCTAAAATCAAAGTTGTATTCAACTACATATATGTGTAGTCGAATACAGATGAGGTCAGTAGCAAAAAGTAGACATCTGTATTCGACTACAACACGTTGTAGCCGAATACAAACAATAAGTAAGTGTTAAGATCTTCAAATTTGTATTCGACTACAGGATGTTGTAGGCGAATACAAATATCAAGTCAGTAGCTAAAACTGGACTTTTGTATTCGACTACATGTTTTGTGTCTTTTTCTTTGGTCTTTTTTTAAGTTTCTACATTTTGTGTCTTATATCTTTTAGAATTGCTAAATAGTACAAATGTATTTTGACAAAATTTCACAAATGCATGTGTAAGATCCAATACCAAGTATCTAGAATTTGACAATTGAATCCATACACCTTAATAATACAGAAACTAGTATTATAGATTAATAATGATTATAATCATTAAAGTAACTTGTAACTACATTTGAACAACATAGTTTACAACTTAATTTAATGAACTATTTAATTAAATTACAATAGCAGTACTACACTTTTAAATTTGTTTCCTAATACATTAGATTACACAATAAAAGTAAAGAACTAAGTACAAAACAGGTCTTGCAGTTCATCCTTTGGTACTGGAACTGTGCATCAGTCACCTAATATTTTTAACCATCCCAATTTCTCTATAAAATACTCGACTTTTTCGTGTTTGGAATTCGTTATTTGTCACCGTTCTTCTTCACTGTAAGTTCGATTTGAGTGAAACCAACACCAAAACGACCGTGTGAACGGTGATTGTATTATCCCTTGATTATTTTCCAATTTAGGGTAAGTTTATTTGATTCAATTTCGAAATTGACCTTTTTAGAGTGTCTTTTCATAATTTATTTGACTTTTACCCATAAACTGTCAAGTTAGATCCATTGAAGGATAATGAGTCAAAGAACAAAGGCTTTTCTTACGCACTCATATTCGCATGTAAAAACGTTGAAAAAAGGTAAGGGGTGAAATGGTGTTTGGTTTCATGAGTATATTTTAATGTGGGATGAACAGGAAAACCATATTTCCCAATAATTCATTAGTGATTCCCTACGCACGGCGGTAGCCCTATTTAGTAATAATTGAATTAATATGACTAGTTAGGGTTTGTAGGATTAAAATATGGATTAGAAACTTTTATTAGGTGTTGTTTGATTTAAATTTTGCAACTGTTTGGTATATGTGAAGAAAGTTTAAGTTTTTATTTTTTAATGTGTTGAAAGTCTTATTTATGATATATATGTGATAAAAGTTGAATTTATGTGTGTCATATATGAAGGTTTTAAATTCTATATGTATGTGACGAAAGTTAAATTTTTTATGATATACCAAATTAAAGTTTTTATTTTTATGATACTTTTATGAATATATGATTTCTTGATATATGTAGTGGAAGTTTTATGAATATATGATCTTCATGATATGTAGGGTGGAAGCTTTGATTTTTATGATGATTGTTTATGAATATTTGATTTTCATGATAAGAACCTGTGATGTATGATCTTAGTGATATTTGAATAAGGTGATGATTTAGTATAAGTTTTTTTGGATCAGTTGACCTAATCTTAGTAGGTTGTGTGGGAATGATCAATTTTGATAATACATCATAATGTCATGGCATATGCATCTTAGTGGGTTGTATGGGAATATTTTATTTTGATAATGCACCATCATGTCATGTCATATGCATCTTCTTGGAAGTTGTCTTTGTGTCAGGTTTATTGTTACCCATTGATATGGGTGATTCTTTGTTTGGAAGTTGGCTTAGAGGTAGGTATTATATCTAAATCATATAGTTATTAGGAGTATGCATAGCATTGCACCATCTTGTGATTGTTTTGTTGTGGTTAATGTGTATCTAATGTGTAATAATTTCTCTTAGATTATTTGATGTTATTATGAGATATTGATTTTCCTTGAGTGATTTTGACTTTATAATATGATATTTCCTTGAAATGCTTTGATATATTGTGATGTGTTTGATAAGGCTAGTGTTGATTATTTGCGTGTTCTTCTTACTTATATTATACTATCAGCATGATTTTTAAATCACCTCATTCACTGTTTGTGTTTGACTGGTTTAACCATGCGTTTGCGAAATCGCTGTTATTACAAGTTAACGAGTCTTGAAGTTCAAGTTTGGGAGAAACTCTGCTATGTTAGATGATATTGGGAATAAGAGTTATAATTTGTATTTTACTTATTTAATTAGAGAATACTTTTTGTATGAAAACCATATAAGTACTACTAAGTTTTTATAATTAAGTTAATAAATTATAGCTAAATCAGATTTATTAAGATTGCACTGTTCTATAGGAGGAAAAAGTCTGAAGTATTCCATTTGTGTTTTGAGAAACATAATATCCTAATAACTCATAAAAGTTTTCTTTTATTTTGAAAGAGTTTATATTTATCCGCTGCGAATTTGAGTAAAAGTATGATATAAATTATTATGTATACTATTTTGGGGTTTATGGTTTACTAATTATTTAAATGAACAGCAGTTTAGGTATTCTTACTTTAAAAAAAATTGTAGTAATTTTTCTACGCAACAAGTATTTTTAAGTAATGCTTTGGATCAATAAATCGGGGTGTTACATAATGCATCATTCAACCCCAACTTTTATGCGTAACTCAACAATATCTTAAGTCCATGATGATTTAATCCTAAGTCCTTAATTCAAAGCTAGAACTAGAGGAAACTTAGCCAGAGGCAGAACTTCGAACCAGAGGCAGCGCATTATGGAGTAAACAGATTAGAGGCAGCAGGACCAGAGGCAGCATTACCTGAGACACATGAATCAGAGGCAGCATGTTCAGAGGAACATGGATCAGAGGCAGCATAATCATTAGTCAGAGGATACGTGTATAGAGGCAAAGTTAGAGGATACGTGGCCAGAGGCAAAGTTAGAGGATACGTAACCAAAGGCGGAGTCAGAGGATACGTAACCAGAGGTAGAGTTAGAGGATACATGTCTAAAGGCAGAGTTAAAGGATACGTGGCCAGAGGTAAAGTTAGAGGATACGTCGCCAGAGGCAAAGTTAGAGGATACATGGCTAGAGACAAAGTCAGAGGATACGTAGCCACAGACAAGATGATCAGATGATACATTGATCAGAGACAACATGATTAGAGGATACGTGGACCACAAGCAGCATGACTAGAGGCATTTTCTAATTAGAGACAACATGATCAGAGGATAACTAGATTAGAGATAGCATGATTAGAGTATAACTTGATCAAAGGCAGCATGACCAGAGGCAGTTTCTTATCAGAGGCAACATAATCAAGGAATAATTGGATCAAAGGCAACATGAATATGGGATACTTGGATCAAAAGCATTTCATTAGAGGAAAAATACTCAGAAGTTAACGGATAGAATCAGAGGCAAGATGAAGAAGAATCACTAGAGGAAAAATACTTAGAATTTTAGCACAATAATAAAAGGAAAAACTGAGGAGTAATCATTAGAGGCAAAAATGAAGAAAACCATCAGAGGCGAAAATAAAGAAAAACTACCATAGGCAAAAATACTCTAAGTATGGAATATCAATCAAAGGGAAAATGCCCATAATCTAAATAAAAATCATAGGCAAAACAACATAGGCAAGCAAGAAACGTATTCGAAGCATGCATATTAACTTTAGGCTTAATTTCAGTTTTAGTCCCCTTATTTATACTGATTCACGAAATTGGTCCCTCTATGTTAATAGTCGACAGTTTTGGTCCCTCCCTCAGATTTTTAAACTAAAAAATGGCGATTCGATATATTTTAAATGACGTGACATACAATTCTATGATATAAAGCCATCTAGATCCATTAATTATTCATATGTCATTAATTAAATTAAAAATATGAAAAAATTTCGAAGTTGAAAATTAACTTTTTACGACGTTTTATTCCAATTTCATGAGTGTTGATCACTCTACATAATCATATCATATGTCATGTTATTCAAAACATCTCACGTCATCATTTTTTAGCTAAAAAATTAGAGGGATGGACCAAAATTGTCGACTTTTAAAATAGGGGGACCAATTTCGTGAATCAGTATAAATAAGGGGACTAAAACTGCAATTAAGCCTTAACTTTAAAGGTAAAATATGCACATCTAAACTATGAACCATCTATACAATCATCATAACAATCAGAATTAAATAGCATGCGTGTCTTTTTAAATTCGATTTGGGTGCAGTTTCAAAAACAAATATATGCTCAAATTTCCATTTCCTCGTACTCTCAAAATTTATGAAACTTGATTTACCCCAAATCAATTTCTAATAAGGAATAAAAACTTCATTAAATAATTAACAAAATCCTCATGCTAAAAGAATTTAATGTAACAAAACTCACAACTTTCAAGAATCGTTTTTCAGAATTCCCATTAATTGAAGAAGAAGCTGGTCTCAACAGTTATGGTTTTCTCTTTAAGCTGTGTCCTCTGCTTCAGCTCAAAAATCCCCTTTTTGTTGGTTTATTCCTTTCTTGCTTCACTGATCTGGGTTGATTCTCGAAGATGGAGAGGTAGAATCTGACATGCATAGCTCTAGGGAAGGTCTGAGGGACTTTAGTGAGCTTTTACTTTTGGAAGAGAAGGAAAAATAGATTATTCAGGAGAGATGATGAACAATAACCATGGGGTTTTTATTTTAGACTTGGTTACACGGAGGAGAAGGAAGAATGAGAGAAAATGATTCTGAATTCCCAGAATTTTCCCGAAACGAATAAATGAGGGAAAATGAAAGAAAATTATCTTTTTTGTCCCTTTGACATTTCTCATATTACCTCTTTTCTATTATCATTTTTAATAAAATTCATTATTTCTAAATTAATATGTTAATAAATTTAAAATCTTTATTTTAATAGATTTTTAATTAAGTGAGTTGTTACGGCGTGCGTGCAAATAGTTGTCTTATCTCTCTCACCTCATGTGTTGCTTCTAATTCTTATTTTTCAAAATAGCAAAGAGATTAAACCAACTTAATTAATAAAATATGATAATAATATTGATAGAAATAAAAACATAAATAATTAATAAAAAATAATTAATTTATTAATCCCTAAAATGCCAGCCAATTAAAAAGTAAAAATATCCACATGGTAGTGTCACATAAACTTCAATTAATTAAAATACAGTTGACCTAACAAGATGGAAAACTTTACCTGTACTAAAAGTTGTAGAAGACTTTCATATAGACAAACTAAAATAAAATTTTAAAATTTTATAGGACTAAAAACTTATTTAAAATATCAAAGTCCTCTGTTAAAATATGACTCAAAAGTATCTTTTTCAATTGAAAGGATTGAGAATCCAATAACTATAAACTTATTTAAGATAAAGACTCAAATATACCATTTTTTGTCTTGCTACAATATACCATTTACCAACATAAGAAACTCTACTTAGAAAAGAAACTAGTTACATTTATTTAGTATAAAGCCACTATTTAAAAAAGAAACACGTAACCATACTCAATTAACAGACATTGTAACATCCCGACCCAACCATACTCAATTAACAGACATTGTAACATCCCGACCCTTACCGATATCGGCGATGTTAGTTACGACCTTCTTGCTCCCCCATTTCCCACCTGGAAATCTAGGTCACGGCACGACCTTCTCGCTCCCCCATTTCCCACCTGGAAATCTAGGTCACAGCGATGTTAGTCACGACCTTCTCGCTCCCCCATTTCCCACCTGGAAATCTAGGTCATAACCTTCTCGCTCCCCCCTTTCCCAGGAAATCTAACGAGTTTTTGCCTTCCGTGGGATTCGAGCTCGGTACCTAGGGGATAAATACCGCCTCATCACATTCCCACTACCAATTGGTAGCGGGAATGTGATGAGGCGGTATTTATCCCCTAGGTACCGGACTCGAATCGTAAGGGTCGGGATGTTACAAAAAAGGCGTCTTTTTATGTAACACCCCTGGAAATCTAACGAGTTTTTGCCTACTCTCAGTGTATTAGTACTATAGATTTAATTTAATTTTGGCTATCTATCTCCTACCCATCTATATTATTGTAATCCCTAAACTACTATATTCCTTACATGTCATCTCTGCAAATCTCCTCACTTTTCTACTGAAAATATTGTGTACACTTATATTTCCTCTCTTAACATCTTTTTTCTCATTTTGTATACACTCTTATATTTCCTTTCGTAATACCTTTACCACTAAATTTTGCAATTTCTTTTACCATTAACATATTACCAATCTTTCCACTACTTTTTTCTATTAGCCATTGTTCACTTGTCCATTCACATTGGTTTTATTATGATAATTAATATGGCATAAAGCATGAATGAGATGGTTCTTCAACAAGGTGTGTATTGTATTCACCTATTTTTACATGCATTTTTTTGTATGTATAAATTTATTAAATACTGATTATTTTCTTGATTTTATGGTCTTTTAATGTTTTCCATCTATCCAAGGGTTGCTTCAAATATTTCTATAAAGTAATATATTTCGATTTCTTTTTCCGCTCATTTGTTTCCTATTTACTGGCTTCATTTGTTTCATTCAATATATGTATTAATTCTTTTTAATGTTTTTAATTTTGTCAATACAAGTATAATAATTTTGAATCAATGTTTAAAAGTAAAGCACTTCACCGTGACAAGTAAAAGAAAAAAAAAACAAACAAACAAACTTTCTTATTGCCGCTAAATTACAATATTCTCTACATTATAAATATATGTAGTGTTAGTCACTTGCATTCCTCTCTTGTCACATATGTTGCTTATGGGTTAGGAATTGAGAGCTTTGATTTATTGTCACTCTGTGCTTGATGGTATAAAGTTATATTCGAGACTTTAGAGAAAGGCAATTTACAATTAGTAAGTAAATGTAATAAAAACATAATGTTGTATGTAACAATACCATTTAAAATTAATTATGCAAAATAAAAATTTAAATTTTATATATTAAAAATTTAGTTATGGGAGGAACAACTTCATGTAAGTTCAAGAAGAATGCAATGAAATTTACATAAAATCTATCAATGGCAGAACTTCAGACTTGAAATCAAATAATAATAATGAAAGTAAGTAGGAGATCTAACCATATGTGTCAACCACATTGGGGAATACAACTATATAGCTATTTAATATAAATATATTTTACAACTTGATTAAATTCTATAATTAAGATATTTTCGTTTATGTTTATATTTATAATTTATAATTATTTTAATTTAGTATTTAATTTACTTTAAAATATAAAATCATGCAGCACATGGATATTATCTCTGTTTATAATTAAAAAAAATGATTTTGGCTAAAACTACCCTTAAAATGCTTTAAATCTTATTGTCCTTAAGATACTTTAACAATTGAACACTCTATCAAGGTTTATATAATTTTTGTTATTGATTTTATTAAAAGGCAGTTTTCTTATTTATATTGACATGAAGACCTAAAATGAGTTAATTATGAGGAAAAAACAAATAATATTTTAAGTCAAGACTTTATAATAGTTTTTAGTTTTATTTGTGTTTAATTTGAATTGTAATAATTTTAGTTAAGTGGTGTAAGCTCAATATGAGTCTAGAGAATTGGTTTTTGCCCCATTCTAGGAATAGGATAAATCTTTCTCAAGAGTCTCATTTTGAATAAGTTTCAAATGAATTAGAATTCTTTAATGAGAATTGTGAGTGAGATGTGTCTCCTCTTTGAGTTTTTGAATTAGAACTTGCTTGGATCTTATCAATGGCTTTTTTTACCATTGTGGCAATTCTATATTGACTTCTTTACCATTGTGGCGATTTCATCATTGATTGTGGTGCCTTCTCCATCTAACCGATGTTTGTTTCTTTCTTTTCCCTTTTATTTTATCACTTTATTAGAAGAAACCACTTAGTTAGATCTTCAATCTTGTTGTGCTTAAGATACTTTAACAATGGAACACTGTATCAAGGTTATATCATTTTTTGTATAATTTTAGTTATTAATTTTCTTAAAAGGGATTTTTCTCATTTATATTGTATTTAACTCATGATATTGAATTTAACATATATTAATGTTCATTTTTCAAATGAATGTGTTGATAACCATTATTGTGTCACGTTTTGCTAGTGCTTCTATTTCATAAGGAAGTTCATGCTATTTGCTCTCAACAAGGTAACGAAAAATATAGGCAAACATTTATTATCTTGCTTTAGAATGGTGCATTCTTTTAACTTGAATGAACTTTTTTTGGGTACATAAACTTGAATGAACTTTTGGTTTGATGCATCATTTGTTGGACTTGCTATCTATTTTTTTTTTTTTATAAAATCTTCCCTCTCATTCAAATTATTCTATTATTATTATAAAGAATGAAAAAAAAAGCATGGTGTAATTAAATACATAGGACAAAATTAATGTAAGAATATAAACTATGATAATGTTAAAGTAACATAATGTAATCTTTAACAGAAAAGTTGACTTATTTTGACGGAAGACTTTGACTTTGAAATAAATAATATAATTTATATTAAAATAATATGTTATTTTTAAGTTTCGAAAAACTTAAAAGTAATCAATTTATGTTATCGAAAAATATTAATGGGTTGAGTTACGGACTAGGTCGCTCTCTTTAAGACGTTTCACGGCACTGCCCAAATTGTGCAAGGCAGACTATCAACAACGAAGTCCCCAAGATAAAACAGCTCAGATACACTGTATCGGAGTTCTACTGCACCGTAGAAAACCATTCTAGAATTACACCCTCAATATGGCAGCCAGATGGTTGCCACTCATAATATGGTACTATGACCACTCGAAAGAAATAGAAGAAGTGAGAAAAAAAAGGGGGAGAAGTAGAGAAAAGCCTCAGATGCGAACAGTTTTTGGTGTGCTTTTCCAACTGAGGAGAACCCTCTATTTATAGAGAAAATTTGCAACTGGATCAAAGAAAAACTAGCGATCCATCAGTCCAGATTCACAAAATGTGTGTTCTAGGTTTTTGACCACAGAAACGTGCGCTCCAAACTATCCTAGGTTTTTGACTGGGCAACAATTAGATGCGTGAGTCCAAAGATTAGGGTTTGAATGAGCAAACAGATGCACGAATTCATGAAAGAAGACTGGATAAGATGTTGAATGTTGACTTGGTGGAGGACAATTACGTACTTAGCGTATCAATGAGAGATAAAAAAACAAGCATTCGTTTAATATTAAATAAATAATCAATTTATTAATTTTTCATATACAAAAAAATATATACACCACTCAGCCCAAGCCAAGGTCCGACCTAGCAGGACAGCGGCAGCGCGCGTGGTGGTCAATTTTTGCATGCGTTCTTCATCCTTCACAAAATAGGGGTACCCCTTGGGGCACACCCCAAATTTCATACCTCCACCTTTTAAACACTACTAGTGTGTGCTATCCCTCATATGTGGGACTTCCTTATTTTTCAATTCATACCAACACTAACTCTCATTAATGTCATCATTATTTCCAACAATCTTCCATTAATATCATCATCATTTCCAACAATCCCCCACTTGAATTTAAAAAGAAGGTTTCTGAAATAGCGTCAAACGTTTCTATAAGATTGTGCATAAACAGAGGTATCTCTTGACTTGAACCTTTTCATAGCAAGTAAGAATGAGATTCAACAAGAGTAACTTGTAGTCTTGAACTCTATCTATGACATCAAACCCATACGCAACCTTTTCATTGGGTGTACTCTCAAAAGCTCGTACATGTATGGCCCTACACGTGTATCCCAGTATAGTGAACGTTCTAGGAATTATGCCTCGAAATTCCATAGTAAGCGGCCCCACTTCCACATTCACATAGGTGAGTCTATCAAGAGTACTCCTGTAGCTAGGTACTCCACTCCACATAGAGTATAGATCTCATTAATTGTTTCTATTATCTCATACTTTTATCGCTTCAGGAATCATGCTTCTCTATAATATAACATGTTCATCTCATATCATTATGACTTCTTATTACCCATTGAACCTAATTCTTGGGATCTCTAGTCTTTTAGGTTGGGTTACTATCATGAGTGACTCACTGATCCATAGGCAATAATCTCATCCTTTTGGATGTATTTATGACTTTCTCTCTAGCTAATTCTTTCATCAAAGGATTTGCTAAATTTTCATCAGTGTATACATAATCCACTATAACATCTCCTTTAGAAAGTAATTCTCTAACTATGTTGTGCTTACGACGTATTTGTCATCTCTTACCGTTGTAATAATGATTCTCAATCTTTGGAATAGTTGTGGTACTATCGTAGTGGATCAACACAGCGTGCAAAGGTTTTTCCCATAAAGGGATCTTAGCTAGCAAGAATCTCAACCAGCTTGCTTCTTCACTAGCAGTAGCTAGTGCTATCATTTCAGACTCCATAGTGGATTGAGTCAGTATCGTTTGTTTCTTCGATTTCCAAGATACAACACCACCAACTATACTGAAAATATAGCCACTAGTTGCTTTGGAGTCATCTGATAAGGTGTTCGAATCAACATCACTGTATCCTTCGAGGACGACAGGAAATCTTTGATAATGTAATCTGAGACTCACGGTCCTTTTTAGGTATCTCGTGACTCTTTCGATAGCATGCCAATACTCCATAATAGGTCTACTAGTAAACCTGCACAACAATCCCACGGCGTAGGCAATGTCGGGTCTAGTACAACCAATGGCATACCTGAGGCTACCAATGATGCTCGCATATTCAGTTTGTCTAACACCTTCACTAGTGTTCTTGAAAAGTTTCACACTTGGGTCATATGGTGTGCAAGCAGGTTTATTGTCAAAGTATTTATATTTCTTTAGGATCTTTTAAACATATATAGTGAGACTGATCCAAAGAAATTCCCTTTTCTGACCTAGTAATCTTGATTCCAAGGATTACACTCGCTTCTCCGAGGTCTTTCATATCAAAGTTATTACTCAAATGATTTCACACTATTTACAACATGAATGTTTGAACCAAATATGAGTAAGTCGTCTACATAGAGACATATGATAGTGCAAATTCCATTTTCAGATTTGTAATAAATAGATTTGTCACTTTCATTCACTTTAAACTCACTCTATATAATCAAGTTATCAAATTTTTCATGTCATTGCTTAGGAGCTTGTTTAAAACCATAAAGAGACTTATCTAACTTACAAATCTTATCTTCTTGCCCATGAATTACAAAACCTTCAGGTTGTTCCATATAAATTTCTTTTTCCAGGTCACCATTTAAAAAGGTTGTTTTAACATCCATCTGGTGTATCACCAAGTTATGAATAGCCGCAAGTGATATGAGCACCCTAATGGATGTTACTCTAGTGATTGGTGAAAAAGTGTCGAATAAATCTATATTTTCTCTTTTTCTAAAACCTTTGGCTACAAGGTGTGCCTTGTATTTATCAATAATTCCATCGGATTTTAGTTTCTTTGTCAAGATCCATTTACAACCTATTGGTTTGCAACAAGGAGGCAAGTCTAGTAAATGCCAGGTCTTGTTAGACTCTAGAGAATCCATTTCATCTTTTATAGCTTCTTGCCATAAATCTGCATCCAATGATGACATAACTTCTTTAAGATTTGCAAGATCCTCTTCTAAATTATAGGCCATATATTCGGGTTCATAATCTTTAGAAACTCTTACTCTCTTACTTCTTCGAGTTTCTGTTTTGTCTTGTTTGTTGCTTTTAGTGCTTCTTGTCAAAGGAACGTGACTAGGTTCGCTGCCCCCACTATTTCTCGATTTGAAAGGGAATTTATTTTCATAGAAGTCAACATCATTTGACTCTATGATCAATTTCGCATTTAGGTCATAAAACCTATATGCTTTACTGTTTACTGCATACCCTATGAATACACATTCATAAGCTCTACAAGCGAGTTTAATTCGCTTGGGATCAGAGATTCTGACATAAGCCAAACAGCCCCATGTTCGAAGATAAGACAAGCTGGGTTGTCTTTTCTTCAATATCTCATAAGGAGATGTTTGGTTTTTAGATTTAGGAACTCTATTCAAAACATAGCAAACAGTCAAAATAATTTCCTCCCACCAGTAAGATGCAGCACCAGAGTTAAACATAAAAGCAACATCTAGTTAAGTAAGAGTTATATTCCTTCTTTCAACTTTACCATTCATTTCAGATGAATATGGTGCAGTAGTTTCATGTATAATTCCTTGCATTTTATAAAACTCATTAAATAAACTGGAATCATACTTTGTTCCTCTATCACTACGAAACATCTTAATCTTTTTACTAAATTGATTTTCAATTTCAGTTACAAAGATCTTAAACATGTCGAGCGCTTCACTTTTATTTTTCATTAGATATACAAAAGTATAGTCAGAGCTATCGTCAATAAAAGTGATGAAATAATGCTTTCCGTTTGTGGTTAACGTCCCATCAAGTCTACATATATCAAAGTGTATTAAGTCTAAATGTTCAGATTCTCTAACTACTGATTTATGTGAACTCTTAGTTATTTTAGCTTGACTGCCAAAATCACATTTTTCAATATCCTTTAAAGATAACTTTGGAATTAAGCATAAGTTACGTAAGTTTGAAATCACACGTTTGTTCATATGATAGAGTCTAGCTTGCCAAATATTAAAATCACACAACATGTAAGCAAAAGGAAACATTTTATTGATTTCGACATTCAATTTAAACATGGCATCAGAGGCGTATCCTTTCCCAACAAAAATACCATTTTTAGAAATGGTGTACATATTTGCCTCTATAGACTGAGTAAACCCTGCCTTATTGAGAAGAAACCCATAAACCAAATTCTTCCTTATTCATGGAGTGTGCATGACATCCTTCAGAATTAAGGTCTTTCCATAGGTGAATTTTAGTTCCACATCTCCAATACCAGCAACATTAGTGGTGTGGGAATCTCCCAACAACACTTTCTTATCTTCAGCAGCAGTGTATGTTTTAAACATAGCACGATCAAAACATACATGGCGTGAGGCACCAGTGTCTATCCACCATCCATCTGATCCACTAACAAGGTTGATTTAAGTTATCATAGCAATGAATTGCTCTTCTGTCAAGTTACTCTGCTGAGTAGGGTTTGGCTTGCTCCTACACTTGCATGCCATATGACCTTCTTTTCCATAATAGAAGCAGAGAAAAAGGGAATTTCTATGAGGTGGATGCTGCTTTATAATTGAGAACTTTGGAGGGTTCCCATTCTTGATGTTGTTCTTTATAGTGTGATTCTGATTCTTAAGTTGTTTGTTGTTTGGCTTCAGAACCGCTCTGATGAATTTCTTCTTTTTGTTATTAGCAATAAGAAGAACTTCATCTTTCTGGTCTTGCTTACGGGATTCTTCCTCAATTCTGAGGTGGGTTATCAGACTTTCAAGAGAAAATTCTTTTGTTTATTATCTGAGAGAATTTTTAAAATCATTCCAAGCAAGGGGGACTTTGTCAATAATAACAGAAATTTGAAACTATTCATCGAGGGACATATCTTCAGAGATGATCTCGTGAGCAATTTTCTGGATTTCATGAGACTCAGCTTCCACTGATCTATCATCTGATATTTTAGGTAACGGCTAACAGCATACTTTTTGGCTCCAACTTCCTTAATATCATATTTCTCCTTTAGTGCATCTCAAACATGTTTAGCAGTATTGTTGTTGGAAGTAGAAGAACCTATCCCACTAATTTCATCGGTAGACATGGCAGTATGAAACGTCTTAAAATTCTTATTTTTGAGTTTTGAAAAACTTTAAAAAAATTAATTTATGCCACCAAAAATATTATTGGGTTGAGTCGCGGACTAGGTCGCTCTCTTTAAGACGTTTCACGACACTGCCCTAATTGTGCAAGGCAGACTATCAACCACAAAGTCCCTAGGATAAAACAGTCCAGATACATTGTATCGGACTTCTACTGCACCGTAGAAAACGGTTTTAAAATTACACCCTCAATATGGCAGTCAGATGGCTGCCACTTGTAATATGGTACTATGACCACTCGAAAGAAAAAAAAGTGAGAAAGAAAGGGGGAGAAGTAGAGAAAAGCATCAGATGCTAAGAGCTTTTGGTGTGCTTTTCCAATTGAGGAGAACCCTCTATTTATAGAGGAAATCCGCAACTGGATCAAAGAAAAACTAGCGATCCATCAATCTAGTTTCACAAAACGTGCGCTCCAAACTATACTAGGTTTTTGACCGAGCAATAATCAGATGCGTGAGTCCAAAGATTAGGGTTTGACCGGGCAATAAATAGATGCACCAATTCAAGGACGAAGACTATATCAGATGTTGAATTTTGACTCGGTGGAGGGCAATTACGTAATTAACGTATCAATGAGAGATAAAAACGCAAACATTCGTTTAATATTAAATAAATAATTAATTTATTCATTTTTCATATACAAAAAAAATATATACACCACTCAGCCCAATCCCAAGCCAAGGCCCACTCGGCCGAACAGCGGCAATGCGCGTGGTGGTCAATTTTTGCATGCTTCATCCTTCACCAAATTGGGGTACCCCGTAGGGCACACTCCAAGTTCCATACCTCCACCTTATAAACACTACTAGTGTGTGCTATCCCTCATATGTGGGACTTTCTTATTTTTCAATTCACACCAACACTAGCTCTCATTAATGTCATCATTATTTCCAACAATCTTCCATCAATGTCATCATCATTTGCAACATAATATATATCTTATATTCACATCATTTAATCATTTATTTAAATTAAAGTAAATATCCATATGATATTATTTAATATATTTTTTGGAGAAGATTTATCATATATATACATACACAAACATAGACAAAATACTTAATGATTTATAGAGGATCATTGAAGAAAAGGAAGAAGTTAAAAATAATGATTAGTAAACAGCAGTTTGTTATGGTAGTTTTGGTTGTAGTTCTTCTATTCTCAATAGATATGTAGACAATTTGCATAATAAAATTTGAATCTTCCATATATTACTTCTCTTATGCATATTATATATTTATTATACTAATATTAGTGTTCTCAATAGATATGGCTAAAATTGTACTTTCAATAGATAATTATTTTTCCAGTTGTGCCCAAATCCGTGATTGTAATTTTGCATTAGTAAAGGCTATTTGCAATCAGAATGTCACCCAAAGGCAAATAATGTTTTAACTTGTTACAAATTTGTTGCTGATAAACTAGGAAGTTAAAGCTTTTCTTCTTGTTTGAAGAAAACATTATGTTTCATAAATATAAGTAAGCTTCTTAGAAGGAAATAAAATATGAATTGTTATCAAGAAGTGGATTGATAAATTAAAGCTAAAGAACCATTGCCAAAATAGATGATAAATAATGAAACATAAAACATAAATGTGTTTGATCCAATTATAATTTTGAAAAAGAAACAACTCTTATTCAAAATTTGAAGTAATAATTTTGTAATTAAAATTACGGATGCGATTCTTTATATTTTTCTCCATATTTCAAATTAGCAGTTTATGTTTTGTTTTGAAGTTGACCCTTTAATTCTCGAAAGATACAAGACTTGATCATTTATTTTAATTTACATTTAACTTCATTAAAAAAATCTCACGTGTCTAATAAGTTGGTGATGTATGCATAACATTTTTGCGGTAGCAAATCTAGACCAACTAATTATAGTTTTTAATTCATTTTTATAAAAAGTAAAAATTCAAATTAAAATTATTAAGGTTGTTCATCTTTTTCATAAAACTATAAATCAAAACCCATAAAAACCTAAAATAAAACCCAAATTGAAATCAATCATAAGATTTTTAGATTTCTTCAAACTCATACATATGAAACTCATAGATACATATGTTATTCCACCAATTCGAGGAAAGACATATAATTTTTGCATCGAAGTCATAATATTGCCGTTACTTGGTTCCAATCTACAAGAGTCGCGGAGAATGAAATGAGATAGATAAATGGTAACACCTTTCCTCAATCTCCAAATCAATAAAATGATTTAATGAATACCACACAAGCTAAGTTGGATCCAATTATGAATGAATATCCGTCATTCAAAGGCGGTGGAAATAAGAAGGATTTGTCGGAATCAAGAGAGAGGAAAAAATTAATAGTAAGAACTAATAAAAGAGAAAACATAATCACTAATGAGAATTGGATATTTTCTTCGCGTCGTTTGTATGGTTTTTGACAAACCTAAAAAACTTAAGTGATTTTCATTTGGGTTTTAATATATGAGTTTTTGTCTTAATTTTTGGATTGTTGAAGAGAAAGAACCTTAATAATTTCAATTTCAAATTTTAAATTGTAATACAAAATTAAAAAAGTAATTGGTTCAATAATTTTTCCCAACCTAAAAAATGGATCAGACTTAGAGAATTGTAAACATAATTCTTTTCCATTTTTATAACAGTAAATTAAAAATATTGATGGTATTAAATTGACTTTGTTTATAGTATCTAACCAAACATAATTAATATTTAATTTGAATTCACCGTAGATGGACAAAATAAAATTCTTGACAATAATTGTAGATGAAAACTTTTGTTTTTTCTGACTAAAAGGTGTTTATAGAATGTCATACATGATAATACGTTAGATAAAAATAAAAACGTGGAAACTAATAAGAGATGTGATCGTCTCAACAAAGAATATAAATTGTTTCATTCACTTGTCTATGAATAAATTCAACCTAAGAGTTTGTAAAATAAAAAGAAAATAAAATTTTACAATTTTGAATAATAATATTAAATTCAATAACATTACGCTAAGAGTCATGAGAGGAGTCTACAACAATTTTAGAATCGAGCTTGGAATCAACAAGGCCCAATTAGAGCTCCTAAACCCATTCCAAATCAAGAAGGAGACCCGTGGCTTGTCTTACATAAACGGGAGGATTATACCATGCACCCCACACCTATATCTACCATCCCTCAAGACACATGAAAATACAATTTTATCTTTTTAATAATTTATAATAAGTTTCAAAATTGATAGTTTCGGAAGTTTAAAATTTTCGAAACAAGGATTACATTTCAAAAATTTGGAAAGTTTCGAAATTTTCCAAATCTGGAAAGTTTCGAAATTTTCCAAATCTGGAAATTTTTTAAATAAGGATTATATTTCGAAAATTTGGAAAGTTTCGAAATTTTCCTATTTCGAAAGTTTTGAATTTTTCGAAAATGCTGAAATTTTCTATATCGGAAGTTTCGAACTGTTGGAAAGTTTCGAAAATTCTAGAAATTGTCATTTCGAAACTTTGGAAATTTTCGAATATTTTGGAACGAGGGGTGAAAAAATAAGAAGTTAAAAAATTTGAAGATTTTATAAAAGGCAAAATTGTATTTTCACGTTGATTGAGTGGCAGGTATAAGTGTGGGGGTGCATAGTATAATCCTCGTACGACCATAATAGGAGAAATCCAATCTGTTTTTGCTAGCATAAATTGTACTTCATCATTACGAATACAAATACCAATGCGAACTCTATTTTGACTTTGGGAGAAAGAGACATGACATTACAATTATAACGACCTGCAACAGATTTTTTCCACGTAGCGCTACTTCTGCCAGCAACAACTTGTTCTAGCCGCAGCCAAACAGCCTGCTCGTGCTGACAGTCCCGCAGTTAGTGAATTGCACGATTGCAAACTTGCTCCAGAAACATAAAAATATTAGCAACAACTATCGAATTTAGCACCCAAAAAATCTACTATATTGCATCAATCCAAACAAAGCTTTAGAGTTCAAAGAGCTTGATGTTTATGATTGAAGAAAAAAATTAAAATCAAAGATGAATGAACAATATTCAAATTTTACCACATTTGGATTTTAAAAAAAAAAAATTGGGGGATCAAATTGTTTCAAAAAATTATTGTAGGACTTAATTTTTTTTTTCATTTACAACTATATGACTGGTGGACTATCACATAATCTAGTCACAACTCAAAATCATGATAATTATATATTTTTTTTGGAAATTTTAAAAAAATCATGTCTCACATACATGATAACCCAATTGAAACCAATATCATGATTTGGTTTAGATTAAAAAAAAAAAAACGGGCATTTTTTCAAATCTAAACCAATAAATATTAATTGAATTGATTAATAGTGTTACCAAAAACCGACCCAACACAACTAACAACATCCTATACAAACTAGCTAACACCCTACACACTTCGGTATCTGTCGATTTGCTTTTTTTTTTTACACTTAAGTGCATTCACATTTATTGATTTTATTTATATACCATTTATTAGATTTTTTTTAAATAAATCCACCAGTAAATATTGCTTAATAACACAATGAGGAAATTTATATATAAATAAAAAATAAATAATGAAGAAAAGAAAAATGACAAAAAGAATAACTCAAATAAAGTAGTTTTTAGGTAGGTTTTTTTAGGAAAAGTTCATAGAAGATAAGAATTAAGGAGTTAAGATTTTTTTTAACTCAAACTGCAAAGGACATTTTTATAAATAAAAAAATAAATTACACCAAAAATGGTGTATATTCTTTATTTTTTTTTGTGATTTCTGGAATGTTACCTCTACTAAATGTAATCCTACTGGAGACACTAAATTGTGGCACCTCTTGGAGAGATTGAAATATAGTCTTTATTATTAATAACCAAAAAACAAATAGATGCAGCAAAACAACTCTTCATTCAAAACGACGTCCGTTTAATCAACATTAATTAATCATAAAGAAACCCACCGAACATCAGAAGCTCCACCCGATTGACCCAAAACCCGGATTCCATATTCCAAATTTCTGAGTCGGTGAACTCGGAAGACTACAAAGACTCAAGAGGCCAACACACTGTGCGCACTCAAACGGATCACCTTTCTTGCATTTCCCCTTCCAGCAAAAATTTCTTTCAACAGGTAAAAATGTTTAATTTCTATTAATGTTGTTTAGAATCTTTCTTTTTCATTTGAATGTGTATTGATTAACTTTTTTATTTTTCTCTTCAATGCTTTATTTTGTACATTTCTGTTTTTATTACAGAGTAGAAGAAACTGATATGTAAAGCCATCCAAATGACGTGCAAAGGCCAGCAATACAGCACTGTCCATGTCAAATTAAGCGCTTAAAATTGGTAATTTCTATTAAGGTGAGAATCTTTCTGTCCTTCTATTTGCATGCTTAGTTTGGATTAACTCTTTATTTCAATCTATAATGTGTTGTTATGTGTTTTGTAGTAAATTTGCATTTCTATTAAGGTGAGAATCTTTCTGTCCTTCTATTTGCATGCTTAGTTTGGATTAACTCTTTATTTCCATCTATAATGTGTTGTTATGTGTTTTGTAGTAAATTTGCTCAACAAAGAATGCCAATAGTTGATGCGATGCTCAGTTGCAAAGGTGAACCATTATTATTTACACCATTCTTCATAATTTCTATTAATGTTGTTTAGAATCTTTATTTTTCTTTTGAATGTGTTTTGATTAACTTTTTTTTGTTATTTTTTTCTTAAATGCTTTATTTTGTAGGTTTCTGTTTTTATTACAAAGGAGAAGAAGACCGATAGGTAAAGCCATGCAATTGATGTACAAAGGTGAGTCATTAGAGCTTAATTGCGCTAGTGCTAGAAATGCTAATTACTATTAACGTGAGAATCTTTCTCTTTTACTATCTGAATTTGTTTTTATCACAGAGTAGAAGAAGCCGGGTAGGTAAAGCCATGGGACTGACGTGCAAAGGTCAGCCATTAGAGCACTATCTATGACTAGCTAATTGAATTATAGCACCAAATTTGTGAATTGGAATGTATCATTCGTCAAACAACGTATAAAATATTAATATTTATACTAATCTTAAAATTAATTATTGACTAAGTTAATTGAGTTGAGCTAAAATTAAAATAAAATTTTTAAAATGGACTAAATTTTTTTATTGAATAAAATGTGTTTTTTATTATGACTTCGACTGGTCAACCTACTCTACTCCATAGTAATAGTAGGTTGAACATCTCAGCTCTCTTCACAAAAAACGACGGACTAAATAGACCGTGACCAGACCTAACTCATTTTACTATCACTAATTTTGACCCCTCACACAAAAACATCAAGCTCCACCATTATCTGCATTTATGTTAAATACAACTTCGATTAAAGATTTTAATTATAACTCATGTACCACCCGTGGATTGAATAGGTTTTGGTGTTTTGATCATACCTTCCACGTGCCCATTTCGAAGATCTACTTTCACAAATTGCTTTTGTAGTGGTTTCCATTTTTATTAATTTGCTGATATGTAAATGCAAATGCAAATGCAAAGGTGAGGCTTTGTCCTTAATTGCTAATTTGATCAGAATCTTCAATTGCTTTAACAAATGTATCACACTCTCTTTGTAGTTAACTTGTTACAAAGAATGACAATCGTTAATGCAATGCTGACTTGCAAAGGTGAGGCTTTGTCCTTAATTGCTAATTTGATCAGAATCTTCAATTGCTTTAACAAATGTATCACACTCTCTTTGTAGTTAATTTGTTACAAAGAATGACAATAGTTTATGCAATGCTGACTTGCAAAGGTGACACACCATTGAAGGTGGTTGTCTTTAATACAAAGAAGAAGTACAGCAACAAGTTAGTGATATGCTGATTTGCAAAGCTAAAAGTGAGCCACTTATTCTTTATATTTTCGTTTATTTTCTTTGCTTGATTCATGTGACTAGGTAGTGTATAAATAGAACATAAATCAATGTCAATAATCATTCTCATAACACCCTTGTTGCACTATCATTCTCTATTCTATTTATATTTCAATTTTCACTTCACCTATTCCACCACCATCCCCATTAGACAAGAAATAACCATTCTCTCTTTCTCTCCTATCTATTATACAAGAATAGGAGAAAGTTAAAAACAATGACTAATATACAGAAATTTATTATAGCAGTCTTCGTCGTGGCTCTTCTATGCTCAACAGGTATGTAGGCAATTTGCATAATAGAGTTTGAATCTTCATTATAATATTTCTCCTATGCATATTAATTATTAATTAAACTAATATTACTCTTCTCAATAGGCATGGCCAAAATTCTACTTCGTACAATGAAATGTTTTTCTAGATGTGCCCAATATCGTGATTGTAGTTCATTTTGCACTGGTCAAGACTAGGTGTTGGGGGATTGTATTCCAAACCTGAATAATGTTTTAACTTGTTGGTTACAAATTTTAATATTTGAAGTTAGGGCTTTTCTTCTTGTTTGAAGAAAACATTATGTTTTATAAATATATGTAAGTTTCATTAGAAGGAAATCAAACATGAAATGCTATCATAAAGTGTGAGAAACAAATCGCAAAAATATAATTAGAAAATTAGAGAATACCTAATGAAACGTAAAAGTATGTTATCATCGTATATAACATAAAATATTTCGTCTCTAAGAGATGAAATAATGAATGTGGAATCCAATTTTGAAGAAAACCATCGATTTAAAATTTGAAGTAATAACCTTGCAGCCAAGTTTATTGTGATCCTTTAAATTTGACACTTTCTCTAAAATGGTAATTTAAAAAAAAAAAATCCCCAAATGAACCCTTAAAATATAGTTTTAAAACTCGGCTAGTAGAGTCATAGGATCAAATAAGCAATTGACCCGACATATATTGATACAAAAATATTCATCCAAAGATCCTCAGCAGGAGGTCCATCCCATACAATAAAAGTTCATTTATGTAACCATTTCAACTCAACTATTTGAGTTTATTGAATATTTAATTTTTAATCTGTATACAATTTGCATAATAGATTTTGAATCTTTCATAAATTGTTTCGCTTATGCATATTATTTATTTATTACACTAATATTACTCATCTTTCTAGGTATGGCCAGAGTTCAACTTCACTTAGAGAAATGCTTTGCAAGATGTGCTCAAATCCCTCTTTGTAACTTATTCTGCACTAACAAGGGATTTTTGCAAGGATTGTGCACTGCAAACAATTATATTTTATTGTGTTGTTGCTACAATCTATAGGGTGATAAACTTGTAACTTAGAGCTTTAATTTCTTCTTATTTGAAGATAATATTATGCTTTATAAATATAAGTAAGCTCCATTAAAAGCAAATAAAACATGAAATATTATCATAAAGTATCAATGACAAATTTTAGGAAAAGTGTGAATCATAAATTAGGAGATACATATTTATTTTTGAAAATATAAAATAATATTAAAAGCATTCGAAGCAAAAGATGTGCCTCAATAAAGAGTTTGATACAAAATTATAGGAATAATTACAGACACTATCCCACAGACAAAACTCCAAATTATAGGTTTTTAATTAATTTTTATTAAAAGTAAAAAATCCAAATTAAAATTGTTAAAAGTCCTTCATCTTCTTTGTAAAGCTATAAATCAAAACCCATAAAATCCTAAAATAAAACCCAAATTTAAATCAATTATAAGTTTTTTAGATTTCTTCAAACTTATTACTCCACCAATTCGAGAAAAGACATATAAGTGAAGCTTTGCACCGAAGTCATAATATTGCCATTGTTTGGTTCCAATCAAGAATGAAAAGAGATAGGCGAATGGTAACATCTTTCCTCAATTCCCAAACCAATGAAATGATTTAATGAATACCACACAAGCTAAGCTAGATCCAATTATGAATGAAAAACAGTAATTCAAAGGTGGTTGAAATAAGAAGGTTCTGTCGGAATCAAGAGAAAGAAAAACATAATTAGTAGTAAGAACTAATAAGAGGGAAAACATAATGACTAATGAAGCTTGAATATTTTCTCGGTGTCAAATTTATAGGTTTGGACAAACCTAAAAAATTTCAATGATTTTCATTTGGGTTTTAATATATATGAGTTTTTGTGTTTTAATTTTTGGGTGGTTGAAGAGAAAGTACCCTAATAATTTCAATTTACAATTTTAAATTTTTCCAACCTAAAAAATGAGCCAGACTTCAAGAATTGTAGACATAATTTTGTAAATTAAAAATATTGATGGTATTAAATTGATTTAGTGTATCTAACCAAACAAAATCAATATTTAATTTGATACACAATAAAAGGAGAATTAGATTGATTTCATGAATTAATTGTAGATGGAAAAGTATCAATTAAATCGGTATTCTCCAACAACTTGTTCTAACGTTAAAAGTGTCAATTAAACCATTAATGCATAATCGATATCGATATACACTTTTGACAGAGTAAAATAGCATTAATAAGAGAAACATTCCATGACTTTAGGCCATTTGGTTATGCTTACCTAGATGACCTAACAAGTGTTTATGGATCGGTTATCGATCTATTCTACAATATTGTATCAATCCAAACAAAGTTTTAGAGTTCAACAAAATTGTTGTTCATAATTGATGAAAAAAATGAAAATGAATGAATAATGAACGATAGTTAAAATTTAATGATGTTTGGATTTTAAAAAAATTCGGGATCAAATTGTCTCAAAAAGTTATTGCATGACCTAAATGTCCCTTGATTTTTTCCGTTTACAATAGACGTAGACCATTACATTACAGATGGACTATCACATAATTCAATCACAATTCAAAATTAAATACAAAGATTGTTCAGGAAATAAGATTGATAGAACGACTAATGTGTGCAATTTATTTTGGTAAAGAACTAAAAAAGTAGAGTTTGATATATCGACTCAACATACCAACACGTTTAACATGTGGTCAGTGCGGGTTAAGACCAATTTTCTTGATCCATTTAAATTTATGGTATGTGTGGAATAGACCGTTTAAATTGTGGATTAAACAGTTTAATTATGCAGATTTGCAGGTTGGTCTATAGTCCGTATTACTATAGTTTTTTTAAAATAAAATAAAACTAACAACTATATTTTTGAATTAGTTAATAAATTATAGGTCAATTAATGCTTAAATAATATTATATTTTTTTATTAATATTTTAACGTTGGTGACTATGGCAGTTGTTTTTAAGAATCATTTAGTAAAAAAAAATTATTTATCATTTTTTTTACTTAGTACTTGCAATATAAAATTATTGACGAAAGTAGTTTTCTTTAAATTTCAGATTTTTTTTAAGTTCTAATTTTTGAGTATTATGTTAGACAAAAAGTATTTTTTTTTTCTTATATCTGTAAATCAACCTATTTAACTATATTTTTGCAGACAAACCAATCTGGTCTGTTTAACATGCGAATTTAAACAAAACAGGTTAAACAAGACGGGGTAAGCGGATACCTAACTCTACTAAAAAAGATTAATTTTTTGTCATGGACTAATCTATCTTTTGTGTTTTTTGTGAAGAATCAAAATTGATTTTTACTATAATATAAATTAAGATTTACTTTAATATAAATTAAGACTTTTATGTATTGATGTAAAAAAAAATTAATTAAATTCAACTATTAAAATTTTAAATTGTCAAATTTAATGTAAATATTTAATTTTTTTATGAAAAATAAAATCATATGATTATACATTTTTTTGGAAATTTTTTTAAAATTATATCTCACATGTATGATGACCCAATTCAAACCGAGATACTCATGATTTGGTTTAATTGGTTTAAATTTACAAGAAAAATACCGATATTTTCTAAACCAATAGATATTAATTGGATTGATAAACGGGTTTAACCAAAATCGACTAGCAAACACAATACACGTAGCAAATCTTAGAAAAATCAGCAGCCATATAAATGACATAATAGAAAGTTAACCTTTAAACGACCACTCTCATGTTCGTCTGTCCATTTTTTTATTGCACTAAACTGTGTTCATATGTATTATTTTTTTTATGTATACCATTTATTAGACTTTTTTTAAATAAATCCACCACTAAATATTGCTTAATTGTACAATGAAAAAATAAAAAGAAAATAGCAAACATGAAATTTTGAAATCTCCACCTATACCTTCCATCCTCTTGTTAGAATTTGTAATGCTTCAGTTTTTCTAATGTGTGCATAATTTTTTTTCTTCTTATACACCATTTTAAATTAATTTGGATTCTTTATTTATAACTTGTAATGTATGTTAATTTTCTTTCTTATACATACTTTTAAATTTTTAAATATATTATATGCATGCTTAAGTTTTTATTGATGCATGTTTCTCCAATATATGCTTATGTTTATTATACGATTTTTCTTTTTCTTAATGGTTCTTTTTTTCAATATTATTCTACTATTGTTTAATGAGTACAGTGTGCTAGTTACACACTAGACACTATATTATAGTTACTCTCAATGGGTTGAATAAGTCTAGTGTTTGCGAAACACATTAGACTATTGAATTATAGGCATTTACATAAGAATTCAACTCCCTTAAAGGTTAAATTAAAGTCCCTTAAATATTTATAACTCCCCTTAAATATTCAATTACAACCATTTAAATAATAAAGTAATATAATCCTTGAATGTTAAATTACATCCCCTTAAAATTTTATTACAACCCTTTAAAAGTCAATAAACTTAAAATAAATAATTCAATGTGGTTGGTATTTGTTTATTAAAGCTCTTTCATGATTTAAGTGATGAACCAACCTAGTCAAAATTGACCAACTCTAAATATCAACACTAATGAAGCTGGTGCAGCAACAACAACTGAACCTGTTGGACTTGAATTGGCTAACAATCAAGCTAAAAGAAGAGAAGAGCTAATACAAATGGTCCTAGACATTCCACTAAATGTTGGGAACACTTTAAAAAAAAAAATCTTCTAGTGAAGTTGAGGTACAATCTGTCGCGTGTAAATACTGCCACAAAATATACTTTTGTGACTCTCGTACTCACGACACCTCCAACCTCAACTACCATCTTACCAAATGTGCCTAGAAACCTGTTGTTGTATCTGATGACCCCACCCAAACTATTCTTACATTTCCAATCTTAGAAGGATCTAGTTTGGTTTCAACAAGTAGTAAATTTAACCTTTAAGTTTGTCGTAAGGCATTGTCTATTTTTGTGGTTTTGGATGAACAACCATTCAAGGCTATGGAAGGTGAAGGATTTAAATATATGTTGAGAACATTGCAACTACAATTTACAAAACCATTTAGGAAAACTGTAGATGGGGATAGTTTTCAGTTTTTTTTTGAGGAAAAAGTAAGGTTGAACCCGTTCTAAAGCAAGAAGGAGACCTGTTGCTTGTCTTACATAAACGGCCATAATAGGAGAAATCCATTCTGTTTTTGCTAGCATAAATTGTACTTCATCATTACGAATACAAATACCAATGCAAATTCTATTTTGACTTTGCCAAAAAGAGACATGACATTACACTTATAACGACCTGCAACAGATTTTTTCCACGTAGCGCTAATTCTGCCAGCAACAACTTGTTCTAGCCGCAGCCAAGCAGCCTGCTCGTGGTGCCAGTCCCGCAGTTAGTGAATTGCACGATTGCAAACTTGCTCCAAAAACATAAAAATATTAGCAACAACTATCGAATTTAGCACCTAAAAAATCTACTATATTGCATCAATCCAAACAAAGCTTTAGAGTTCAACGAGCTTGATGTTTATGATTGAAGAAAAAAATTAAAATAAAAAATGAATGAATAATATTCAAATTTTACCACATTTCACTACTAGAAAAACTGAATTTAGCGTCGACCAAAAATCCACACTAATAGGCCAAAAGCCGACCTTAACGTTGGATTAGCGTCAGTGTCGGGTCTAGGTTAAAAAGGTCGAAGCTAATACATAGCGTCGGCCAAATGTCATCCGACGCTATATTAGCGTCGGCCAAGCCTACTCTAAGCCGACGCTATCAACAAAAATAGAACATCCGACGCTAGTTATATTCGTTGACACATCATCTGAAAAAATTTATTTGCGTCAGATGTTCGATGCTAACTAAAGTCAACATTGAAAAGTCAACAAATGGTTAGCGTCGGATAGAGCCAACGCTAATTGTAAATTTATTTAATTTTTATTTTTTTTAGCACCTGCTCAATTATATTTTAACGTCTTATAAAATAATTGATACTTAAGAAATATTAAAAGTCATTGCATTGACAACATAACAAACGCACCATAGTATTAAATAACAATTTAACAAAGTAGTATTTGTTCTGAAACTACAAAATAATAACATAGTATCAAATAACGACTTAACAAAGTTACTTAATACATAATTGTCAATCAATGACTACAAAAAGTAAGCACAACTATGAAATCAAGGTTCGTCCAGTGATAGGTCGTCCAAATCATCATCGTAATGAGGATGCGAAGGAGGATGACTCGCAGTAGATGATCCACCAACTGATTGACGGTGCAAAGCGTCAATTTTATCTCCAAAAAATTGCTTTAATGCATCAAAATTATTCTCTAACTTCTTTGAACGGTCCCTAGCCTCTTCGGCGACCTTGGTAGCCACTTGAGCTTGGGCCACTGCATCCTGAGAAATTTGTTCAGCTCTAATTCTAGTTGCCCTCTCCGCTTCTAAAGACATCCCAGTTATAGAATTAGAAAGATTCTGGGATTGTTGTGTAAGCGATATACACTCATGTCGAACGTTAATAGACAAGTCTCCCGTACCATAAACTCGACGACGAGTGCGACCCCCTGCAGATTGTGTCCATAACTTAAGTATTGTCGCTACATCTACCTCTTTAGCACCATCTACACTTATTTCCCCAAGTTGTGTTTGTACTTCCTCCAAAAAAATTTTAAATGTTCCCTGATCAATAAAATAAATTAATAAGGTAATATATGATCCAATTTCTAAAATAAATTAAACAAACAAGTCAAGATATCACTACGCGAAAAAACCTTTTTTACAGCGCTTTTTTTAAGCCTATTACAGCGCTTTTGTTAACAAAAAAAGCGATGTAGTTACCAGCGCTGTAAAAGGATATAACAGCGCTTGTTTTTTTTAAAAAAAAAAAGCGCTGTAAAAAAGGTGAATATATTGCGCGCTTGTTATACGCCTTTTACAGCGCTTTTTGAAAAAGCGCTGTAAAAGGTGCATTTATCCAGATGCATTGTTATTCACCTTTTACAGCGCTTTTTCACAAAAGCGCTGTAGTAGGTACACCCTATTACAGCGCTTTTTCAAAAAAGCGCTGTAAAATGTGTTTTTTTTTTTTAGTTTTATTAAATAATATGCTGTAAATTTTAGAAGCGCTTTTTAGAAAGCGCTTTTTTTAAAAGCGCTGTCTTTTAGTCCAGAATCACTTCACAAATTTTATTCCAAAATCATTTTCACCTAGAATCATTTCACAATCCAGAATCAGTAGTACACAACAACAAAACAGCACTGAAACACACAAGAATCAGTACACAACAACAGATTCACTATAATTTCAAATGCACAAATATTCACAACAATTAGTTCATAATTACAACACATAACTACCATATTCACAACCTAGTATATACACAAACAACACATATTTGCATTCAACTACTCATATTCACAACCTAGTATAATTACAACACTATTTTCATACAACTACTCATATTCACAACCTAATATATACACAAACAGCACATAACTACCATATCCCTTACAGCTTGTCATTTCCCAGCAAATCAAATAATATTCATTTGAAGCACATACTGACACCAGTCTTCCTTTATCTCTGTTAGTTCTTCTTCAGAATACGATGGACCGGAATTGTCAAAGTACTGATATAAAAATTGAACATAAATAAGTTAGAATCAAATATAAACATAATTTATATATAAAAATCAAATAATTAAAATATCGTACCGTTTCTGGGATTGAAATTTGATTCTTATCAACAATCTCCTTCATGAATCGCAATACATAGTACCCACAGTCGATGTTGTTAGTTTGACGAGGGCACTATAAAATAAAACATATAAGTCAATAATTATTTAATTGTGTATTGATTGTAAGTGAAATTTAAAAGCATATATTTCAAACCTTTATTGGAATCCATGTGATGTTATTTGACTTTAGCTTCGACACTGTCGCACCTCTTTGAACTCGAAAAACTTGTAAAGCACTATCGAATAAATAAATGTGATTATAAATCAATGTGATCTTAATATATATATATGCAAAAAGTAAATGAATATTACTTACGTGTCGAACAAAGTCTTTAACTCGGGGCGATTGGTGTAATGGCCATGCAAGGGATCTAGGTAGTATATAACTTCAGAGGTCGCATTGATTGCAATTAGCACCCCATGTGCCCTACAACAACAAAAATTTAGTTTAACAACTAATAAAATAAGATCTCATAAATTAAAAAAGATATAAATATAGAATATATAATTCCGTACGCTGAATTATATGCTGCGAGGAATAACTTATCCTTCTCTTTATTTGCTAATAGTATATCTAAAACGTATTTATTTACATTCGTTGGATCGTGTTTAAGTATGGAAATCTGATGTGGAGACAAGAATAAAAATCTATTCGACAATCTGCGCGCGCACACGAACTTCTCATACAAAAACCTTCAATAAAAATTTCAAATTAGATTAATTACCAATAAATTAAATTAATTACAAATAAATGAGATGAAAAGTAATGTTTACCTAATGTAAATGCTCATAACAGTAGCACTCAGCTCCTTATGGTCGAGAATTTCGTATATGTGCTCTTTTTCAAAAAATTCTTCATACGCGCCTCCGAATAGATCTTTATCCATGCTTATTATTCGTGAATCGTCGCTGCCCATATTTTTTTTTTTGCCTGTATGTCAAGAGACGACCCATATGGAGCAAGTCGTGGCTGACTTATTTTAGGAGCAGGAGCAGCAACTGATTTTACACGAACCAGTTTTTTAGCAGCAACAATTTTGGCCGCTTTATTACCCTCCAGCTTTTGCAGTTTGCCAGTTTTATTACCCTCCAATTTTTGAGGTTTGCCGGCTTTATTTTTGTCACGAACATCCAGTCGTGGTGCAGCAGCTGGCTTGTTGGCATGCTGTGCGGGTGGTTTATTAGTTTCAATCTGAAAAAATGAGGTTAATAAATTGTTAGTTTATTGAATCAGAAAAAATGACAAACCTTACAAAATAAGTTACAAACCTTTTCGGGCGATGTGACTGTTTCATTTCTGGGAATCTTCTTATCATTCCCTTTATTAGACTTTGTTTGAATCTAAATAAATGTGAAATTAAAGTTAACATTGTAAAAAATTCAGCAATTAAATAAAATTCAGCAATTAAACATACCTTGTCAAGGGAGACAAGATGTTTGGGCCATGCCACGTAGCTGCCAATTGCTTCGCCCAAATAATTCAAATCTGCATCGTTGTCCGGTACAGGCAACGGTGCATTTGGTTCCAAAGCAATGACTAGCGATACTTTGACATGGCCCGCAGGAATTGGTATGTTGTGCAATACTTCGACCGGAGCATTGCACAATGTTCCCTTTCCGACCTTCCGATGAGTAGGGGAGGATAAGTATAGAAAGCATGGAGTGACCCCCTAAAATTAATGGTTAATTAATACATAAGTATATGTGAAACAAGAAAATTTAATGAATTTCACGTTGGGGCTGGTCCGCAAATTTAATTACCTCAGGAATACTGTTGAGACCAACGTTGCAACTTGCGTTTTCACTCTCAATGTGAATTTCACGTTGGGGCTGGTCCGCAAGTTGCTTGTCTTTATTTGTCTTCATCAAGAGGGCCACTTGCTCCGTTAATACTCTAATCTTCTCTAATACTTCCTCGTTAGATGGATTTTGGCGCTTCTCTTGTGAAAAATAACTTCTAGGAGTTACGCCAAATCCTTTCCCCCTCACGCGGCTAGAATATTCAGGAACATTAAACATTTTACCCAAAATGTCCTTGCAACTTCCCTTGTTGTCCTCTTGATTTTCCGATTCAAGATTCGCCTAAAATACACATAGGATTAAAAAGATAAGTTCAAAAACATTTTAAAACACAATATTAAAAAAATATTAAAGTGATAAATATACTTACACAAAGTTCTATTACTTTTTGTACATTTTCGTTATCAACCACTCCATCTTTATTTACACGAGCTTCCTTCCACAATATATGACGACCCAACGGTTGATCGGATTGGGTGTCTTGTAGCTATTATCGTTAAGATCATAAACAAAATATTAGTTAGATAGTATAGATTATAATATACCACATTAATTAAATATACCACATTAGTTAGATAGTATACTTACAAGTTTTTGCTCTAGACGAGCATATCCTATACGAGATTTCTTGTATGGGTGGGGAATAATTTTTGCCCTCTCGCGATTTGCCTTACTAATATTCTAAATAAAAAAATAACAATCTAGTAAAAATTTAAAATACGCTATGAATATGAATAGTAAAATACAAATCCTAATAATAAAATCACTTACAACAAACGCGGGGTTGGAACGTTTTGATACGAATGCGCTCCATTCCTCATTTGATATATAATGTTTATATATTTTTGGAGCTTCCGCAGTCGTATTTCCTTCACGGTCTTTTAAATAACAATTTGAGAGGTGAGATCTAAAGCCCCGGTGTATTTTCCCGGCAACTCTGAGCACATAGCTCTTTCTCACCTCATCAAGAACAAAAGCTTACTGCAAACCAAATAAATATGTAGTTTGAGTAAAATACTTCAAAGCAGTATATTGTAAAATTTATAAATAATAGGGTGGAGTAAAAAAATTACTTGAATATCAGCCCACAACACATCTTTGGCATCCTTCAATGCCTTATCTCTCCAATCATCTATTGTGATTGGTATATTTTGACGAACAACAGTTCCAATATAGCTAACAAACATGGAACTGTTGGGGTCAATTGGTTGACCACTCTCATTCCATCCAACCTAATAAATAGTAAGTAATTCAATGTATTAACAGCAAACAAGGTATAATATATTAACAACAAACAGCAGATACAGAAAACAACAAATATACCTCAATTTTTTGCCCAGTACTTCTTGCTTTTATAACATTTTGCATTATTGTTGCACCACGTTTGACTTCATTTTCGTAAGTCTTAGTGTTGCCAACTTCTTCATTTTGACAATCTAACCCCTTGTTGGTATCCATTTATCTACAACATGCAGTTCAACATCAACATATATAACATGCAGTTCAACATCAACATATATACAGTTCAGTTCAGCACATCAACATGCAGTTCAGTCCAGTCTAAGTACGTAGCAACAAAAAGTTAACATGTATTTTAGTGAAACAAAAAAATAATAACTACAATACCTGAAATAGTCCTTGTAAAATGCTTAGGGTTACGGGTTCACAGACGAACGACGCAGAAGACGATGAAAACGAGGACGAACGGTTACGAACGATGGTAGGGTTACGGGGTTCGCAGACGAAAACGAGGATGAAAACGGGTAACTTGAGGATTATAATGTTTACGTAACGATCGTAGGTCTAGGATGAGAGTAAGTAATGAGGAAGAAACAAGGAAAACTGAAACTCTCGTAGGGTTCGTAGGGTTCGCAAGGAGAAAGAGAACGCGCAGAGGAAACTGAAAAATTTACGTAATGAACATGAAACTGAAGAGGTTTACTATTATATATATGACCCTATTACATCGCTTTTTTAAACAAGCGTTGTAATAGGTCTCATCATTTTATTTTTAAAAGCCTATTACAGCGCTTTTTCATAAGCCTTTTAAAGCGCTTGTCAAAAAGCGCTGTAATAGACCTTCCACATACAATTTTTAAAAGACCCTTTTACAGCGCTTATGTGGAAAGCGCTGTAATAGACCTTCCACATACAATTTTTAAAAGACCCTTTTACAGCGCTTGTGTGGAAAGCGCTGTAAAAGACCTTCCTATTTTATTTTTAAAAAGACCCTTTTACAGCGCTTGTGTGGAAAGCGCTGTAAAAGACCTTCCTATTTTATTTCAAGTTTTTGATCATGTAACAATGTAACAATTTCATGTAACAATGTAACAATTTCATGTAACAAATGTAACAATGTAACAATTTATCAATTTCATGTAACAATTTCATGTAACAATGTAACAATTTCAAATTATATCATGTAACAATTTATCAGTTTGAATTAGTGACAACAACAAATAAATAAAATAAATTTGAATTACCTGAGACAACGTTGATGATCAATTTGTTTTAAAGGAGGAAGAAGTAAATCAATTTGTAGATGGCATACACGAGGGGTTCGCAGGGGAGGGGAGATGAGATTTCGTAGGGTTTTGACAACGTATTAAATTTGTTTTAAATTTGATTTTATGTACTTAAAGTGAACGCTTCTTATTTGAAATGAATGATTTTACAGCGCTTTCTAAAAAAGCGCTGTAATAGGTCCTATAAAAATTTAATGGGCAAGCCTATTACAGCGCTTGTCTAAAAAGCGCTGTATAAGCCTATGCAATAGCGCTTGATTTACAGCGTTTTCTGAAGAAGCGCTGTAAAAGGCTATGTGATAGCGCTTTCTGACCCTATATGACCCTACAACAGCGCTTTTTTTACAGCGCTTGTAGAAAAAGCGCTGTTGTAGCCTCCGTTATTTTTAAAAATTTATATTACAGCGCTTGTATTTAATAAGCGCTGTAAAAGACGCGCTATAAAATGTCATTTTTGACGTAGTGTATATATAACATGCATGTAATTTATCGATAATTGAAGCAACAATAACACAATCATGAGAACACTTATGAAACATATGTGTTGTGTCTGGTGTTGGTGTCTGTGTGCATGCTTCATAGGCTCTTACGGATATGAAACAATTTGGTCCTAAACTAAGTATTTTGACAATGCTATCATTCTAATGTTGTACTAAAACTAGTTGTTGCTTCACTTCATTACTTACTATATGTTGAAACTAACTTTATTGATTTGAGATGTTAATTGTGCACTCATTTATTTTTTGATATTGAAATTGATAGGCAAGGAAGGCACTGCGAGGATTAAGAGGGCTGGTGAAGCTCCAGACACTAGTGAGAGGTCACATTGAGAGGAAAAGGACAGCAGAGTGGCTGAAAAGAATGCAAGCGCTCTTACGGGCACAGACGCGAGTTAATGCAGCGCGAACCCTGCAAACCTCCCATTCAAATGTAAAGTCATCTACACTCCACCTCTATGTAAGTGTAGTTGTAAGTTTCTTTTGCTGAATATTTTAGTTCTATATTGTCTACCTTGTAACCAATACTTTGCGACGAGTATATTGCTAGTTCTCTTTAAATTGGACAAATCTGACTGTCATTTAAAATGCTGATGGAGATGCACCAATACAAATATTGATACTAATAGTTGAGATAATAATGTCTAGCATAATTTGCAAGTGTGGAGATAGATTCATCTTATTTAATTACCAATTATCGATAAATTACATGCATGATTGTGTTCCTTTTAAAAATTTCTAACTTGTGATTGTGTTCCTTTGGAATCACGAGAGAACACTTGTGAAATTTCTACTTACCCAAAAATTACACAAAACACATGTATCAAATAGTAATAGAAGTTAAAGCAACTCAATTAGAGCTTGTAAATTTGACAAGTCTCCTAATTATTGGCATCGACCCACGTGTTGGAGGGGTGAAAAAAATTTATAATTTAAAAGGCCCCGAAAAGAAAGCCCCCAACACTAAAAGCCTCCTAAAACACTTTTTTAAAAAAAGATATTTTCGAAAAATAATTTTTTTCGATTTTTTTTACCGCTAAAAAGTTTTCGATTTTTTTTCGATAAAAAATTATTTACATTTTTTTATTCGAGAAAAAAAATAGAATTTTTTGAGAAATTGTTTATTATTTTTCTCACAAAATTTTTTGAGAAAAAAAAATTTAATTACTTTAAAAAAAATAAATTTCAAAAATTTTTCAAGAAAAAAAATCTCAAAATTAACAAAATATTGAAGGCCTATAAGCCCCTTAAGTCCTATGAAATAATGGACCAGGGTTTTAAAAAACTTATTTTAGTAGGGGCCTAATATTAGGGGTTTAATGAAAAAAAATTAAAATAGACCTTGGAGTTGGGGGCTTTTTTAACGGCTCTAAGTATAAGTGATTCTAAGGTTTGAATAATTTTTCTTTTTGACAATAAGGTTTTAATAAAATTATTTATTCATGTTAGTGGATTTATAAGTGTTTCTAAAACTAGAATAATGTAGGTTTTTGTACTACTTTTCTACATTACATTGTTAGTTGACGTTTTTAACCTGCAAGCTAATCTAAGCATTATTCAAATAATAGAAATGTTAAATTATTCTAATTTTCTCTAAAAATATTTGAGAAAATATGCATCAATTTCAACCAATTTGGCACAATTTCATGGCAAGTGTAAGGCAATAATAGAAGTGTTCTTCTCCGACTAACAATTCCAGTTATATTGTTCAACACTCCACATATTTGATCTGTAATATTCTACCCTATAGTTAGTTTCTTTCTATATAGTTCATTTTAGATCACCTGCGCTAATGCCATAGAGGACTTGGCAGTTTCCAAAATTTCCATAATATTATAACTTTTGTTGCATTTTTTTGGTGAAATATAACTTTTCCTGCATAATATACAGAACAGAAAAACAGAAAATCACTCCATCCATATTATTAGATTGTCAATTGTAAAAGATGATGACATAAGTTAGGACATAGGAGGAAAGTTTATTTATTGATCATCATGGACTCTGAAGTTCAATCTTCTAAGCCAAACAGAATGAAGGATCATATGAAATACATCAAATCTCTTAGGTGGAGAATGAACCTCAAAGTGTCTCCTAATCTGTCCAACTCTTCTCTGCATTCTTATATACTGTGTTGTCGAAATCCTCATCAAAATATCCTTCAAATTAGGAATATCCTCCACCTTAACCTCAACAGAAAAAGACTTCCAATTCAAAACATCACTAAATGGAAGAACATAATGATCTGAAATCAACACAGGAACACAACCTGTGTAAATTGCCTCAACTACCCTTGGACTAGCAACCTCGTACCCACTTGGACAAAGACAGAACTTGCTTTTCCTCAACATTTCATAGTAAGAAACACCCTTTGGAAGATACTTTTGTACTATGATGTCTTGATCTTTGTTTTCCCAATGGTCAAGGAGAATGGATCTTATGTAACCATGAAGTCCTCCAGCAAAGAAAGCTAATATTGGACGTTTGGATGCTGATGGTCCACCTATGAAACCGTTTATTGAACCTGTTTGGAGATTGATTTCGGGGAATGAAACATCCTTTGAAGGGTTGAATTTTTCTGAGGTGTTGGCATTGCATAGTACACGGATTGAGTTCTTGTGTAGGTACGGTACGGAGAATGATGTCTCAGGCCCCTGACATTAAACACAAAAAGAAATATGTGACAAATTAGTATAACATTATTGTTATTTTTGAATTTTGAAAAAGTTTGAAAAAACAATTTATGCCATCGAAAAAATTACTGGGTTGAGTCGCGGACTAGGTCGCTCGTTTCGAGACACAGCCCAAAAGGTGCAAGGCAGACTATCAACCACGAATTCCCCAGGATAAAACAGCCCAGATCACTATACGGAGTTCTACTGCACCGTTGAAAACCGTTCGAATTACACCCTCAATATGGCAGTCTGACGACTACCACTCGTAATATGGCACGAAGGCCACTCAAGAAAAAGAAGAAGAAGAAGTAAGAACGAGGGGGAGAAGAGAGAAAAGCCTCAGAAGCGGAGTGCTTTTGGTGTGTTTTTTCAACTGAGGAGATCCCTCTATTTATAGAGGAATTCCGCAACTGGATCAGAGAAATGGGTGGATCAGTGCGCTCCTTTTGACCGTTCCAAGCCTTGACCTCAGGAAACGTGTGCTCCAAAACCGTTGCCCACCCAAAACGTGCGCCTTTGACTACTTGAACGTGCGCTAGGGTTTTGACTTTGAATAATGATCGGGCAACAGCAGTTATGTGGCACATAGGGTTAGGGTTTTGACAGGGAAAAAGGGAAAGACTAGATCAGATCATTAGGTAGACTCGGTGGAGGGCAATCACGTAATTAACGCATCAATCAGAGATAAAACTAATAAAATAATAATACAAGACTAAGACCGAGTCGGGCCGAACGGCGAGCGAGTGTGATAGTCAACTTTGCTTGCGTTATTCCTCCTTCACAAAATTGAAGTACCCCTTGGGGCACACCCCAAGTTACATACCTCCACCTTATATACCCTTCTAGTGTGTGATATCCCTCCTATGTGGGACTTCTCATTTTTTCAATTCACAACCACACTAGCTCATTAATGTCACCATTATTACCAACAATTTTTCCATTAATTTTTCATCATTTCCAACAAATTCATGTGTTTTTTTTATTCAACAATAAAGTCTTGCATATGCAAGTCGCATGCTTAACTAATATCATTTTAGAGACGCAAATGTATATCTTTTTTTGTAAATATTTACTTATGTAAGGGTATTTTCTACTTTAGATGGGAGTTCTATTATCTTATCTTAAATTTTTATTATATAAAATAAAGACAATTTGTTACTTTTCACTTTCTCTCTCCCATGTATCCCACTAAAATTGATGTGTAAGTTTGACCTTCCAATTAAAAAATAATGTATTTGTTTTATTTTTGACTTCTCTGTTATTAAATAGCAATTCACAAAATAAAATAAAATAAAATAAAATGTAATAAAAAAGGACCACAACCAACATCAAACTTTGGGTAACCCAAACTTCCGGTAATCATCTCAAACTTTTTGATAGAGCTGTCAATTAAGGTCCAACCCAATGACTAGTGTGATGGGCTTGTATTTTAGGCTGAGATGGGCTTGTATTTTAGGCTGAGATGGGCTTTTAGAGCTATAAATCTGAGAAAATTAGTTTTTGTACCCCCATTTAACCTTATACCCCCACAATTTGTAAAAAATCTAAAATTACCCTTTTTATTTTCATTTAATAAATGGTAAGACAAAATTACTCTAAAATCTCACCCCCTCAATCAAATTTTCCGTAATTATTTTTTCCAAAAAATCCGGTACACAATTTATAACTACCGGAAATTTCAAAACTAGGAAATTTCCAGTTAACAAATTGTACTACCGAAAATTTCCCTAAAAAATTTCCAGTACGTTATTTATACTACCGAAAATTTCAAAAATCCGATTTGTATTATTTTTTTAATTTAATGTATTTTTCTTGGACGCACCCTCCTATTTTTCTATTAAATGTATTTTGATTTTTTAAAAATTTATTATTATTTTGTAAATTAAATTAGCAATATTTTATTTTCGGTATTGAAAACTAACTACCGGATTTTTCAAATTTCTGGAAACAACTCTCAGAAATTTCAAAAATGAAATTTCCGGTATGCATTTTGTGTACCGGATTTTTCAATGAATTTGAAATTTCCGGTGAAAAAATTTAAAAAACCCAAACTCACTTTTCCCGAAATTTCAGAATGAGAGGTATGAGGAAAGTGTTTGGGTTTTACTGAAATTTGAGAGTTATTTTAGTAGTTTCACCAAAAAAAAATTAAAATGGGGGGTACAAAGCAAATTAGGGGTACAAAAACTAATTTTCTAAATCTGAATTTATTTGGGTCATTTTGACCCAGCCCAATTGAAATTTTGGGCCTCTTTATTATGTTTTTTTTATATAAAATTAACATAATTTACTTGTTTAGAATTCAGACTTGGTCTAACCTGTTTCGGCCCAATATGTTTTAAGTTGAGTTATTTAGTGGCCCAACGAAATTAAGAGCTAGTTCAGTCTATTTTCGAAAATTCGTTTTTGTACCCCCCAATTATTGGTGTACCCCCCAAATTGATAAAAAAACCTAAAATTGCCCATCCCATTTCACCATTCAGTAAAAAGTAAAAAAAAAATTCTCCCAAAATTTCACTCAGCATCCAAATTTCCGGTACGTATCTTTTGTTCTCAAATTTCCGGTAGTTAAAATATAACTACCGGAAATTTCAAAACTTGTGAAATTTCCGGTAGTCTATTTCCTTTACCGGAAATTTTGTCTCCAAATTTCCGGTATGTTATTTGTACTCCCGGAAATTTTGTCTCCAAATTTCCGGTAGTGTTGTTCACCGGAAATTTCAAATTTCCGGTAATTTGTTTGTTTGTTTTTTTTTTAATTGTTAATTTTTTATTTTGTGTTTTGTTGACATAGGTATGGAAAAAAGACAACCAGTTTGTATAGATTTGACTGAAGCATTCACAACCGATCAAATTTTTGAATCACGGGAAGCTGTCATATCATGGGCAAGAGAGGTTGGTCGTCAAAATCGGGTAGCTGTTATCATAATTCGATCCGACGTAGAGACAGGAATGAGAGGAAGGAAATCTAAATTAATTCTTGGTTGTGATAGAGGTGGAAAATATCAGTCAAATAAAAGTGAGTCAGGTACTTCAACAAAAAGGTGCGGTTGTCCGTTTAAAATTCGATCGAGACCATTGAAAAATGATGAGACTGAGGGATGAATTATTATTTTAGTGTGTGGATTTCACAACCATGAGTTAGTGGCTACTTTTGAGAATAATGCATTTGTGGGGCGCTTAAACGATGAAGATAAGAATCATGTTGACGAACTGACTAAGTATCACGTTGCACCGAGGCATATATTGTCATCTTTGAGAGATCGAGATAAGGAGAATGTGACTAGTATCTATCAAATTTATAACCGTCGAACCACCTACAGAAAGAATTTGAAAGGACCTAGAACTGATATGCAACATCTGTTGAAGTTACTTGAAGCTGAGAAGTATGCATGTTGGACTAGGACGCATGGAGACTCGAACATTGTGAGGGACGTGTTTTGGACGCATCCAGACTCCATAACTTTGTTGAACATGTTCCATTATGTGTTGATCATGGATAGCACCTACAAAACCAACAAGTATAGGTTACCATTGTTTGAAATTGTTGGTGTAACTTCAACTGGTTTGACATTCAATGTTGCATTTGCTTATATAGACAGTGAGCGTCAAGAAAACTTCTGTTGGGCATTGGAGAAGTTAAAACAGTCATTTCTTGCAAACACTCCATTTCCTTAGGTGATTGTCACTGATAGAGCCAAATAAAAATGTTGGAGCCAAATGCAAACAATGTATACTGAAGAAAGATATGCAAGAACCCATTCTTGATGTGTGGAAGAAAATTGTTTATTGTTCTGAAGAGAAAGAGTGTGAGGAAATGTTGCAAATGTTTGAGCAAGCATGTGTCGATAATATTATTTTCTTTGACTACGTCAAAAACACATGGTTGATTCCTCACAAGGAAAGATTTGTTGAAGTATGGACCAATCGAGTATTGCATCTAGGAAATACTACAACTAATAGGTACGTCATTAAAACTTTAATTTTTTTGTTATATTTATACTTATATATGATTAATTTTGTTTATATATGATTAAACATGTATGATTTTTGGTTATATTTATACTTATATAAAATTTTGTTTATGTTTGAATATTAAGGTTGAGTCTGCTCATTGGTCGTTGAAGAAATTTTTGGAACATAGTAAAGGAGATTTCTGTAAGGCATGGTCTGGTATGCATGACATGTTGAAGTACCAAATTATTAAGATCAAATGTTCATTTGAGACAAGTAATGGTCGTAGAGAGCATATACACAACAATCCATTCTTTGAGAATTTGAATTGGGTTGTATCGAAGAACGCTTTAGCTGATATTGATCATGAGTACAAGAGAGTCAGGTATGTCGGTAACGACAAAGCTGCATGTGGTTGTACAATTAGAAACACTCATGGATTACCGTGTGCATGTGAGTTGGCACGGTACAAGTTGAAAGGTGTTCCAATTCCATTGGAGGCTATTCATATACAATGGAGGAAATTAACCATGAATACTGATAAAGAGGAAGAACAGTTGCAAAAGGATTCGGAGTTGGACATTATTTTTTTAATTTAATGTATTTTTCTTGGACGCACCCTCCTATTTTTCTATTAAATGTATTTTGATTTTTTAAAAATTTATTATTATTTTGTAAATTAAATTAACAATATTTTATTTTCGGTATTGAAAACTAACTACATGATTTTTCAAATTTCCGGATACAACTCTCAGAAATTTCAAAAATGAAATTTCCGGTATGCATTTTGTGTACCGGATTTTTCAATGAATTTGAAATTTCCGGTGAAAAAATTTAAAAAACCCAAACTCACTTTTCCCGAAATTTCAGAATGAGAGGTATGAGGAAAGTGTTTGGGTTTTACTGAAATTTGAGGGTTATTTTAGTAGTTTCACCAAAAAAAAAATTAAAATGGGGGGTACAAAGCAAATTAGGGGTACAAAAACTAATTTTCTAAATCTGAATTTATTTGGGCCATTTTGACCCAGCCCAATTGAAATTTTGGGCCTCTTTATTATGTTTTTTTTTTTATATAAAATTAACATAATTTACTTGTTTAGAATTCAGACTTGGTCTAACCTGTTTCGGCCCAATATGTTTTAAGTTGAGTTATTTAGTGGCCCAACGAAATTAAGAGCTAGTTCAGTCTATTTTTCAGTTCGCCCGATTGGACTAAGATGGGTCGGACTAACAACTCTAAATTTTTATGTCTATGCGACAAGTGCAATCGAAGGTGCAACATCAACTGAATTGAATAGTCATTCTTTGCAATATGGCTATAATTGAGGCCGCATCAATTGCATTTTATCTCGATTCTATGAAATATGAAGAATTGCGATGCGACCACAACACGATTTAAAAAAAACATTATGAATTAGTAGTGAGATACTCACCCAATCATGGCAAGCTAGCATGAAATGATCAGCTCCAAGGCTACGGTTCCAATAAGGATACTTTCCAGCAATAACATTGATATAGTCATTGACAGTTTTTCTTATAGGTCCAAAATCACGAGAGTCTCTTAAATAGACGAATCGAACCAACATTACCACACTGAATGGAAGGAAAAATACTTGTGCTTTGTCAGGATCTCTTGTTCTAAATTGATCATTCATTTCAATAGCATGGATAAAGTTCCCTTCCATGGAGTATATGCTTTTGCAAGGTCCATTGTGAAAAACTGGTGGCTCCCCTTCTTCATACACAAATACTTTGAACTGTTTCTCCATTTCTAAGTAGCTCCTGTTAATCATACCAATTTTGTATAGATTCAATTAGTCTAATTCCTTAATCAATTATTGTGTGCATTTATTTACTAAAGTGCTGGATGAATTTGTTGTTCTAACATAATACATTTGATGCTTGATAAATTAAAAATAGGTTTAATTGTAGTTTTAGTCCCTTTGTTATTACCAATTCACAGAAATAGTCTCTCTATTTTAAAAGTCGACAGATTTGGTCCCTCAAATTTTTGAACTAAAAAATGCAGAATTGACATATTTTTAATGACGCGACATACAATTATATGATATAGAACCATCTAGATGCATTAATTCATATGTTATAATTAAATTAAAAATATGAAGAAGAAAAATTCGAAGTTGAAAACTATGTTTTTACTGCTTTTTATTCAAATTTCATGGGTGTTAATCATTTTACATTATCGTATCATATGTCACATTATTTAAAACATTTCACGCCATCATTTTTTAGTTAAAAAATCAAAAGGAGGGACCAAAATTGTCGACTTTTAAAATAAGGGGACTAATTTCGTAAATTAATAAAAATAAAGGGACTAAAATTGCAATTAAGCCTTAAAAATATAGTTATTTATGTACCTGTGAAATGCCTTAGCATTCCAATACATTGGACCAATTGGAACATAGTCAGGATCTTGTGGTGTTTCATTCCTATTATTGGTGGCTTCTCTAATAGCAGCTCGAGCTTGTAATAGACCGGCTTCAGTTCTATCTAAGATGCTGAACTTTCTTTGTTGCTTCATTTTCTGATAAGCTACATAACTTTCATTCTGTTGATCAATAAATAATTAACGTTAGTTGATAGTATTTAAATATTAAGATTTCTATTTCAATGACATACTAACAAATCAGTCCTTAAAAAAGAGGCTCATGACAATAAAAAGAGAGAGAATTAATTCAAAGCACAATTTATACACTTGAATTGAAAAAAATTAAAAAAAAAACATATTCCTGAATAAAAATAGTTTACTCAATTCAAATTTTCTAAAAAATATAAGAGCACATAAATGAGATTACATAGTTTATTTTAACTTAATTAAGGTCTCGGGTCCGAACATAAGCATACATTTAGATCTAACAAAACTCAAGGAAATTAGGACTTATTTAATTGTGATTTATTTCTTAGTTTTTGAAAATTATTTTATAAATAAATTTTAGAAAACTGTTTATAAAAAAAAATAAAAAATAAAAAATATGTTTAACAATTCTAATTTTTTAAAATAATTTTGACTAAAGAACTAAAAAAACTGAAAAATGAAAAGTAAAACATCATTTATCTGTTTTGCTTTTTTAGTTTAAAAAAGTATAATATTAAAAATATTTTTACAAAACAGTTTTTTAAAAACAAATAATCCAAATAAATTTTTTAGTTTTTAAATTTTAAAACACTAAAATAGAGCTTTTGAGATATGAATCAAATAAATTTTTAGTCTTTACCATTATTTGCACTGGAGTGTAGATATAGTAAGTTGAGTATGTTTTGTCAAAAAAAAGTTGAAAAAAATTGTTCGTAAGTTGAGTTCTAATTACTTGTATCCATTTACTTGTATTAATAAAATTATAGTGCTAAATTATCCATTTTCAAACCCAAATTGTTTTGAAATTGGATCTATGGCACTCGGCTCCCTTGCATCTACAAGATCTAGGATCGGCCTAAGAGAAGGGTGCAAAGACAACTGTTTTAGGCTTTAGGAAAATAACTTTTTTACTTAATTAAAAGATTTTAAGTTTTTTCCCACTTAATAAAAAGTCTCAATTCTAATATTTTAAAAAAATAAAAATAATAAAATCTTATCTAAAATTAATACATTCTTAACAAATATTAAGTCAATTGACTATATTATTAATTAAAAAATAAACATTATATGAAATTGATTATAATAATTTAATAAATAAGTTTGTAATCTAAAGTGTTTAAAAAATGATTTTTGATAAATTTTTTAGTAATTAAACAAAAATATTATTATAGATTTTATAACGCCTTAAATTAAAATTTGTCATAGGCTTCTATAAGCGTTGGATCGGCCCTAACAATATCAGATAGTCTAAAAATAATAGTATTTTATAATTTAATATACTGAATCTAAATTTAAAATGTTTAATTTTGTTTAGACAACTACCGATATGCAACTTCATGCATCGAATTTTTACTTTAGTTTTACGGGTGCGGATATCCTCCCCGTTTTAAGAAAACAGAAAATACCATTATTATAGATTTTTTTTTGTACATGTTAGGTGTTCTAAAAATAAAGTTGAAATTTTCTTCATTTCTAAAAAAATAGAAAACATTATTACTATAAATTTTCGTGTATAAAATAAATAAATATTTAATACATGTCACATAAAAATAATATACTAATAATAGAAGAAATGGTGACTATGATAACTCGTTTTTACGTATAAAGAACAAAATGCAACAGAAATCACAGAAGCCGATACATGGTAAGGCACTCAACTTCCTCTGTGTTATTTACACATTTATAAAATGCCAGAAATTCATACTAGTAGTACAAGTTAAAGAAACAACTTTGCCGTAGTTCAAGTCCTTTCGTTGATCAATCAAATTGTGTATGATTTTCTCAATTTTATTTTTTTTATACTCTGATATTTTTTATTATTTCTGATCTAAACCCTCTTTTATTCCTTTTATTTGGAAAATGCTAAATTATCTTAGAGCACATGTTAAATAATTACTACTTCAAATCTCATTTATAAGAGAAAACAACAAAAAATCATCGAAATTAATATATTCATGAATTCTTTTAATTTTTTTATTATATATATATATTGAAAAATCTATAATATTAAATACTCACTAATAATATAAAATATATTAAATAAAGATATAGAATAATTTAAATAATAAATATGTTAACTTTTTATTGTTTAATACGTGTCTTAGACACGACGCTTTTTATTCTTTAACTCGTGTCACTCGTCACATTTTTATTTTCCATTTCACCTTACATTTGTCACACACAAATAAAATGTGTAAGAGAATCTTTATGACTTTATGCAAATTAATGAATATTGGCAGCTCCACAGTGGGTTGCAGCGCTGATGAATTTGAATACAAATATGTCTACCGGTAGCAATAATAAGTTTTTTAGTAAAATTAATGGCAATAATAAGTTTTTTTATAAGTATAATTAATAATAACAATACCAATTACCTTCCCTAAACAAATACCAATTGAAAATATACACAATAAAAATCCAAGAAAAATCACAGAAAATAAAAAATAATATAAAAAGCTGAGTGCATGTGCTAGAAAATTCATTCTCATAGTTGGATATGCTTACCTTAATTAAAAATGAAAGAAAAAAAAAACGAACAAATTGTTAGTGCAAAACTACAAGCCTCGTTAGCTTGTTACCAAAATCAAGAAAAAGGTTCAAACTCAACTCTTTTTCAGGTATCATCAATTAAAGAGTTTAGATCTGGGAATCTCTTCTCCAAAAATTATTCATTGAAAAATTAAATTAAGCTACACAATTGAAATAAAAATGTTATATGGTATATTTTGATGGAGGATTTTGAACGGTGGGGAAAGTTTATTTATTTATTTTTTCTAAAAATAAAATAACAACAATTGATACCTATTGTCTTACATTTCTTTTAATATTTTATAATCTTAAATATATACTAAAATATATTGACTCGTTTACTTTCTACAAAATTTTCTACCCTAAAAGTTTTCATCCAAACATACCAATAAGAAATTAAATTTTTTTAAAAATTATTAGAAGTTTACATAGTTAAGACATTATTTAGTTAGATTTTTTTAATAAAGAAAATTAATAAAATTTAAAAATAAGAATAAAAAGAAAATAACCAAAATAGAGAAACAGAAAGAAAAAACAAAAAGTGAGGACTTACAGTCTGTTGAAGTGTTTGTATTGAATTAGAGGAATGATTGAAGGTAGCATTGTGAGTATTATTAACTTCCCCCATCACTTCAGATCTCAACTTCACAATCCCTTTTTTCTCATTCTCATCAAATAATGTCAAATTTGAAGAAAAAGAAGAAGAAGAAGAATTAACAGAGCTCCCAAAGAAAGCGCTTTTTCCAATAAAATCACATCTCAAAATGATTGGACTTATTAAAGAAACAATCCCAACAACCGCAACAAGGATAAGAGGCACCAATGACAACAAGAGCTTCATGAAAGAAGAAGAAGAAGAAGAAGAAAATGATGATGATGCTTTTGAACTTCTTCTTAGTGCACAAATATTCCATTTACAATTGTTACCCATTGTGAAAAGAAATGACACTCTGTTTAATTTAATTGCACCAGCTTTGTTGCATACACTATCTAGAGTTACATTTGGTACCAGCAGAATTCATGCATGCTGCGCCGTTGGTTTGTTTTGTCTTTTTTTTTTCTTATACTTTTTTCTACAACGTTAAAGTGAGACTAATGAAGACAAGATGCAAAACAATGAAGTGAGGACGAGGTTTTCAGGTTCGGTTGGCATATACATAAGGTTTGGGTGGCAATTTTATTAATCCATCTAATATTTTTTCAAAATCCAATTGATGGCATATTTTATTTAATACAATCCAATGAATTATATTTATTTTAAAAAAAATATATACTTTTTAAAAAATATTATTATATTTATTTTCAAAATTTTATAAAACTTCTTTATAAAATAATTTTCTAATTATTTTAAAACTAATTAATTCAAAAAATAATTTTATTTATTATTTTTTAAAAACTGATTTAAAATGTATTATTTTAAAATCTGTTTTTAGAAAAATCACAATTTTTAATGATATTTGTTTACTAATCTTTTTAGTATATTTAAACAACGAAATTTAAATAATAATTTATTTTTATTATAAAACAGAATTTTATTAAAAAGCATAACTATTTACATGATTAAAAAAATGAATTTAAAATATTTTCAATTATTTTTAAAAGTAAAAATTAAATATTATAGTTTATTAATTTATTAAGAGGAGAAATCAAATTTCGTTGATTTAATGTTACATCATGCAATAACGTTTTATTGAATACAAGTTCTACCAAATCCACTGTTAAATTAAAAATTTATATTATATACATCATTCATATAAAATTTTGCACAAAATCAGCCTCTAGACGCTACCGCCAACCACCACCCCTATTATTTAAGTATTAATTGCATTGATTAATTACTTATTTTTAAACTATTTTTTCAAGAATAATACAGAAAACAGTTTTTTTAAATATGAAAAAACAGTAGTTTTTAAATATTAAATTTATTTTTTCAAACTAATAACAAAAAACAAATTTAAGTTAATAATAATTTTAAAAATAATATAAAAAACAGTTTTATTAATATTTTATTTTATTTTTTAAAATAGTTTATTAAAATAATAAATAAGATTATTGTTAAAGTTTAAAAAATATTTTTTGTATAATAAATAAAAATCATTATTATTATGAGGTAAGTAAATTTTGTTTGTTTGTCGTTTATAGATTAAACTCGGGTATTATTTTAATAATGTACTCTTATATGAGCCTCACTACTATTTGAACTAAATTGCTTCATTTTAAATATTCTAAAACTTGGACTGAATTTTTTTATATGATAGTCATGTTTTTCATTGTTTCTGAAAATGAACGATATTATTAAATAATTTGAGTAATTTTTATGCAATTTAAAAGTTCTTTTATATTTATCAATATTA
>JBBPBP010000001.1:21699807-21728986 GCA_037974735.1 Cicer chorassanicum
GATTTACAATGAATATTACTTTAACAATAAAATTTGTCTCAAAATAAATTTCATTTTTAATACAATTTTAATTATTAATTTTGTAGAGTATCTTTCAATAATTACTATGCACATAACTTCCAAATTATTATAGTATTTTACATTAATGATAGTGAGAAACACACAAATAGTTAAAATGAATAGTACGGTAAAATAAATTTTTTTTCTTTCTAATTATTACATTTTTTTAATATATGTGTAAAAATCTTAAATGACATTCACTGTGAGACAAATGAAATATTTGTTAAAAGAATTAAAAATAAAAATTTTACATTGAAAAAACAAACAAAATTTAAACTTTTTAAAAAGAAAATACACAAGTTCCAATGTATTTTTAATATTTTATGTCTATACTTTATTCTATATTTGATCATTAACAAGTGTTTTTGGAGCACTTGTTAGCATTTGTCATTAAAATAAATACTCATTTTAGCATTGTTTTAAGATCCACATAAACAAACCACCATTTTAGTTCATAAAAGTATAGGACGTTGTCAGATTGATTACTGACTCAGTCAAAAACTAAAATTAATCCCCAAATCATCAAAGTGTTTAATAGTTTAGTCTTCGATGTTAAGTATATTATTAACTCTCTTAACTTGATGACGTTGACTCTAATGTGACATATGATGTGTCATTCTCTTACCGCCACATGTGTAGTTGATTTGACAAGGGTTAAAATGACAATAAATTGAAGAAGAAAAAACATAATGTCAATATTTACTCTAAAAATCTTTAAAACATATATCAAAAAGATTTCGCTAGATATAATGTAATGTCAATTTGATCCCTAAAACTAAAATTTGCAATTTAATCTCTACTCATTCGCAAACAACACCAGAATCAAGTATTATCTACAGTCATTCCCAAACAACACCAAAGTTTGCAATTTAACTTGTATTGATTCAACTTATACTCATTTGCAATATATTCTGAATTACATGTTACAACTCACAACATGTATTTATAAGTTTAATTATTATCTTTATCACTTTAATTAGTAAAATATACAATGTTCACCCTTTTGAATTTGGCATTAGAGCAAATCGAGCCTATCCAACAAGTGTTAGGTCACTTCCTATTAGAGTACAAAATCCAAACCAACTCAAAATTCAATCGGTGTTTCCGCTTCTAGGTTCATGTCAACTCTAACAATGATATTCATCCCAACTCCTTGGTTTATGCCAAGACGTCCAACTCCGAGGCGTTGAAGAAGCTATTCATCAAGTTGTATTTTGAAGATTGTAGCATGAAGTTGAAGATACAATATTGTTTTATGAATTTTGATTTAACGATGTAACATAAATAAACACCAATTGGTGTTTGTTTATATTGCATGTGTTCGGTGCAATTATTTAATTTATTGGAATAGTAGGACATAATACTATGTATTTATTAAGGACTATTTTTACAGTAATATGTATTCTTCAAATACTTTTATGATAATAGATTATATTTTTCAGGATCTACTTTAACAGTAAATTGTATCTTTCAACGACTTTTAGAGACCAAATTGACAATACATGATGTTTTTCAATTTTATTTATTTTAGTCCCCGTTAAATCAGTTACATTTGTGGCATTAATACAATGACACATCATATGCGAAATCAACATCCATGTCACCAACTTAATAGAGTTAACGGTCAATTTAACTTTATAGATTAAACTAACAAACATTTTGATGATTCACTGACTAAACAAAATATTGGTTATGTTTGTCTATTGCATATGTTTAGTGCAATCATTTTGTTGACTAAACAAAATATTGGTTATATTTGTCTATTGCATATGTTTGGTGCAATCATTTTGTTGGAATAGTAGGACACAATACTGTTTGGTTTATATTTGATTATATTTTTGGAAATTGCATTTGAAATTCTTGTGTTTAAGTTACATGTATATTTTCAGATTGAATCAAATCAATTCTTATGGTATAAAATGGATTTAGGATATATTGCAAATAGGTACAAGTTGAATCAACAAAAGTTAAATTGAAAATTCTAGTGTTATATAGAAACCAATGCGAATTGTAATGGATTCTAGTGTTCTTTGAGAATGAGAACGAGTGTATGGCTTAAATTGAACATCATGGTTTCAAGGATAATGAATGTATCTACCAAGAACTATTTTGAGAGTAATTTATATTTTTTTAGAACTTTTATAATAATAATTGTATCTTTTAGGGGCTAATTTGACAATAAAATGTATCTTTTAGAGACCAAATTGACATTACAAAATATTTTTTTTATTCATTTTAGTCTGTGCCAAATTAGCTAACATGGGACATTAACACAGTGACACATCATATGCGACATCAACATCCACATCACGAAGTTAATAGAGTTAACATAACTATTTAATGTGAGAGACTAAACTGACTGACATTTTGGTGATTCAATAACTACTTTAGGTTTTTGATTGTGTCAGAGATCAAAGTGATAGTGGTGTACACTTATAGGGACTAAAATGGTGGTTTATCCAACAAGACCGACAATTCACCTGTATATTTAGACCATCAACAGGAACCTCGATTAGTGAGGGCCCATTTTTTTTTATATGGTATACTCTGAACTTTGAAAAATTGCATTGATATCATTAATTTTTTACATTCTGACCACTATAAATGAGGGTTTTAGTGATTGAGCACATATCGGTGAAAGACTTAGAGAACATGAGATAAGCATGGATCATGTTGTTTAAAAAAATTGTTTTCAGCCACCAATAATATTACTGGGTTGAGTCACGGACTAGGTTGCTTTCTTTAAGACGTTTCGCGACACTGTCCAATTGTGCAAGACAGACTATTAACCACAAAGTCCCTAAGATAAAACAACCCAAATAAAAACTGTATCAGATTTCTACTGCAACGTAGAAAATCATTCTAGAATTACACCATCTAAATACGCCGGTTAAGGAAACTCGTAATACGGTAATATGACCACTTGAAATTGTGAAACAAAAGAAAATTTGAGATGAAGCAGAAAGGGAGAAAAGAGATAAAAAAATAAAAAAAATAAATAAAAACTCGAATTTTCGGAGTTATTTTGGGTGTCATTTTTAACTGAGCAAAATCCTCTATTTATAGAGAAATTATGTAACTGACGAGATAAAAAAAATGCGGTCTAATTGATCGAATGCACAAAAACTGCCACACGAATATAAATAGGTTTTGATCGTGTCGGCAAAACAGCCGCACTAAAATAAGGGAAGAGTTAAACGAATCAATTGCTGACTGTTGATTTGGTGGAAGGCAAAAACATGTGTACAACGTGTCAAATATCCGAGAGAAAAATACACACTTTTAAAATATTTTATTTTTCGGATACTAAAAAATATACACCACTTAGCCCAAGCACAAGCCCCAACTGGTCAGATAGTGGTGACGCGTGTGGTGGTCGGTTTGAGTGCGTTCTCTCTCCTTCACAAAATTGGGTACTCTCTGGGGCACACCCCAAGTGGCATACCTCCACCTTATAAACACTACTAGTGTGTGATATCCCTCTTTTATAGGACTTCTTTTTTCAATTCACACTAACTAACTAGCTCTATGGTTTTCAACATCATTTTCTATAAGATAGTGTAAACAGAGGTGTCTTCTGACTTGACCCTTTGCATAGTAATTGAGATTCAGATTCAACAAGAGTGGCTCGTAGTCTTGAACTTTATCTCTAATATCAAACCCTCACACAACCTTTTCATATGGTGTATTCTCAAAAGCTCGTGCATTAATAACCCTTCACGTTTATCTTAGTATAGTGAATGCTCTAGGAATTCTTCCATGAAATTCCATAGGAAGCGGCCCCACTTTCATATTCACATAGGTGAGTCTATTACATCATCCTTTCATCGCTTCGAGAATCACACTTCTTTGATTATAATAGCATGTTCATTTCATATCACTCCACAACTTGTTATTACCCATTGAACCTAATTCTTGATATCTCTAGTCTTTTAGGTCGGGTTACCATCATGAGTGACTCATGATCTAAAGACAATAGTCCCATCCTTTTGGATGTGTTTAGGGATTTTTTTTCTAGTTAATGCTTTCGTCAAATGATCTAATAAATTTTCATATGTGCGTACATGGATCACTTTAACAGCTCCTTAAGAAAGTAACTATCTCAATGTGTTGTGCTTATGACTTATTTGTCGTCTATTATCGTTGTAATAACGATTCTCAGTCTTTGCAAAAGTCACAGTACTACCACAGTGGATAACATAGTTGGCATTGGTTTTTCCAATAAAGGGGTCTCAGCTAGCAAACATATCAAACAACTCGCTTCTTCACTAGCAGTAGTTAATGCTGTCATTTCAAACTCCATAGTGGACTAAGCCAATATCGTTTGTTTATTTGATTTCCAAGATACAACTCAACCAACTATGCTAAATATATAGCAACTGGTTACTTTGGAATCATATGATAAAGTATTTAATTCAGCATCATTGTATCCTTCAAAGACGAAAAAAAATCTTTGATAATGTAATCCGATATGATCCTTTTAAGATATCTCATGATTTTCTCGATAACATGTCAATGCTCCATACTAGGTCTATTGGTAAACCTACATAATAGTCCTACGACGTAGTCAATGTTGGGTCTAGTACAATCAATAACATACCTGAGGCTATCAATGATGCTCGCATATTCAGTTTTTCTAATACCTTCATTGGTGTTTTTGAAAATTTTCACACTTGGATCATATGGTGTGCAAGTAGGTTTATATTCAAAGTATTTGTATTTATTTAAGATCTTTTCAACATAGTGAGACTGATCCAAAAAAAATCCCTTTTCTGACCTAGTAATCTTGATTCCAAGGATTACACTCGCTTCTCTGAGGTCTTTCATATCAAAGTTGCTACACAACAATGATTTCACAATATTTACAGCATGAATGTTTGAACCAAATATGAGTAGGTCGTCTACATAGAGACATATGATAGTGCAAATGTCATTTTCAGATTTTTAATAAATACATTTGTCACTTTCATTCACTTTAAACTCATTCCATATAATCAAGTTATCAAACTTTTCATGTCATTGCTTAGGAGCTTGTTTAAGCCCATACAGAGATTTATCTAACTTACTTTCCTTGTTTTGTTGTCCATGAATCACAAAACCTTTAGATTGTTCCATATAGATTTCTTCTTCTAAGTCACCATTAAAAAAAATTAGTTTTGACATCCATTTGGTGTACCACCAAATTATGAATAATAGTTAGTGGAATGAGTACCCTAATGGATGTAATTCTTGTGATCGGTGAAAAAGTGTCGAAGAAATCTATATTTTCTCTTTGTCTAAAATCTTTAGCTACAAGGCGAGTCTTGTATTTATCAACAGTTCCATTGGGTTTTACTTTCTTTTTCAAGATCCATGTACAACCTATAGATATGCAACCATGAGGAAAGTCAACTAAATGTTAGGTCATGTTAGACTCTAGAGAATCCATCTCATCGCTTATAGATTCTTGCCATAAATCTGCATCCAAAGACGACAAAGCTTCTTGAAGATTTGTAGGATCCTCTTCTAAGGTGTAGGCCGAATAATCAAATCCATAATCTTTAACAACTCTGGCTCTTTTACTTCTTCGAGGCTTTATTTCGCCTTGTTTGTTGCTTTTAGTGCTCCTCATCACACGAACGTGACTTGTCTCGATGCCCCCCACTATTTCTCGATTTGAAAGGGAATATATTTTCATAGAAGTCAACATCATTTGACTCTATGATCACTTTAGCTTTTAGGTCATAAAACCTATATGCTTGGTTGTTTCTTACATACCTAATGAATACACATTCATATGCTCTACTAGCATGTTTAACTCACTTGGGATAAGAGATTCTGATATAAGCCAGACATCCCAAGTTCAAAAATAAGAGAAGTTCGATTGTCATTTCTTCAAAATATAATAAGGAGATGTTTTGTTTTTATATTTAGGAACTATATTCAAAACATAACAAACAATCAATAAAATTTCCCCCCAATCAATAAGATGCAGCACCTGAGTTAAGCATGATAGCAACAACTAGTTCAGTAAGAGTTCATGCTTTGTTTTAGCTTTATCATTCATTTCAAAAGAATATGGTGCAATTGTTTCACGTATAATTCCTTGTAGTTTATAAAAATTATTAAACAAACTAGAATCATATTCAATTCCTCTATCATTGCGAAACCTTTTAATCTTTCTACAAAATTGATTTTAAATTTCAGTTACAAAGATCTTTAACATGTCAAGCGCTTCACTTTTATTTTTTATTATATATACAAAAGTATAATCATAACAATCGTCAATAAAACCGATAAAATAACGTTTTCCATTTTTTGTTAAAGCCTCATCAAGTTCACATATATCGGAGTATATTAAATCTAAAGGTTCAGATTTTTTGATTTATGATTTATGTGAACTCTTTGTTATTTTAACTTGACTACAAAAATCACATTTTTTAAAATCATTTAAAGATAATTTTGTAATTAAACCTAAGTTACTTAAGTTTGAAATCACACATTTGTTCACATGACAAAGTCTAGCATGCCAAATATTAAAATCGCATAACCTGTAAGCAGAATGAGACATTTTCTTAATTTCAACATTTAATTTAAACATGTCATCAGTGGCGTACCCTTTCCCAACAAAAATACCATTTTAAGAAATGGTGTACAAATCTGCCCCTATAGACTAAGTAAACCTGCCTTATTCAAAAGAGAACCAGAAATCAGATTTTTCTTTATATCTGGAGTGTGCATCACGTCCTTCAGAATCAAGGTCTTTCTAGTGGTGAATATTAATTCCACATCTCCAATACCCGCAACATTAGTGGTGTGATAATCTCCCAACAACACTTTCTTATTTTCAACAGCAGTGTATGTTTTAAACATAGCACGATCATAACAGACATGGCGAGACGCGCACAATGTCTACCCACCATTCATCTGATCCATCAACAATGTTGATTTCAGTTATCATATCAATGAATTGCTCTTCAGTCAGGTTAGCCTGCTGAGCAGAGCTTGACCTGTTTCTACACTTGCGTGCATATAACCCTGTATCCCACATTTAAAATAGAGAAATGGTGGGAGATAGTCATTTCTAGGAGGTGGTTCCTGCTTTATAATTTGGACCTTTGGAGGGTTCCCATTCTTGTTGATGTTATTTAGATTGCGGTTCTAATTCTTAAGTTGTTTGTCGATTGACTTCAGAACTGCGGCGATGAATTTCTTCTTGTTGTTTGAAGTTACTAGTACTTCATCTTTTTGGTCTTACTTATGGGATTCTTCCTCCATTCAGAGGCGGATTATCAAATTCTCTAGTGAAAATTCTTTTGTTTTATGCCCGAGAGAATTTTTAAAATCTTTCCAAGTAGGAGACAATTTGTCAATTATAACATCAATTTGAAATTGTTCATCTGAAGTCATACCTCGAGAGATGATCTCATGAGCTATGTTGTGAATTTCATGGGATTGAGCCTTCACTGATTTTTCATTGGTCATCTGATTTTGAGGCAACGACTCACAACATACTTTTTAGCTCCAACTTCCTCGGTATCATATTTCTTCTCCAGAACATCTCAAACATCTTTAGCAGTATCTCTAGAATTATAGTAATCTTATAGATCATCATCAAGTACATTTTGAATATAATTCATACAAAGGTAATCATTATGTTTCCATTGGTTAATTCAACAACTTTCTTATATTTTTCTGTTTGTTCATCTGTTTCTTGAACAATAGGAATGTCATCTTTTAGAAGGTTGGCAACCTTTTCATGGTTAAGAAAAATAGCATCTTTTGTTGTCATCATTTGAAGTGACACCCCACAATCCAAAACAATTTATTGAAATCAGAAGCAGTAGAACCAGACCCAGTAATTTTGTCGGTAGACATGACAGAAAGAAACGTCTTAAAATTATTGTATTTGAGTTTCGAAAAACTATTTAAAAATTATTTTCAGCCACCGATGATATTACTAGGTTGACTCGCAAACTAGATCGCTCTCTTTAAGACATTTCGTCGCACTACCTAAATTGTGCAAAACAAGTTATCAATCGCGAAGTTCCCAGGATAAAATAGCTTAGATAAAAATTATATGGAAGTTCTACTGCACGGTAGAAAACTGTTCTAGAACTATATCCCCACTCTAAATATGACGGTTAAGGACACTCGTAATATGGTACTATGACCACTTTAAATTGTGAAACAGAAGAAAATTTGAGATGAAGCAGAAAAGGAGAAAAGAGAGAAAAAAACTCAAATTTTTGGAGTTTTTTTGTGTCATTTTAAACTGAACATAATCTTCTATTTATAAAAGAATTCAATATATGACAAGAGAAAAAAAATGTGGTCCAATTGACCGGATCCACCTAAACTTTCGCGCAAAAATAAGTAGGTTTTGACCGAGTCGACAAAACTATAGCGCGAAAATAGGGGAGGAGTTGAACGGATCAATTGTTAACTGTTGACTCAGTGAAAGGCAGAAAAGTGTCAAATATCATAGAGAAAAAACACACAGATTTAAAATATTTTATTTCAATTCACACTAACTAGCTCTACGGTTTTCAACCTTATTTCCAATAGATCATATTAAGAATATGATCACTTGATATGAGTTGTGTCAAAGGCGGTCAAACTAATTAAGAAAGAAAAAGAACATGGAAATAATTATTTCAATAGTGAAATTATTTGTTAAACATGGTTTTGGTTTGTGTGGTTCTAACGAGAGATTGTACCATATGGTAATTTTTGGCTCAATTGAAATGTTAGCAAGTGTCCAAGAACATGTTACACATAATGTTCACTTTCATTATATTGGACATAACATGCAATATAAGCAAAGTATTTCTTAGTGATACTTGATTGTTCTCATAGTATTAGTCACCAAAAACAAATGTTTTTTATGATAAAATATGTGGATGTTTCTTCAAATTTTGTTACTATTGAGGAATCTTTTTTGAGATTTTTGAATGTGAATGATACAACTAGCCAAGGGCTTTTTGATGTTTTACCACATGAATTGAAAAATCTTGATCTTGACCTATTTGATGTGCGAGGACAAGGTTATGATAATGAATCAAATATGAAAGAAAAACATCAAGGTATACCAAAGAAACTTTTAGACATAAATCCATTTGATACTCCTTGTGGTTGTCATAGTCTTAATTTGACATTATGTGATATGGCTAATTCTTGTATTAAACCTAAAGATTTATTTGGAGTTGTTAAACGCATTTATACAATTTTTGGCCATTCTACTAAGAGATGACAAATTTTAAAAGATAATGTAAAATGATTGACTCCAAAATCCTTGTTATTCACTCTTTGGGAAAGTAGTGTAAATAGTGTCAAAGCTATAAGAGCTCAAATGTCAGATTTTAGAGAAGATTTATTTGAAGTTTCGGAAAAGAATCTCAATATTAAAATAAGATGTGAAGCTAAATCCTTAGCAACAAATGAGCTTGGTGATTTTCGTTTTTAATGGCTTGAACTATTATTTGCAATTAATTTGGCTAAGTAAACTTTTACAATCAAAGGATATGCTTATTGATGTTGCTATGGAAAAAATAAATGGGTTGATTTCATTTTTTGAGGAATATAGAGAAGCTGATTTTTATAATGTCTTAAATAATGCTAAGGAAATTGCTATTGAATTGAATATTGACTCGGTATTTCCTCAAAGCCTTATGATTCGAAGAAAAAGACAGTTTGCATGAAACAATCAATGCATTAAAAGTTGGAAGACAAAATCATTATTCACCAATTTATAGTCATATCCAAGTTTGTTGGCACGATCATGAAATTCATCCATCTCGTTAGCTGTAACCTGTATTCCAACTAGTACATTTGCTCCAGATTCACCCTGTTGACCACAACAAGCACAAGAATGTCATTAAATTGCATTGGTCAATGAAAAATAACAAGTACAAAAAAAACATGCAGTATTTGACTAGATAAATAGGTCATCAATTCCTACCTGCGCACGGTAATGGAATAAACTGATATTCCAACGCGGACTGAAGGAATCCAAAAATTTCATCAAAGCACCAGGTCTTTCTGGAAAGGTAAAACAACAAAGAACCTCGTTCAGGATATCCGACCGGCCTCCCATCTGAAAAATGTTTTCACAACAAAGAAAACTTAGTAAAATACAAAAACAAAATTCATAGGTTGGTGGTTTGGTATTTCAAAATGAAAGGAGTTCATTAGGCCAATTTACCATGTAACGCAAATGATCCTTCGCCACGTCACTTTCTGAGAGATTGTGAGTTTCAAGCTGAGATGATTCCATTCTCTCCTGCATTTTTCTTAGTTCTTTGGGTGTGTGAACCCCAACACTAAACGCAATGAATAATAAAATATTATTGGTCTTGGCATAACACTTATTATCAACATATATTTTCCACAAAAAATGAAACTCATTGAAAACTTCTCCTTCTAGGGTCCTCCTATATAAAGAAAAATTCCAAATACCGATGAAATCATTTAATTCTATACATTTATTGCAGAATGGTGAGGCTCATTTATATAGGATAGATGCATTTGTAGTGAACATGAAATAAGAGTATAAAAATAAAATAAACAATTAATGCATCTCAAAATGTGACTTTTTCTTAGAATTGGGACCAAAAGAAGTTTCAAACATTTTCGCTCCAAGGGAGTAATAAATTGTGCAAGAGAGATGATAAATTGTCAACATTATGGAAATAGAACATTGCTTTACATATTTGATTCGTCCTCTTCGCATCTTTCTCATTTTTGGTAAGTTTTTTTCTTTTCAATTTAAATTTATAAGTTCAATTTAATTATTTAATTTATTCTTCTGCCACGTCAGTCCTCTGTTTGCCACATAAGTTTGGCAGAGATGATTATAAAACTAAATTGAACTTACAAGATTTAAATTGAAAAAAAAAAACTTGTAGGAACGAAAATGAAAAAGACGTGAACTTAGGAGACAAATCAAATATTTAATCCTAGAACATATTAATATATCAAAAATTGGTTATACACAAGAAAGACAATGCATCTAGTCTATTGCTAATTTGCTATGATCTTACCTGTAAAGGACAACAGCTTTCTCACTGGAAGTGTATCTGTATTTGAATTCGGTGATGCTCATCTGCCCCACCTGCCAATCCAGAAGAAAATCAGTTCAACTATGCACATCTTTTTTTTAGAAAAAAAAATAACAATAAAGTAGTATACATATACCAATTGACAAAACCGTTTGAAACTGTCAGGCTCCTCTGGAAGGACAGTTAACATCAGAGCTTCTTGTTTACGACCAACATTAGCAAGTTCAGTTACAATTCTAAGTTTATCAAAATTCATGTTTGCTCCAGAGGTTATTGCTACAACATTTTCCCCCTTGATCCCATAATATTTGCAGTATGCCTCAGCTCCAGCAAGAGCAAGAGCGCCTGCTGGTTCTAATATGCTCCTTTTTTCCTCAAACATGTCCTGCAACAAGATTTATCTACATCATGTCCTAAGAGTTTAATTCCTAAAGAATCTGTGGTGTTTTCCATTTGATGTACAAAACATTCAAAGATCTATGCACAAAAACAAATCCCAATTTTTATGGATACAAACAAAAAAGCAACATTTGGACGAATAACAGCATACCAACTTAAGACTAGTTGACATGCTACCAACATGAAAAAGCTACTGACCTATAATTAAAACACTAAAAGATAAGCCTACCCAATACCAAGGTAAATGACCTAAGGCCCAATTTATGTTCCAAATGGTCAAATTAGCATTTGGTCCATGTGAGCAGCCCTCTCCATCCGTATTAGACAATGTTTAGTATAGAGTAAAATTAACAGCCAAATTCATATAATAATAACACATGTTGTGATTTAATGGAAAAGAATCCGAAGTTAACAGTTAAGTTGCAGCGTAATAGGTTCTTTGTATCCTACCACTGCCAACTCTCTCTCCAATCCCTTCACAAAACCATACAGAGAGAACAAAAACATCACAAATTATATATAAACACATGAAGCATTTGATGATTCTTTGATTACACAACTAGAAAGAGTTTGTAAAGTAATTCTACTTTAAGCTATTATAGCAAAATACTCCTCCACCCGTCAATTCGAAAATTGTTATTGCTTGCTGACTCACAAGTCGTCAATCAAATCTGATTTCTTAACCAATTTGATTACCCAGCACTTAAAGTTCTGATTAGCTGTAAATTTTCATGAAAGATATATGGAAATGAGATTTTAATCCAGCATCAAAACAATGAATATATAGATTTAAATTCATTTGACAAGATACTGAATTTCTCAATAGAGTAGTTACCATATATTACGGTGGTATGTGTGCGTGTAGAAACTGTGTACAGCACCAGAGATTCTAAATGCAAACTTTCACAAACTTTCACAGACGGAAGGGCATCTCACCTTAATCGATGCACAAATTGCATCACGGCTTACAAGAACAACACCATCTACCAATCCCTTGCACAAGCGAAAAGTTTCTTCACCAACCTCTTTAACAGCCACACCATCTGCAAATCTTCCAACCTGGTCCAAAATCACTCTGTGGCCATGATGAAGTGACAAAGCCATAGCATTCGCATCGGTAGGTTCCACTCCAATAATCTTTACCTGTGTACATTAAAAATATGTCAATAGTTAGTTAATCACTCAACTCTTCTAAATAAGAACGAAGGCACACGCAATGACAAAAAATATCAGCACAACATCACGCAAACAAACCTGTGGAGAAACCCTCTTCATATAAGCGGCAATACCAGCAATGAGACCACCACCTCCCACAGGCACAAAGATTGCATGAATCGGGTCCTGCATATGGCGCCAAATTTCCATCCCAATAGTTCCCTGACCCGCAATAACATCGGGATGATCAAAAGGAGGTATAAACGTACGACCCTCCTCTTTTGCGCGCTTCTTAGCATATGTTTGTGCTTCATCGTAGGAATCCCCAATAAGGACAACAGTAGCACCCAACCTCTCCACAGATTTCCACTACAAAATTCAAATAGAAAAAATAGAAACACAACTTAATAATCGACCACATTAATTAGTTCTTCATTGAGATATAACGCAAAACAAACAAGGTAGACAAAGTAAATAAATGAATCCCACCTTGATGTCAGGAGTGGTAACGGGCATAGCAATAACGGCATTGCATTTCAATCTCTTGGCAGACAAGGCAACTCCTTGAGCATGATTTCCAGCAGAAGAGCATATAACCCCTTTCTCCAAAACTTCCTTTGGAAGTTTAGCCATCATATTATAAGCTCCACGGAGCTTAAACGAGAAAACCTACGACAATCCAAAAATCTCATTATAATTACTAAACAATTACATAATAATAACTACACAATCCACAATTTCATAAACATATCATAAAGCTAAGTAATGAACAAAAAACAGTTAATAATCATAATAATAATAAAGTTGTTTGGTGCTAAAAGTTTGACTTTGTAACTTTAAGAATAGAGTTCAAATCCCCTCGGGATGATTGTAAAATTGGCATCATTCACTTTAATTAATGATATAGTTGGTCAATGACAATGAGAAAATGAAAATTGATTCTTACAGTTTGCATATCCTCACGCTTGAGCCAAATGTTAACACCAAGTCTTTCAGATAGCTTTGGTGCCAATTCAAGAGGAGAGTCCTTGGCAACATCATAGACTCTAGAAGAGAGTATCTTAGTCAAATAATCCATAGCACCGTTTATATCGTCGTCGTTACCAGAATGTGATCGCCCGGGAACAGCTCCAACGTAACCAGCTGGATATTGAAGTGAATCAGGAGAAACCTTATTTGAAGGAGGAGGAGACATTGGCGACTCAACGGAAGTGGGAGAAGGAATGGAAACTAACTCTGCAGGTTTGGAGAAGACGCCGGCGATGAAGAGCTTGGGACGAGGGTTTGCTTGAACAGTGGTGGGCAGCATTTTGTTGAGAGGGTGGCGGTTGTGAGGGAGGAGGAACTGTGGGTGAGCGGTGGAGAATCGTAGCACATCCATGATTTGGTTCTTTAAAGCAGAAGAGTGAAAAGGCAGTGAATGTGACTGGCGTTTTATTAGGCCTAGATTTCTAAGAGTTATTATTTCGTTCAGATCTGTCCAAGTTCTCTGGTCATGGTATTCTCTTTGATATAAATGAAGCCTCCTCTATTCTTCCTCTATCTCTAAAGCAGCTACTAGGTCATTTTGGCATGTCAAGTCTTGATGTAAACCTTTCTCCACCAATTCATAGCATAAACGAAATGCTTCTGCAGCCTTGTTAATTTTACAAAGATTGAGAATAACTGCATTAGACAAATCAATGTCAACATACTTATATTTTTCAAACAAAAACTTCAACAATTTGCATGTTTACAATTCCCAATAGACTACTACTTCCAATTTAGATTAGCACAACAGTTTAGTAATTGTTGTCTGTGTCACAAGATTCAAACTGCTAATGATGAAAAACTCACTATAAGATTCCATGATTTAACCTACTTCACTCATTCAAAAGGAAAAAAAATAAAATTAATGAGGCCTAATTACTTTAATATTTGATGGTTGTCAGGAGCAAAATCAATTCCCAAACAGGTGAATAATCATGAATTTTCACTGATAGAGATGGGATACCAAAACACACAATAGGATACCATTAAATAAATCTGAATCATTAATTAGCAACAAACTATATTTGTAACTGTTCTACTTAAAATATATGCATAATCAAAATGATACAACTAACATACTTATGCTTGAAGGGGGTGTTTAGCTAACTCATTAGGAAGATAACATCAAGACCAACAAAAATTTGGAATAGTATGTTCAGATAACTCATTCTGAAGTAAAACCTCAGAACTGAAGATAAAGTGACTGTAAATACAATGGAGAACAAATTATGCAAACTAAGAACACCTCAGAACTGATTTTTGCTGCAAAAAATACTGCTCACAGAAGGATGACAAGGTTGAGTCGACTATTAGATATGCTTCATTCCTCGGGATTTTATCATATGTTAAATTTGGGGTGGAATGAGATGGATATTAATGAACATATGATTTTTTTTGGTAATCCAATTCAATTCCTATTCAGAAATTATTAAAACTATTGAAATGATTCTACAAGACATAACTGAAAAAGCCACAAGACTAAAAATAGGATTGATAGCCAATATTTTGTTGGGAAACAATTCAAATTTCAAAGTATGGAAATCTAATGCATGGAAAAAGGGTTGAATATTTCAAGATCGATGAATTTGACCAATGAGACTTGCACATTCAACTTAGAAAAATGAATTAGGAGTTTCTAAAACTCACTGGAAATGTGAAGTATTAACCTCTTTTTGGAAGAACCCAAATTCTATAAATAGAAAGACTAGTGAAGATGTGAAGTATATCCAAATTTGAGTGATCATGAGAAGAGTTGAGGTATCTCTATTTTGCGCGTTTATGTATAGACTTGGAGTATCTCTAACCATGTCATAGTGAGAGGAGGCTATCTGTGATATTTGTTTTATTTGAAAAGTTTACGTATTTATTTTTAATTTTTAAAAAGATACATTTGACAAAAGAAAAGCATGTAAACAAGTACAAAGACCTGTCTAAATTCTGTTAAATGACCAAGACTACACGAATATCAAATATTATGATGGAATGTTAAATAATCTGCACTTTGAAATGAAATATAAATAAATGATTTTACAAGTGAAAATGTGAACTTACTGTCACACCTTTCAACCTAATTGGTGTTGATGTTCATGAACAGTGACAAGGGAACTCAGCTCAATCAACTCAATGTTTCGCAGAAAGTCTCGATCTCATAAACGGTTGTGAAGAGACTTAGAAGATGAGAATGGAGTTAGCAATTTGAAAAGGGAGAGATTTAGTGTTATTTATATTTTAGTTGCAATGTTTTAACTTTGAAGCAGGAACAGAGGCCAAATGAATTATTGTATATATTATGTATATAAAAATAAAATAAAAAGGAGGACTGATGGAATATACAATTGAATTAAACATGACTTTATCATGTTTCTTTTTATTCAACAAAAAAAAATAGTGTTCTTTTGTTTGTCAGGTCTGTATTGTAATTATCAAGTAACCGATCCGGATTGCCTACATTTTATGCGGGAAAGGCACCATGCCTTTGGACCAATCTGATCCGTCCGATCAAACGCAAGATCATGCCACATGTTCAAATTTTATTTTAAACTTCAGTGTATCAGTAATTTGAGTTTATCTAATCATATATAAGTTCTAAACAATCATAGAGAAATAGATGAAAAGCCAAACTCTGAAATTGATTGAAGGAAAATAACAAATTGGAAAAAAAGAAATTCAGAGAGTGAAATTGATAAGAGGTTGAAAGGAAAAGAACAAGAGGGAAGCTATTATAAACCTTGGCGCCGGAAATGCGACGGGAAACGACGGGATGCGGCTGCGGGTGGCATGGAGGCGGTGGGCGACGGCAATACAGGAACAGAGTGTTATCTTGCTTGATCCCATAGTACTACAGTTTTATTTTTTTGGGTCTGTATGTTAAGCTTTGGAACGTGACATGATCTGGAGTAGGGGTGTGCAAAAAATATGATTAATTGGACCATATTGATAAACTGGATTGCACTGCACCACAATAAACCAAACCATTTAAATGGTTCATGAATTGAACCACTTATTTAAAACAATTCGGTTAACCAAACTTAATTCGAAACCACTTTAACAATTTTAAAATTTTTATAACTTCAATTAAGATTTTTTTTCTAGCAAAATTATTAAATTTTATTTTTCTCAAAAAAAATATAAGAAATATCGAAACTTTTTTTTTTCGAAAAAAAAATTAAATCATTTTTTTTCTTGTAAAATTTTTTCAAAAAAATCGAAAACATATTTTTTTGGAAAAGTTTTCGATTTTTTTTTTTGAGAAAAAATCGAAACTTCATTTTTCTGAGAAAAAATTTTCTTGAAAAAAATCAAAAATTTTTTTTCGAAAAAAATCAAAAAAATTTTGCCAAAAAATTTTCGAAATTATTTTTTCAAAATTATTTTTTCGAAAAAAATTTTTATCAGAAAATTTTTTACATTTATTTTTCTAGAAAAAATTGATATTTTTTATCAAAAGAATTTTCAAATAACTATTTTGAAATTAATTTTAACTAAATATTTGTTCAAAATATTAAACTAGTTTATATTTATAAACCAATTTTAAACCAGTTTCAGAACTGCACTGAACTTGATTTAAAAGTGGTTTTCAATAACTGAACCAAACCACTAATATAGTCCAATGCAGTTTGGTTTTTGAACCATGAACACCCCTAATCTGGAGCGCGCGATTGATCGAACAGGTCAGATTGACCCAAAGACATGGTACGTAGGCAGTCCGATCCTTAGGTAACCTAGCTTGGTTTCACGTGCTTCTCAACTTAGTATCTTGCACGTAAAAAAAAAGAAAAAATTTAATGTAAGGAGAATATGCTTATAGGGAAAATGTCAACTCAACATTTACATTTACATTTCTTTTTCTTTTCTCCAATGATAATAATAAGAATTAAAGTTATATCTTATAAATTTAATATATATCTTTCTATCACTAAATTAAATTATTGAGATTAAACTTTTATAATTTACGCATTTTAAATGTGGACGGCTATTATATTATTATTATTATTATTATTATTATTATTATTATTATTATTATTATTATTATTAGTTGGGTAGCCATGTGTCTATTTTTCTTAATAAAAAAATAAGTTTTAAAATATAGATACTATATTTTAAAAATAAAAAAAGTGATAAATAAGAATAAAATTTTAAAATAAATGGTAATATTGGAATAAAAATTGTTATACTAAAATTTGGTATAGTTTAATACAGATATAGATATTTTATAGAATTCAATTATTTAATTAAATAAAATAAATTAAGATTGTGAATAAATTAACTAAAAGAAAAAAAATCAAACCACACAAGCGGATATATCATATATAATGATAAAATTATATATATATATATACACTACTTTTTTTAAAATTAATTTTTTACAATACTTTAAAATATTATGAATTAACATAAAATACTAAAAATAATTATGAAATTGTTTTATATTTAAAAAATCAATTGACATTGATAAATAAATAATCTAAAACTTTTTAAAAAATAATAAATACAAAAGTAATTCTATTTTATTTTATTTGTTAAATAAACAAAATAAATTTAATATATATATATGTGTGTGTGGTCCCACTAATATGAACAATTTAAAAATGGGACCAGAAGTGGACCTTTGAAAGTTACTTGCAATAGCAGGTGCAGTTTAAATAATAATAAATAAATAAAAACAACACAATCCCAATTACAATGGTGATATAAAAACACCAATGTATTTTTTGTCTTAGGAAAATTTCGAGATTGCAAATCGAACACGCGTAGTTTAAAACCACCGATTTTTCTAAGTTTACACGAGATAAATATCACCTCATCTTATTCTCACTATTAATTGAGCTGCTGAATAATTTTGCGAGTAATATAATGAAAAAAGAGTACGTAGGAATCTACGAGAGTGGGACAACATTGCCTTAAACTTCGTATTCTATACTAAATGGGAGATTTTTTTTTCTAGTTAAATATATCTCACATTTTTTCTTTGTAACCAAATTTTATAAATATTCCTTTATAATAAAAAAAAGGGGATATGTGATAAAAAAAAAATCACTAAATAAATTATAAACTAAAATTGATCAAATTAAGTATATTAAGAAAGATAATGTTTAGTAATTTAAATAAAAAATTAAGTGTATTATCTAAATATTCTTAAATAAAATGTCTTTTGCGTAAATCACCTTTCATTAAATGTGAGATATTTTTAAAATATTATCATTAAACGTTAATTTATTTTGTTCATATTTTATTTTAAATGATATTTTTTCACGGAAATTTCTTTTTGCAAAGGATTTTCGAATGATATTAATTTCACGTTGTATATATACTACGGCATAAATAGGGTACACCATGAATTGAAGAAAGTGTTCAAAATTGGGTAATCTAATAATTTTATACGTGGTGTGTTGCTAATCTAATAATTTTATACGTGGCGTGTTGCTAATCTAATAATTTTAATATAACCTGCGGATAAAAAAAAAATTAGTAAGTTTCTTAGTTTGTACATTAAAAAAAATATGAAATATGAATGATTATTTGTATATACAATTAAAAATATTAAAATAAAATATGAGTGATTTTCACTTTAAAAATATTATTAAAAAAAAATGAGTGATTGTTTGTATATATTTTGTTTTGTTTTAAACATTCAATTATTATAGAATACCTTTTTCCTAGAAAAAATAGAATATATATTTTGCAAACATTGATTTGAGATATATTTGTAAGCATTGGTATTTTGGAGTACTATTATTTCTTTATTCTTTTTTGAATAATTGAATGAACTACTATTTCTTATATTTTATGTTTTGTGTCTCATTTCCACTTAAATATTCGACAACTAATTCTTAATTAGATGTGTTATGTCACATGTTTCTTTCAAAAATATTTTGATTTAATTATCTATTTGGATAGTGTATATAATGGACAAACTCAAAGTACTATTTTTTACCACAAATATACGAAATAATGTTGGGAATGATAAGACATCACTACTTGATTTTGGTTATTTTCGTTGTTAATTAAAATTATGTTTTGATTTATCATTCATCAAATCTATAAGTTTAATATTTTTAAATGAGTATTTTTTTTCATGAATAATTTATATTGACAAATATTTTCTTTTGTATTGGAGGAATATAATATGTATCCGAGCACTAATAAGAGAAAAATGAACACAAATTGTATACTATGAAAATATTTAATGTATAACTTAATATTTTTAGTTTAAAAAAAATATCATTTGCTGTAATTTTTTTTAAAGAAATTGTATACCGTAATTTGCTGTAATTTTAAAAAAATTGTATCACCCATGATTTTTTTAAAATTCGAAATTTATTTTCTACCAACCATTTATGATAACATAAATCATCATTTTTGTATTTCTTTAAAGAAATCATTCGTACCATTTAGCATCACTCTAAAATAAAGGTCACTATTAAGATATTTTGTGGCTTTGTTTGAATTGTGTATTATAAACAAATTGTTGTGAATATTGGGCTAGGCTGTCATTTTGTTTGTGCCTTTAAATAGCACTAACATTGTAACATAATAGAATAATATTATTCACTCTCTCTTCTTCTATTTTCTCTCTTTCTCTCCTCCATCTCTATTCTCCTATATTATGTTGTTGTTTTGATTAGTTCATTACACGTTATTAGCACGAAGCTCAAATGATTTATTTAGAATGTCGAATATGTAAAACTTGAGTTTGAGGCCCTTGACATTTCGAAAAAGAAGTACTTGCCTTGGGCTCTGGATGCTGAAATTTATTTATATGTATAAGGCAATGGAGATACTATCAAAGAAGGGAATCAAAACTCTAATCAGCAAAAGGAAAAAGCCATGATATTCTTTCGTCACCATCTTCACGGAGATCTTAAGAATGAATATCTTACTATAAAAGATCCTCTTGTGCTTTGGAACAGCTGGAAAGAAAAAAATATGACCACAAAAAAACTATTATTCTCCCAACATTTCGTTATGACTAGATACATTTACGTTCATAAGATTCTAAAACAGTAACTGTGTATAATTCTGCGGCATTCAGAATCACTTCTCAATTGAAATTGTGTGGAGAAACCAGAACCGATGATGATATGTTAGAAAAAACATTCTCCACTTTTCATGCATTTAATGTGCTCTTGCAGCAACAATATAGAGAAAATGAGTTTAAGAAATATTATGACTTGATTTCTTGCCTCCTTGTGGCCGAGCAAAATATTGAACATTTAACGAAAAATCATGAAATTCTTCCCACTGATACTACTCCATTCCTATAAGCGAATGTAGTAACACACGATCACCATGGGAAATTTCGTGGTTGTGGTCGTGGTCTTGGCCATGGTTGCGGTCGTGGTCATGATCATAATCGTGGCCGAAATTTAAATAGCTCGTTTTTTCACCAAAAGTGAAAAAATGTTGAAAATAATAAATAAATAAATAAAAAAGAAAAGGTGGAAAAAATAGTAAAACTAACGAAAATGTATGTCATCATTGTGGAGGCAAAGGTCATTGGTCTCGTACTTGTCGTACACCAAATCATCTCGTTGAACTTTATCAACAATCACTCAAAAACAAAGGGAAAATGATCGAGACTCATTTTGCTTATGAAGATGGTGATTTTGATTATGGTGATATTGATCCTACTCATTTAGATATTGGTGATTTCTTTTCTAATCTTGAAGGAAAAATGGATCACCATATTGGAGATAGAAGCGTCAAAAACTAAATTTTTTCTACTTTCATTATAATAATAACAAATTTTATGTTTGAGTGTATTTTGAATTCTCTATGTTATGGACACTAAAGTTTTATGCATTATCAACAATAAAGTTTTATCTTTAAGTGTGTTTAAATCATAACGCTCTCTTTTAGATTTATCCTTATTCTTCTTGCTTATTTTTGTTTATATTAGATAGAACGAGTATTGATACTAGCATCAATGTTGATAATTTGACCATCGCCAACAAAGTTAGAAGTATATACATGGTGATATTTAAGGGCCAATACACCCACCATGTGGACCATTTTGATATTTTATGGTTTTAATCGATGCATCAACTAGATGGCCACATGATTGTTTGTTATCAACTTGCAACCAGACGTTTGCATGATTAGTTGCTCAACTAATTTGAATAAGAGCTGACTTTTCTGATAATCCCGTTAAGAGAATATGTATCGATAATGCTGCTAAGTTTTCATCTCAAGAATTTAATGAGTATTGCATGTCCATTGGGATTGATATTGAACATCTTGTAGCACATGTTCATACACAAAATGAACTTGAAGTTAATTGCAAGATCATTCCTCATGAGATGCAAACTCCAAATTTCTATTTCGGGACATGCAATTTTGCATGTTGCAACATTGATTCGCATCAAACCAACAAGTTATCACAATCATTTCTCCTTACAATCGATTTTTGGTCAAGAACCTAATATTTCATCTAAGAATTTTTGGATGTGTGGTATATGTTCCAATTGCTCTATCACAACACACTAAGATGGGTCCTCAAAAAAGGTGGGGAATATATGTGTTGGATATGAATCTCCATCCATTATAAAATATCTAGAACCAATAACAAGAGACTTATTTACAGCTAGATTTGTTGATTGTCATTTTGATGAATCAAATTTTCCAACATTAGGGAGAGAGAATAAGCAGCTAAACAAATAGATCAGTTGAAATGAATTATCATTATCTTATCTTGATCCTCGAACCAAACAATGTGAACTAGAAGTTCAAAAGATAATTCATTTACAAGTTTTAGCAAACCAACTTCCAAATGCATTTATTGATCCAAAAGATGTGATTAAATCATATGTACTAGCTGCTAATGCTCCAATAAAAATAGATGTCCCTGTTGGACAATCCAATACGACAAATGAGTCTCAATCGTGTCTGAAGCATATTAGACATGTTAGTTCCAAAGATAGAAATCCTCAAATAATAAGATGAGCTAAAAAGAATGATGACCCATAGGACGATATTGAAACTCTAAAAGAGTTTTATGATATAATTGACATTTCCGTCCCAGAAGAGACTAATCATGTACATGCAATTCATGAAAATAAAGAGATCTCAATAAATTATGTTAATAATGGAATACAATAAAACCGACATGAAGTTAAGGTTGGTGATTTTTTTCCATATAATATAGCGCTAAATATAGTAAATGATACTAAGGATCAAGAGCCAAGGTCTATCAAAGATTGTAGACAAAGTGAGAATGGGAAAAAATGGAAAGATGCAATTGAAGCATAATTAAACTCACTTAACAAGTGAAAAGCTTTTGGACCTATGGTTCGAACGCCGAAATGTGTAAAACATGTTGTATACAAATGGGTTTTTGTACCAAAACAAAATGAGAATGGTGGAACATGTTGTATAGGGATGGAGGCACAATTGTATAAGAGAATTAAGGTGAGGGAGGATCAACCACCAACTGTTATATAAACCCTTATCATCCCTTTCACTCAACCTTATTGGGCCTCGTACCTTACGAATTCAATTCCCTTCTTATTTAATTAAATATTCAGATTAATCGCTATATGCAGATGACCCTATAGAATTCACTAAAGTGGAAATAATATTAAATATTACAAACAAGGAGTGACATCTAACAATACATCATTTTTATCCAAGTTATGGAAAATCGGTGATACAACTTAATCTTACTGCGACCATTATTTACTTTTAAATAATTGTCGTTTTGTCCAAATGTCTAATTGAACGCAAGTAAAAATGTGTGTCATCATTACAATGTCGAATTATTTATTTATCGATTTCATAATAGACGAATAAAAGCAATGGACTCAATATCACATATTGATTCATTTCAGCAAGACATGCATTTCCACAATCTCACTCAATTGATAGGTCCAATGTAGAATGAGAAGCACAAGAACAAGGGATTTGAATTGTATTTATAAAAAATGGTTTTAGTAGAGAACGTTTAAAAACAAAGATCAAAAGTTCACCACCAAATCAGTAGTTACGTCTAGTCCCTTCAACTTGAAGGATTTCATCCACTAATTCACCAATTGAATTACACTTCTAATAAACACCTACTTATCAAACTGACTGTTATCAATTCTTCTCAACCTTCTAGTTTAGTACAATCAAGCTGTTAAGCAATGCAACCACTACTGGGCTAGGTTACAAAAGAAAGGTTTAAGGGTTTTCTGAATAACTCTCACAAAAGGGTGTATACAATGTATTCTCAGAAAAATATTTCTCAGCACTTAGACAAGATAAGAGGTAAAGAGCAAGAGTGTAGAGACGATTGTAAAGTGCTTATTGTGGTATGTTGTTGCTTGTATTTTTTGATGAGAGTTGCATGTTCTTTTATAAAGATTTTTAGGGTATCTTATCGTTGTCCTGATTGCAAGAAATCAACATGTATCATGAAGTTTCGTGTTAAATCTTCGAAGATTAATTTGCCATTAAATCTTGTCAAAAATATCCTTGATATGAAGACAAAAGGAGTAGATGATGTTTTGATCGGATTATGCCTCATAGACCTTTAGGGTGTTTATCAAAGGATGCGCAAAAGCTTTGTCTTCTTTAGAGCGTTGACTATTGTTAAAGTGTTGACTACTATCAGAGTCAGACGATCAAATGTTTGGCACAATTAATCAAAGGCAGACGATCACTTGCTTGTCACATTTATCAAAGGTAGAATAGTTAGATGTTTGTTGTAGACGTCAGAGCCAAACGAATCAGAGCATTGCTTGCAATAACAAAATCACTAGAGGCGCGTTTTAGATTGCGTTCACCAGACTTAGAGTATGGAAATCAAAAGTGTTCCTTTAACTTAGATCAAACATTAGAGGATGCAACGTGAACTCAAAAGGAATAACCTATTTGAAGACTGCATACTAAAACATAACATTAGTCCTTTAAATTGTTCCCACAAAATAATGTTATCATCAAAACATGCAAGTGTCATAGTTCTTCAAACCAACTATGTTCTAACAAACCCAAGACATAAATCATATTATGTAGGAGGGACAAATTCTATCTATATCAATCACGCTCTTTCACGTGGATTATTATATTCCCCATAACTATCTTTATGATTGTTCTATTTCAAACAACATATGGGGATCATAGTGACTTCAAGTCAATGACTAGTGAACTATTTATTATGGTCGTATGAGAATTGTCAATGACACTTACACAACTCTTATGTAGTGTTCTCATGGTGTGTGTCAATTCAGTATAAATATTATTCATATATTTGTACTTATGTGACGACGTAATATCTAATATTCATGACTTATAAGGTGTGGTCATTAATAACTCACAATAGTCTTAATGTACTATTTTCGTACTAATTTACAATAATACTTTGACTACAAATATTTTTTAGAATAATATTTTAATGTTCCATTGAGTTTCATGATCAAATCGTACTTATTATTCTATTAAATTAATTATCTATTATAAGAACTTTATAATCCTTATATATTTAATAACATAATAAATAATGCTATATATATATATATATATATAAACTAGAATATATATGATTTAAACGCATGATAATCTATGAAATTATAGATTGGCACCAGGGGTAGACCTACATGTTCTTCTCTCGGGGCCAGGGCCCTGCCATCCTTTTTGTTAACTTTCTCACATGCTAGTAATGTATGACGATGACTTTCATGTTTCAATTAATTGGAGTGCATTATCTCATTTCTTTTTCCACATCTCATTACAACTGAAAGATCACAACTAATCACATAAAAAATTATTATTATTGCAACAAGTATACTACTAATATCTATATTATATATTTGATTTTTAATTTGGCCCTATAGACTTCTCATCCTGGCTCTATCTTTGATTGACACTAGGACTTACAAAAACACTCTAATATATCAATTGGAAATTTTCAATAGATGCAAGAATTAAGAAAACAAAAATCCATAGCAAATTATCTCTTACTTTAAAACACAAACCATAACTTTATTTATACATTAAAAGTAAAAGTAACTTCTTAAAACTCAATGGTTTCGACTTTTTACTACTCAATCACACATTTTAGTTAGTCATAACATTGACGTATGCGGAATACTCTTTCTATAAATCTAACATCAGAAGTATTTAGTGTGTCTAACCGTATGCTACCGGCACCATCTTATCCAAACGTAAGAGTTATTTTCAAATAATAAGTACAGTAAAAATAAACATGCATGCATGTATATTTTTCTATTTACGGCCACGACAGCTATAGGTAATTACTACTCCCTCTGTTTTATTTTAAATGTCTCATTTATCATTTTCTTTGTCTCAAATTATTTGTCATTTTTCAATACAAATATAACATTGATTACTTTTTTTCCTATTAATATATATGTATATATTTAGTGTATTTCAATTCATCAAACTTCTCAACTAACTACAACTAAATAATAAGAATATTTAAATGAATGAAACTCATGTTATCATTAAAATCAACAAAACTAATTATTTTCTTAAATATTATGCATAACTTAAATCAAACAATTAAAATGAGACAAATATAATACTAATCAAGGATTTATCTTGGCCCCCTCCCTCTTTTTATTTTTTTCTAATTTACATGGTCCCTCTTTCTTATTACTAACATATTTCTTCAAATTAAAAAATAAATCAAATAAAAATCTTAATAACAAAAAATATTCCTTAGTCAAAATAATAATATTTTTATATTTTAACAAATAATCCTAATATGATTTCACATATAATACTTAGTCAAAATAAATTAATCATTCCTTAGATATGTGCATTTTGAAAATAACAATTAAAGCAAGATAAAATAATCACAACCACATAATAAAATTAGTCAAGAACAACCACACAATCACATCTTCTTCTTTTCATTATGTTCATCACCATAACACTAACCCAAAAACGTGTTAAGGTTCGATATGTATTTTAAAGTGAAGAGGAAATTCATAACGGATATGAGCAAAAGTCATGCAAAGCTGCCTTGACTAGATCGTTCAAAGAAAGGTGGACGTAATAACCAAATCGCGAAATGGGTGGATTTTTGGAACCGACTGATCGTGGAAAGCGCACACACAGGAAAAACATGTGAAAATTTAAAAGAAAACATAGAGAACACATTAAAAAAATAAATTATTAATTTTTTTGGTTTATAAAAATAATCAAGCTCAGGCCCAGCCGGACTGGACTTACAGTGGAGCATATGTGTGGTGGTCGGTTTGAATGTGTTGTCTCCCATTTTCAAAATTAAGTACTTCTTAGGGCATATCTCAAAGTTGCTACATCCACCTTATAAATATTAACATTGTGTGAATTCTCTCTGACAAACAACATTTTCATAGGATGTATTCTCAAACGGCTTGTGCTTTAAAGGTCATGCACGTCTATCACATTATCGTGAATGCTCTTGAAAATTTGTCTCAAAATTCTATAGGAAGCAATCCTACTTCCACATTCACATAGGGGAGTCAATCAAGGGTACTCTTGTAGTTGCACACTCCAGTCCACATAGAGTATAGATCTCATTAAGAGTTTCTATTACATTATTTTTTCATCGATTCAAAAATCATGCTTCTTCGACTTATAATAGTATGTTCATCTCATATCACTTCACAACTTGTTATTACCCATCAAACCTAATTCCTGAAATTTCCAGTCTTTTAGGTCGGGTTACCATCATGTGTGATTCATTTTTCTAAAGGCAATCATTTAATACTTTTAAATGTGTGTAGGATTTTCTCTCTAGCTAATCCTTTCTGCAAATGATCAGCTAAGTTTTCATCAATGCGTACATGATCCACTATAACAACTCTTTTTAGAGTAATTCTCTAATTGTGTTGTACTTACGAAGTATATGTCGTCTTGTACCGTTGTAGTAACGATTCTTAATTTTTTTCAATAGTCGCTTTACTATCGTAGCGGATCAACACAACCAACATTAGTTTTTTTTTTTTAAAAAGGGATTTTTTTTCTAGCAAGCATCCCAAGAAGCTTGCTTCTTGACTAGCGGTTGCAAGTACTATCATTTCGGACTCTAAAGTGGACTAAGCCAATATAGTATGTTTTGTCAATTTCCAAGATACAACACCTCCAGTTATGCTAAATATATAGTCACTGGTTGCTTTAGAGTCATCTGATAATGTTTTTCCAATCATCAACACTTAATCCTTCAAAAACAACAAATCTTTGATAATGTAATCCAAGGTTCATGGTTATTTTTAGGTATCTCATGACCCTCTCAATAACATGTCAATACTCTATATTAGGTCTATTGGTAAACCTATACAATGTAGACACGATCTTATATGGTATATTTGTCTCCCAACATGAATTGTATATAGTGTTTCACTTCGTTTTTAAATTCAGCCAAATTTGTGAACTCTATTTCTATATATAACCAACCTAGTTTCTTCAAATTGAGCTTCAGGATTAAATTTGTCCGTAAATATATGTTATCTATACCGACAGTTTTTAGTATTGTAACTACAGACTTCTATAGGTATATGTCAATTTTCTTGTAGTGAAATTATGAAAATATATTTCTTCTAGATTCATTTTCATCATCAGAAAACCTTTCTCCATCTTCATCAATTTCCTCACTATCATCAACGTAGAAATTTTTCTCTTTTAATTATTCTAATGTTTCATCATGCTACTGAGAAGAATATTTTATAATGCTACTAATTTTCTACGAGGACGTCCATAACAGAGTCTACAAACACCATATAGATAGGACCACCACTAAACACCAAACCAACCATTAAAAAATGACTAAACCACTAATTAAATCGAGAAACACAAAACAACCAAAACCACTAAACTACAAAACACCAAACAACCATAAAATTAAACATAAAACCACTAAACTACAAAACACTAAACAACCATAAAATATGAAAAGCCTTTTTATAAAGCCACGTAGAAGCTACAGGGACCCATGTGGCAACAACCAAAAACATTTTATATTTAGAAGATAGAAATAGAGGAGATGGATTAATAGTAAAATAAAAACGATGGATTGAAACATAGAGGGATGAAATTGATGGATTGAGGTTGAGATTATAACACGACCTCAACACGAGGGAAGTAATTTCCAAAAAAATTAACACAAGGATCAATTTCATAGATAGGGAATAGTACTTTAAGGACTCTTTAATTTATTCTATTTCAATAGTTAAGGACCACGTTAAAAGTGATAGTTTAAGAATTAAATTCACGGGTTGTACAATAAAAAATGTATAAAATAAATTACATATTGTTGTGGCTATTAGTATTTTGAACAAACTTTCCTTACTTCATTATTATGCACATTTTTTGTAAAAAAATTATTATGCATAACAAAACAAAAATTTCTCATGCATCGATGACAACATATGATCTGTATTAATTTGTACGCTAAGTTATAATTAATTATTGTAGTTTATCACTCACTTTTATATAAAATGTATTCAAAAGACAAATTAATAAATAGAATATATATTTATTTTTTGATACGTGAAAGATATTTTTTAATTAAT
>JBBPBP010000001.1:21729535-21751283 GCA_037974735.1 Cicer chorassanicum
ATGTATTATTTGTTTGTAGATATTATTTTTTAACCTTTTCTATCGTAATAATTCTATTCAAAACAACTCAGACATTAAATTTAAATAAACAAAAATTTAAACGTAAATTTATCTCATTGATGTAAATATTGTAAATTTACCTCATTGATGTAAATATTTATTATTTTAGTTTTAAGAGCAGTAGTAGAGATTTGAGTTGATAAATAATTGGAACAAATATCAAAAAATATATCAATGAATAATTATAAAAATTAAGATATGAAATTTGATTTTTTTTTTTACGGGAAGATATGAAATAGATAAAGTATAGAGATTAGTCGTTATTATAATGAAAAAAAGCGAGAGTAGTTGGTGACTAATTAAGCATGTAAGCTCCATGATTTGTAGTTTATTCGGTATTCTCATTTTGTAGTCCAAACTAACTTCTCAGAACTGACTAATCACACTAGTGTGACTAAGTGACAATCAAATGAATTGGAAGTTGAAGATTGATTTCATTTGCATATTTTGCTCGGAGATTATTCAATAATTGCATTCCTATAATTTTTCGTGTGTTTCTCTAGTGTGGTGGCGGTGACACCGTTCATTTTTTTTTTTTTCTGGTAAGGTGCGGAATGCAATCACTACTAGAAAAAGTGCTTTTAGAGACCACTTTTTCGGTAACTAAATGGAGAAAATCGGTCACTAAATTCAATAGCGACCGATTTAGTGACCAATTTAAATCAGTTGGTAAACTGCTAGTCGCTAACTGTTGCGACCAAATCAGCGACCGAATTTAGTGATTGATTTAGTGACCGAATTTAGTGACTGATTTAGTGACCGAATTTAGTGACCGATTTAGTGACCGAATTTTGTGACCGAGTTAGTGACCGAATTTTGTGACTGAATTAGTGACTAAACTTTGAGACTGATTTAGCAACCACTTTGAATTAATTTTCTATGTCATTAGCGACCGATTTAGAGACAAAATTTGTGACATAAAATATTATTTTTATTAAATATTTGGTCACCAATTCCGTCTCTAAATATTACCGTTTTTTTGAAATACATTACTTTAATGTTCAAAAGAACAATAAAAACAATTTTTAATTTGTTTTCAATATCTAAAAAATTCATACACCAAAATCATTTAAAAGCATTAATCATTTCAATGTATATAACCAAAGAACATAATATATTTAAATAATATTTTTAAGTACTCAAAATAATACAAATAAAATTTTAGTTTAAACATAATATATTTAGTCATAACAAATTGCAACATATTAGTTCTTTAGATTAACTTATCACTATCCATCTAACTCTTCATCATCCTGATCACGAGCATTATTATCACCAATCTCATCATCAAAATCACCAGCATTATGATCACCAATCTCATCATCGTTATCACCAATCCCATCTTCATGAATTTGATCTCTAGTATATGGCATGGGTTTAAAGTTCAAGCTACTCATCAATTGTTTTATCAAGTGGTTGTTGCGCTCAACTGCTCTGTTTGTATTAGCCAATTCCTCTCGAAGTTCATCTCTGTCATTTCTCATTTCTTCAAATTCATGTCTTTGAACCCATTATGTTGATGAAGAACATGACCCACGATAATATGGCCTCCCTAATAATACAGCAGATTCCATTCTGAGACCATATACTCGTCCTCTTTTTATTCCTGCAACCTCACACCACACATCTAATTCTTTTGGTGGAGGAGTTCCTTGTGAAGTTGATTCTTGGTCTCGGAATATGTGGGTTGGGTTGGATCGATTTTGACAAAATCTGATACCCGACCCGATCGATTATCTTTGAGTTGGGTTAACTTCTAAACCCGTATTTTTTTTATTTAACCCGAACCGAACCGACCCGATCAAGAACGGGTTAAGTTGGGTTGACGGGTTATACATAAATAATAACCTATTTTTTATTTTATGGGAAAATATGTTGAATGAAAATATATTTAATACTTGAATGTCTCAAAAACTATAAAATTTCAATCACATCATTCAATTCTTTAAAAAAGTCATCAACCTCTCATAAAAAAAATAAATAAATCCAACAATCTTCAAATACATAAATAAATTCAGCAACAGTAAATCAATAAAATATGAAAATTCATCAATTCTAAGCAATGTCAACTTCAAGTACAAGCACTGAACAAGTTTCTCAAAGTATGGAAGGAAACAATTAGAAATCTGCAACAACAAATATTAATAATAAAAGTGAGGAGATAAAGAAGGAAAAACAATAAATAAGTAAAATATGCATTAAACAAAGCAATAACAAGTACCTTAATTAAGATGTAATAGTCATTGTGTGTTAAGCTCAGCAGCAGTCACCCCAATATCAATTGAAACTAATTCAGACAACTCTAAAATTTTAAATACAATACACAGTCTCATTAGCACACCAAATGGTTAAAAGAATAAACAAAAATAAAGGAAAATCTGAAGAAGAAGAAGAAGAAGAAGAAGAAGAAGAAGAAGAAGAGTAATGAAACCCTATTGAACTGTTGGGGGGCTGCCAAACAAAATTATATAAATAAAAAATAAAAAAATAAAAAAACTAGTTACTAGGTCGGGTCGACGGGTTCAAATTGTTAAACCCATTACCCGAACCAAATATAAGCGGGTTTCAACGGATTGGGTTAGGTCGGACCCGAAAGTGACTGGGTATGAGTAAAAATCGAGTTGGGTTAAGTTAAGTGATCGGGTTGGCGGATCGACCTGCACCCATGTACACCCCTATACTGAAGTGGTTGGGTGTGCCGAGTGCACTCCAACAAAATGTATTTTATCACATTCAATAATTTGGTGGTTTATTTTTGTTCAACAAGGTATTTCAAGAAAAGTTTCATATGATTTGACTAGTTTGCATTTGAAAAGATCGAAATAACTTAGTCTTTAACCAAAAGACGTGTTCTTTAGAGCATCGTATTGATTGAATCAATATTCATTCATTGTAGTGGTATAAACCTAAAAATAAAGATTCACATATGTGATTATTCAAGTGGATGAATTCACTTATGTATTTTGACATTTGTAATAACTTATGAACTCTCCCGGTGAAAGATTTATAGGTTGGGAGATTTTTTTTACTTTAGCTTCTTTAATTTGTTATTATATAGAAGTTTGTCTTATTCTAAGTTGTTTTCGTTGATTGTATTTTGACTATTTTGATATTACTTGTGCTCAAATAGGTGGTTAATTGAATTTTAGCTTCTTCAAAAAAATAAAGTGACAAGCTACAAATTAGTGAGTCTTTGAAATTTTTGCCCACTGAAAAATATAATTAGAATATGTATCCATCTGTTAGGAAAATAACAATTTAAAATATATATATATATATAATTGAACACAAGACAAGGATAATAAATCAATCAATAATTCATTATATTTAATAATATTTTAAAAAATCTCAAATTCATTCTCACACGTATTTGAATCACGTGTAGTGCTCTATTATCAAATCTACGAAGAATAATGTCTAAATATTGCATCCAAAAAGGACGCTTGCACCACATTCCTCAATATAAGTTTACAATAAATGAAGCTAAAAAGAATAAACAATTCAAAATAACAATTACAATAAGTTTATTTTTGGAAAAAAAAAAATATGGAACCGGGCATTAATTCATAAATGAATAATAACTAAATTAATAATAGACAGCTAAGGTAAATCGGTAATGTTAGAATACACAATCAAGGCCATACATATTCTACATGGCATCCGCATGTTTCCATTATAATTTATTATAACTAGATACTAACCCGTGTAACGCGTTGTGCGATATAATTTAATATACTAATGAGTATAAAATAATAATAATATGTAATTTAAAAGTGATGTTAATTTTGTTTTATAGTAGAATATATTTAAGTGTTTATGTATCTAAAGATTAATATATTTTTGAATAATTATATATAAGTTAGGTTTGCTTTAATACAAAAGAAAAAGTAAAACATTGTTGATTAATACAATTCATGCAAAGTATATTGAAATATAAGACTATTTATAAGGTTTTACAACTTTAGATATTCAATTCTTGTCTTTAATATTTTTTAAATGTGAAATTAGTTTATTCAAATTTTTTGAATTCATTGAAGTGTTTCTTCTAATAATATATTTGTTAAATAGTTATGCATTTCTTTATTGTTAAAGTTATACATTTAACTATGATATTTCTTCATTTTATATAATTTATATTAATTTTGAAACATTAGATTTATAAATTTAAGTAATTTTTCACGTTTTCAATTTTATATGTTCATTATAATTCTGTCAATCTCATCGCCGATGTAAGCATACACTAAATAATATTGTGTGCCTTGCGATATATTATAACATTCATTCGTGAGTTATAGTTTGTTAAATCCAAACTATTGAAACAATTCATTTGTGTGTCCCTTGGAATTTTTAAATAATTATTTGACACGGTCAACAAACTTCAAGAGCGGTTAAAAAAAATTATAGACAAGAAAAGTTTGTAAATGTTTAAGACATAGAAAGTTTCGAGTGAATAATGAAATAGTTAGAAGTTATTCATTTTCAAATATTTAATATTATTCATTTTTTGTTGTTTCAATTATGATTTGTGTTTTTTAATTATAAAAAGAAAAAAATGCTATGGGAGATACATTCAACATAGGGAAAAAAAACTTATTTCCTATGCAATAATATATATAATCTTGAACAATAACTAACAATAGAAAAAGAATATTATTGAAGTATATGTGAACTAAGAAGAGTGTGTCACACAAATAGTTGTAGCTATATTGGATGGTTTGTATTTTTTTTTTTATAGTTGTTGAAATGAAAATTTTGATGAGTAATTAGAGCTTTTTAAGTGTATTGATGAGTCATTTAGTGATAAATTAAAGTTAAAATTGTATAATGTATGAAATAATTGTACTTGGATGGGCAAGTGAAAAGGTTTGCATTACATATTGGAGAAACAAAACAGAATAAAAGTTCAAGATGGAAACAATAGTTTGATTTGGAAGGTGCCACATCAGAATTTTTGTAAGTTGACAAATATTGGGGGATATGTCATAGATGAAGATGAGTTGCCGCAAATAGAATTTGAGGGTCTGTTTTAATATATTATAATAGATTTGTTATCGACCATAATTTTCTCATATGAAGATAAATGTTGGACATAAATGAAATATATTTATTGTATTTATATTTATGTATATACATACATACATACTTCTCATTAAGATGTGGCCCTCACACTCTCTCTTTTCTTTCACTTTCTCTTCCTTTTTTTTCCTTATTTTAGTTTTCTTGTTTCTTTCACACACACACACAATCTTCTTTTCTTCCTCCTTCTTCCTTCAATTCTTAATTTTGGTTTTGGTTAAACCTTAGAATGAAGAGAAATATCATGATTTCAGAGGAAGATGAAGAAGAATAGGAAGAAAATCAAATCAAATCAAATCTTTAATGAAGTAACTTACGCAACTTTATCTCATCTCTTGTAAGGTAACTTCTCATTTTCCTTCTTTTTCCACAATTTTAAGTTTCAAATCTTGTCTTTCATTTATTGACGTGGTTGTTTGTTTTTCTTGTTTACTTTAACTTGTTTACTTTAATAAGAAGGTGTTGTTTCTTTATACACTAGTCTTGGAACTAATTGAGTTGTTTTTGGTGTATTTTGATTTGATTATTGTTTTACTATATTGTTTTGCTTAGGTCTGGATCTTTGTTTTGCTGGATGGTGGTCTTATTATTAATACATTTTCTTGGAGTTATTGGAAAAATAATTAGTAGGTCTAACACATTTTTATTTCTGGTTAATAGTGTCAAAATGGTTGGTTAATGAAGTACAATAGGCGGTTAATGAATGATTTCTGTCTAAATATTAAGTTTCATCATTGTTAATCAATCATGTTAACCAGGTTTGATTAAGTTTCATCATTGTCTAAATTGTTGGTAGGTCTAACATATTTTTTATTATGTGGTTAATGGTGTGCTAATTGTTGGTTAATAAAGTACATACGGTGATTAATGATTGAATTGAGTTATTTTTGTAGTTTTTATGTGACATTTGCACCCTAAATTGGAACTTCATGGATTGTGGTACTATTGATGAATGTATCGAAGTTGACAACCTTGATGATGATGATGATGCATGTGGGAGCCTGCAACGGGTATGTGTTTTTATTGCTTAGATGAAGTCAAATCATTTTATGAAAAATATTCTTTGCGAATGGGTTTTGGGTGGAAGATTATATCATCAAGAAAAGGGCAAGATGGGGAGTTCTACTGTTTAATTTTAGTATTCTCAAGAGAATGGTCTAAAGTGTCAAAAAAAATTGTGTACGTTAAAAACACTCCAAACTAAGGTAAAAAAATTTCTCTCCAGATTATTATGAAGTTGGATGAAAATGGATCGTGATACATAAAAAAATTTGAACCCGAATATGAGATGAGTCCTACAAAGGCAAGACTGTTCAAAGCTAACAAGAAAATGAATTTGTTTGTGAAGAGAAAAGTTATTGAAAAAAGCAGTAGATAGAACCGACTCAATGCTTGAAGAGTTTAAAGCTGAGTGGAAGAGAACAGGTTGTCCCATCATGTCTGGTGGGTGGACAGATAGGAAAAAACGGCCGATTTGCAACTTTATGGTGAATAGTCTTAAAGGGACAATGTTTCTTTATTCATTGGATACTTATGATATTTCTAAAACACATGACAAAGTGTGTTAGATGTTAGATGATGTTGTCGAATTTGTTGGCGAGGAGAATGTAATTCAAATGGTTATTGATAATGCTTCAAATTTCAAGGTTGGTGGAGAATTGTTGATGCTGAAACAAAGAATCTGTATTTGACTCCATGTGTTGCTCAGTGTATTGAAAATTTTGAGGATTTTGAGAAAGAATTAATCATTCATCAAGTTAATATTAAGAATGCAAGAAAACTCACTACTATGTTTACTCCAGAACAATGCTAATTACTATGGTCAAGAAGATCACAAATGTGAGGGATTTGATTAGGCCCGCTTTGACAAGATTTGTCTCTGCTTATTTGACTTTTGTTTGTCTCAATGAATTCAAACCATCATTGATATTTATGTTTAGCTCAAAAGAGTGGAAATCTAGTAGGTTTGCAACTACAAAAGTAGAAGGAAAAGTTGCTAAGATGGCTATAGATAGTTGCTTTTGGAAGAATATAATTGTATGCCTCAAGACGGTTGCTCCTCTCATGGATGTGCTTCGATTAGTGGATTATAATGCAAAACTTGCCATGGTTTCATATATGAGGTGATGGACATATGCAAAAAGTGGATTCAAAGCAACTTTAGGGATGTTCATAAATAGTAAGTTCACATCACTTTCTCATTTAAAATTTAATTATAATCTTTGTGTTTAGATGTTTTGATATAAGATGTTTGTTATTTATTTTTATTGTAACTATGAACCAAAATGGAAAATTATTGATGAACATTGGAATAATCAGCTTTGTAGGTCTTTGCATGCAGTAGCATATTACCTTAACCCTTAATATCACTTTGAGCTTGATTTTAAGCTTGACAATATTGAGATTAAAAATGGTTTATACAATTGTGTGTCAACGTTGGTAAGTGATGCTATAGTTAGGGCAATGATTAATGCACAACTTGTTGACTTTCATTTTTTTAAGGGCTTCTTTTTGGTAATAAATATGCAAAAAACTCTATGAAGACTATGCATCCAACACAATGGTGGGAGATGTATGGAGATTATACTCCAGAGTTAAAGAAGTTTGTTATTCATATTTTAAGCTTGGCTTGTAGCTCTTTTGGATGTGAGTGTAAATGTAGTGCATTTGAAATGGTAATTGAACGTATTACTTTGTTTATAGCTTTTAATTTCCTTAGTTAGTATTGATTTATAGTTTAAATTTGTTTACTTTTTTTGCTAGGTTCCTAACAAGAAAAGGAATTGATTGCATAAAAAAAAAAAGAATGAATGATTTGGTTTATGTGATGGCAAACATGAGGTTAATAAAGAAAGAAACAAGAAATAAGAAACCAATTTCATTTGTTGTTATTGAATTTGATGATAAATTTCTAACTACTGAAGATGGACATGTTAATCATAATGAGAATGTGATGCAGCCTATCAATGATGAAATGAATGCAAGTTGTGCAACTGTCGGTTCAAGCAATCCTCCACCTTAATTCCACCTTCAAAATAATGTTGATATCTATTATTCGATCTTCAATTCTAATATTGAAGAAGTTTTGTCATATAGGGAAGAATTTGATGAGGTTGATGATGGAGATAGTGATGAAGATGATATTATCGAATGATTGAACTTTTAAATAAATTTTATCGTATTTTTTAAATTGTTTTAACCTTTAACTTCAGGATCTATGTTTAATGTTGTGGTTGGATAATTAACTTATTTTGGTACAAGTTTAAAGTAATTATGTATGACACTTTATTACGGTGATTTAGTATTTTCTTTGCTATTGAAATTTTATAATTTTTTGATGAATTTATTGTCACATATAAGTATAAATGTAATGTATAAATTATTTTTAATATGAGATATACTCATACGAGTTTATAAGTTGAGTTTACCAAGGCAAAACGAGTTCCTAAACTCTCAAGTTTGACATACATGGATGCAAGAAAGCATGAAAATGTACCATTTTGCGAAAGAAACACAAGGAATTATGTTACCAAGGAACGACGTGCAACTGGAAAAGAAGGCGATGAGAATTCCTTGATAAGTTATTTCTGCCAAATAAGAGAACAAAATTCAGATTTCTTCTATAACATATATTTGGGCGACGGTTTCACGTAAGGAATGTGTTTTGATCTGATGCAAGAAGTAGAGCTGCTTATGAATACTTGAGAGAGGTTGTGACTTTCGACACAACATATTTGACTAATGAGTATAACATGCCTTTTGTTGTGTTTGTTGGTGTGAATTATCATGGTCAATCAACATTACTTGGATGTGGGTTGTTGTTAGGAGAAGACACAGATTCATTTGTATGTCTTTTCAAATTATGGTTTCGTTGTATGCTAGGAAAGGTTCTTGTAGGTTCTCGTCATAGGTGGTGTTTTTGACATATAATGAAAAAAATTCCTTAAAAGTTCAATCAATATAGTGAATATAAAAGGATTAAGTTTGCAATGGAAGAAGTGGTTTATGCCACAGTCCCAAAAGAGGTTTTGGAAGAAAAATAGTGTTTTTTAATAGACAGGTCGGAGCTTCAACAAAATGATTGGTTGAATACATTGTATAACGAACGTCATAGATGGACACCAACCTTGCTAATGAAATATTTTTAGGCAAATATGTCAACTACATAAAGAAGTGAGAGTATACACGCTTTTTTGATGGTTATGTCAATTCAACAACAAGTTTAAATTAATTTGTAAAATAACATGATAATGCTCTCATAAGTCGAGCAGAAAAAGAATTTGAAGAAAATTTTAATTCGATGGATACTACAATTTCTTGCGAGTCAAACTCGTTTATTGAAAGACAATTTCAAGATGAATACACTCATGCCAAATTGAATTTAGATCTAAAATAAATTGTGTTGTTTCGTTGAATACCATGGAGGGTTGCTTTGCTACATACCATGTGTTGGAGGAGGTGTCAGTTGGAGACCGATCAAAAGAACGTGTTTTGAAAGTTTTGTTTAATTAGGAAAACAATGATGTCAATTGTGAATGCTCCTTGTTTGAGTTTAGAGGTATTTTGTGTCGCTATGTGTTATCTGTGTGTACTTAAGAGAGAGTTAAAAATATTCCAGGGAAGTATATCTTAACAAGATGGAAGAAAAATATTAAAAGGAAACATTCATATCTCAAAAGCACTTATGGTGTGACATAATTGAAGCAACAAAGGGACAAGTTTGAAAAATTGTGCAAGCATTTCTATGAAGTTGCTGAAGTAGAGACAGAGTTTGAAGATAAGACAAAGACACTCCATGAAATATTATATCAATTTAATTCTAATGTGCCCACCATGGAGGCTACAAATAAAAATGTGAAAATATTTAAAATATTTAAAATATTTCAAAATTATGTATCCATCATTACATATTATATTAAAATATTTATTTTTTGTTTTTTCAAATGTGTATTATCTAAATTTTTTGTTTATTAAAATATGTAGGAGGAAAATATTGAAATAGCGAAAAATCAAAATGAAAAAAAAATATGTAGGAGGAAAATATTGAAATAGCGAAAAATCAAAATGAAAAAAAAAATATGTAGGAGGAAAATATTGAAATAGCGAAAAATCAAAATGAAAATAAAATATGCATAGAATCATCTATTGAGATTGTCAATGGAGGAGATTTGGTTGATTCAAGTACCTTGGTTCGTGTTTGTTATAAAGATTGTGCTAACTAATGTTTGAATTTATGGCCGAATGTGTTGTTGTTTATTCAAGTGTTGTGTTATGGATTTGAGGATAACATGTCAATGCTTCATTCACCATGTTAAATTCAAGTTTTTCATTTGTTGTAGTTAACTCTTCAATTATCTACCCAAATGAAAAACGATTGAAAGACACATATTATTATTAAACAAGTTATACAAGCAAATAATATAAATGGTTACCATGTTATTTTGAAATGTTTTTAATATTTTTTTCTTCTGACATTGTAAAATTGGCCAATTCAAAAACTCGAGAATCGAATCTTGGGAAGAGGTGCTTGACCCAAAGACAAGTAGTTGAACGCCCAAATCTACAACAATTATTAATATATGTAATAAGTGTGTGTTAATTTAAAAATAATACAAGATGGATGATGGTAAACAAAAAATATATACATGTAGCACGGTTGAACAATATATTATGTGTTATTGCGAATATACTTTCCCCTATTTCAACACAGTTTTAGTCATACTTAATCTTTCAACTAAAACATTATAAACAACTACACCCCAATTGTAGTTATGTAGAGACTCTAGGTCATCAAATGTTTTAATATAACAAGTATTTACTCGATTATGTGATTGGAGAAAGTAGAATTCACCAAAGGGGATAAGTATATAAAGTCTACAAAATTTAATCATGTTAGTCTGAAACACTTAAAGCAACAAACCAATCATATCACAAGTTACTTCGCCTCCTCTAAACATCAATAATGTATCACATTCTCCATTTTCATATTCTTCAAAAGGCTCACCTACTATTGGCAATCCTAAAGCTAAACATACATCACTCGGGGTAAAATGAACTATTCTACCCCTAATCCTATCCCCCCACTATGTCCATCCCACCTACTAGCAACTCCCACAACAAAGAACCAAAAGTTTGTAAATTTGTTGGCATATCTAAAATTCACTTGAATAAAGTTGTCTGAATTTGAGTTCATTGTGCATTTGTCATGTGGCGATTGACGTCAAGCAACATATTCGGTAAACATGCAAGGCTCACAAGTTTATTAAAAGTAGTTTATTAAAAGTATGAATATGTGGTTAACATTGATTAATAAATGGCAACAATGCAAACACAATTACTTAATATAAAAGAAAATATAGTGTGAAAGTCGCATATAAAAGAAAATACAAGTCAGTAAACAAAATAAAATGAAAACAATAAACACCAAACTCTTACCATTGAAATAAAACAGCTCACTAAAATAACTCAGTTATGATACTACATTTGTCTAACTTAAAATAAAAGAACTCACTAAAACAATTCATTTTTATAGAAAACAAGAGTAGTATATTTTGTTTTGAGCATACAAAGTGAGACCAACAAAGCAGAAGCATAAGCAAAAAGTATACAATTGAACAGATTCAACACAAGAAGTATAAGCACATGTACTTGAAGCAAAAGTAAAAAAACCCTAAAACAACTCATTTTTATAGAAAACAAGAGTAGTATATTTTGTTTTGAACATACAAAGTGAGACCAACAAAGCAGAAGCATAAGCAAAAAATATACAACTAAATAGATTTAGTAGCAGAAGTATAAGCACATGTACTTGAAGCAAAAGTAAAAAATTATAAACTAAAGAAGAAAAAACCCTAAATTGAATAACCAAAAATACTTAAATTGAAGAACCAAAAAACCTTAAACGGAATAAGCAACAAAAAAAAAACCTAAATTAAAGCAAACAAAAATCACACAGAAAAACAACAAAAATGATAGAGAAAAGTAAACTTACAACGAGAAGACTCAACAACCTGTATCTGTCACGCAACTTGGATATTTGAGGAGTGAAGAGAAGGAAAACGAGAAGAGAGAGAGAAGACTGAGGGACAAGAGAGAGAAGTTTGAGGGAAAAGAGAGAGAAATGAGAGGGGTTGAAGGAAGAAGAGAAAGTTTTTGAAAAATAACTAAAATGACAAAGACAGGCTCCCTTTAAGATACTAAAATAACTAAAATAACTTAAGATGGAAAGTGAAGGTCAATGAGGAGTATATATGTACAATAATACAATTACAGTATATGTGTTCCATTTGAGTCCAATATTTGTGTTCATATAACATTTATGTTTTCCCAACCAATTGTCCACATGGATTTAATTTGCATAATCAATTTTGATGGGGTGTATACAGATTGAGTTGAGTCGTTTTTGGCTATATCAGATATCTGAACTGATCAATTTCAATAGGGTTGAGTTGAGCTTTTAATATGTAACTTTTACATCAAACTCGAACTAAACCAACCCGATTCTGAATGAGTTAGGTTGAGTTGGATTCACGGATAATAAAGAAAAAAAATATTTTTTATTTAAAAAAATGTAATTAAATTTTAATACTTGAACATCTCAAAAATAATAAAATTATATCACAACATATCATTCACAAAAACAACAAAACAATTAAATTTATATAAAATTCTCAAATATAATCCAACAACTAAATTTTAACTATACATCAATAATAAAAAAAAAGTATATATGTCACGTAAATAGATTGGATTTGGGAGTTCAGAATGTTAAATCCACTACCCAAATCAAACATCATTGAGTTTAAATGTTTTGTTTCGAGTTATACTTAAACTTCAATTAATTGAATCAAAATGCGAATTAAATTAATTTGGGTGACCGGGTTCACGAATTTATCCGTATCCATGAACATCGATCCTTAATGAACATAGTAATAAAATTATTTAATGAATCGATCTATAATTGGAACATAAATCGAATTAACAATTTAGTATCAATGACTATAATTAAAATCATTGTCACACTGCTATAAGATTCAGCATCAATGAGTTAATTTTAATTGCAACTATACATGGTAACTCATTAAACATTTTAGGTATTAAAACATTGAAAATTTTGTACTTAATAATGACTCAACTTACAAATGCAATATTGTTAGATGAAATATCATGTTTTAGATTCGAACTAGATCTTCGTAATGGTGTATAAATTTTTAGTAGTAATTATATCATCTCATCCGTAAAAAAAAAAAAAAAATTCAAAATTTTAATCATGTCCTGAATATCCAATTTGGCCATGAACAAGTAACATAGACAAAATAATAAGTCACTCTAAACCCTATCTTGCACAATTATTTACTTTATATACCTAAGACAACAGTTATATTAGTTTCCCTTTTTTTTTCTCCACCCATTTACAATCTAATATACTATTGATATTGTACTCCATGGCTCTAAAAATGGTGTTGTTTCCACTGAAAATGTTTTTAATGAACAAGGTAACAATTTGATGTTGATTTTTTTTTCTTTCGAAAAAAGGTTATTTGAGCTGTAATACTATCTATAAACTTTGTTATATTATTGAGTTTATTTATGCATGGTTACAAAATTCGAGGACATTATTTTCAGGGCCGACCCAACACGTTTTAGGCCTAAAAGCAAATAATTATATAGGACATTTTTAAAGTTAATAAATAAATTATTAATATTTTATTCAAAATTTATCTTTTGCACTTTTTTCGATGCAAAGTTATTTATCAAATTATTATAATCGATTTTGTTTAACAATTCTTTTTCAATCGACAATAAATCTAATCCATTTAATCTTTCTTATGACATCGTTGATCTTAGATAAGATTTAATTAATTTGAATTTCGAAAAGCTTCTTTATGCTGAAGTGACATATACATTTGTTTTAAAAACTTCTTCGAAAAGCAATATATGCATTTGGAAAAGAATTTAACCTTCTTATATAATTAAGTTGCAAACTTATCAATTCATTTTGTATTCTATGTCCAAGGTAGTGGTTATGAATTTCATTGTCTTTAACTCGACGAACATTTTCATGCATTATACGATCAAATTATGCAATCATTTCAATTAGACTTAAAAAACTTCCATTATTTTCCTGATATAATTTTTCATTTGTTCCACGATAAGCTAAGTTGTTTCTTCCAAGAGTTTTAACAATAATTCTAAATAATTCATTTCTCCAATATTCTATGTCCCTATTTATTTATTTTTTAACATCTTTGTCAATTGTTTTCCCTTTTGATAATCTTAATTCTAAATCCATCCAAGAACTCATGTTAGCAATGTGCTCACTACTTATCTCATGATTTCTCAATTTATAACTAATATTTCTCCAATCCCTACTACCTTCATTAGCCAATTTAATTGAACTAGGAAGAACATTAAATAATTTGCAACAAAAACAAAATGTTTTATCCAAGTCTTGAGAATAAACCAACCATCTTCTTTCGCGTGTTTCTCTATTGGACAACTTTTGAATGCGAAGGGACGACGAAAAATATATTAGAAAAATATATTAACAGATAAAAAATAGACGAATCATACATGAATATATTATGGCAAGTGATAAAAGTTAATCATACAATTAAAATTCAAAACGAAAAATAAAACAAAAGCAAGGATTAAGGATGTAGGGTCAAAGTGAAAAAAAAAATTATTTCGTGAAAAGTGTCTTTAATATCATAAGATACTTTTAGTGAAAAATAATGTCTTTAATATCAAAAAATGCTTCCAAGTAACTGAGTAGTAGTGCAATTAACGCAAATATCAATTAAAATAATGATTATGCCAAAAATTGAAAATAAAAAGTTTTTTTGAGGCCTTACTTGTTGCTGCTTATAGTTGTGGAAGGTTTTATTGTATCTATGTACCGTATAAAAATTAAAGTAAAAATATATATTTTGACGATGTCTAAAGCAAGGGCTTTATGTGTCTCTCCCTTGGACCAGCTCTGACTGTTTTGTCGAGTTTTAATTTACAAATATGAAAGAGATTTAAAGACAATGTTTATGTCATCCAAAATATCGGTGTTTGATAAAAGTAGTCTAAAAATTTATTTAATTAATATGGATTTGAGTGATATTATGCCGTTAAACGATAGTTAATAATATTAAATTTAAAAAATACATTGATTTTGATTAAGGAACATAAATAAATTAAAATAAAAAATAAACAATAGGTATAAACGGTGAGATAAAAAAGTTGAAATTAAATTTCATCAATCTTGCTCTCTCGTATTCTAATTATTAAATATACATGTCATTATTACACATCAATAATATCATCATCACTAATCAAGAATCAATATTAATTCCTTAATGAGATGCGATTTGAACTTTCGTTATTAAACATCGATTCCTCAAACTCTTAATAAAGAAGTTTGAACTAAGCACGGACAATATTTGACTATTCAACCTAATCATATTCATGTAACATTTGATTGATTATATCTAATCCCAACAAAATGAGTTTAGTTACTCATGGTAGCCATAGATACAAGATCAAAGAAAGTAAAGAAATTCTCCAATGGTGTCTCAAGATGAGTTTCTCCCTTCAATAATCTTCTTTAATTTGTGTTTTGTTTCTTCAAAATGAAAAAGTCCTTCTTTTTGGCTTCAAATTTTCCTTTTATATGATAAGTAAGTAGGTCAATAAGTGATCAATTCGTTGGACGAGTAGAAATTATGGGCAAATTATGCATTTCTTCATTATAAAGAAAGGTCCTGAATCTGGAAACAACTTCTATTCGCCCGACCGACTTAGACTCGCTTGACATTGGCTTTGAAATTTCTCATCTTATGGTTTTGTTTCCAATTCGCTTGGCCTACTCAATTTAATTGGGAAAACTTTTGTTGGTTTGAGCTTTGACTTGCAAACTTGCTTTTATTCCAATCTTTTTCCTAAAAAAAACAAAGCAAGTAATAAGATGTATTCCAATCTTTTTCCATAAAACAAAAAACATGTGGTCACCCACGTACTCTTGACAGAGCATATCTATGAAGACTATGGAGTCACTCTTGACCGCTAGGTTTGTAATTCTCTCTTGCCGAGCTAACTCCAACTCATGCATTATTGCCCACATCTCAACAGTGAAAGCATTACACATACCAATTTCTTGAAGAATCCCGAAAAAAGACCTCCACGTCCAGAAATGGATGTAGAACTCTTGTAAGTATCATCACAATTGAGCTTGATCCAACTGCTATCTGGTATGATGCAACAGTTATTCATGATCTCTAATGCCAATAGATGTACATTCTTCTTTGCACCATTTCCATTCTCAATCTCTTTCACAAGATCCATATTGTTTTAGTTGGGTTATTAGAACATTAAAAGCCTTCCTCAAAAATTGTTTTGTTCTTCCATTTCCACAAGTATTAACACGATATCATAAAGATGGAATGTCACTGAACTCTCTAATACTCTTCAATATTCTCTCTAAAAATGTAAGTTATCCAATCCTTGCAAGAAAAATAGTAAGAATGAGTCATTTTGTTAGTAGGAACAAGTCTAATTCATACATGTGTCGCATATGGGCAATCCCTCAGCAAATGAATCAAAGATTCATCAATGTCTGTACACCAGTTGCACTCAACAAAGATTGTTGGGTTCCATTTGTGTCATGTATGATTTGTTAAAAGTATCTCATGTGACATAAACCAAATGAATGTTTGGATCCGATCGAGGTCTTTCCATATCCAGATGATTTTCCAATTATATCAGTAGCAATAACAGTTTGAGTTGGAAAAAGGTATGTATAAGCCTTGCTAACAAAAAATTCGTTAAATCTATAACCACTCCAACCTAACTTGTCTTCACCATCTTCATGAAGAGAATGAGGAATAGCAATAATGTTATTAACCATATTGATAGTGAACCAGTTTTGAAGAAGATCAAGGTTCCAATTCCCTTCCTTGTTTACAACATCTTTAACTATCAAAGTAGTATATAAAACTGCACCAATTTGCACAAATTGAAGAAAACAGGTTGCTACGTTGGGATCCAACAATCAAGCCAAAAATTTATTTTCCTTTCATCCCCAAATTTCCAAGTAATATTTTGTTGAAATTTTTCCCAAATCTACTCTAGAGATCTCCATAACGGAGAATCATTCGACTTGCAAATCATATTCTCCAACAAATTTTGATTTCTGCAATACTTATTGAAGAGAACCTGAAAATATAAATCATTAGGGTTAGTCAATAAATTACAAAGCATTTTAAAAAGAAAAGCAGCATTCATTAATTGAGGTCGTTTGATGCCTAGACCACCAAAAATAAAGTAAGAATAGTGACAAAAAAAATCTATTTTTCTCGATGATAATGGTAATTAAAAAGGTAACTACATTTTGCTAGCTTCAATTTCAATTTTTTCATCCATCGTTTTGAAAATTTACCTCTAATTGTTTAATGCCAAAGACAACAAAATTAGATGCTAATTTTATTATTAACGTTTGCACTAATGATCCTTTTATGGATGTTTGATATTTTATTTGAACTTTGTCCTTAAATTTTTAATGTCGAACTCTTAATATTAAAAATAATAAAAATTTAAAATTTATTAATATGTGTATTATCAATTTGTTATGTCCTATTTAATTATATCTTTTTATTTGTAATTATAACAATATTTTAAATTTATAATTTACATATATAAATAATTATTTTTCTATCAAGTATAATGTCCGAATTCAACTACGCTAGTATAAAATTATGTCCAAAATCATAACGATATTGATCAAGTAGTCAATCTTTTTCAATAACAATAAAATAATTCAAAATTAACATTTTCAGTAAAAATAAATCAATCATAAATTATAAAAAAAATAACAATACATTTTAAAATATATATTTAAGGAGTGTACGATGTCGGCCCAAATTCGATAAAATAAATATAAAACTAAAAAAAGACTTTATCTATATCGATATATATAAAGCGAAGTAGGCTGGTCTTTAAGTCCGTAAACGTCGATATTATTAGATCCAACGTTCTATCCTAATCGTAGAATGTAGAAACCACGTAACGACTTTTAGTCTACTATCTAATATTTTGTTATGTGAAACAAAAATTACTAAATTTTTAAAAATAATTAACAAAAAACAACTGATACTTTTTTTTTGATAAAGAAAACTAATATTTTTTATTAAGGAAAAATATATTTCATTATAAAACAAAATAAATTATTCCTTGCATTCATTTAGTCAGCATAAATGCATTAAAAATATCTTGTTATTTTTTAATAAAGAAAAACATCCTTTTCTATCCATTTATCTTTTTATAAGTAAATTGTTTTACAAAATAAAAAAATTATTTGATACAAAATAACTTTATTTATAATTTCACTTTATATTTGACTAAAATTTTCTCTAAACATTTAAAATTGAAAACTTTATTTGATACAAAATAATTTTATTGATTATTTCACTTTTTTCTTCAAAATTGTCTCCAAAAACTTAAAAACTTGCAAATACAACCAAATAAAGTTATCCTATTTAATGTGGCTTGATTGTTAAGTTTGCCTCTTTTCCTTTTCTTTTTTATTTTTTTTTCTTTCTTGTCTTTGGCTTTTAATTATTTTCCTTTATACCGTGTTAGGTCTAAGTTCCCGCAAGTTTTTGTTAATTCTTAATTTTATTTTCATCTTCTTTTCACCTAAAAAAATTATCAAATTCATTTTTACACTTAAATAATAATACAAAATATTATAAGGTATATTCCTATTTTATATTGCCTACATATCTGATTATTGCAGTCGGAAATTGTGCATTGACTATTCTTTCCTTATATCCAAATAAATAAATATCTAAAAAAATTCATTCAACAAGTTAGGATTGAATTGAATGGGGCATAAAAATTATTTTAAAAAATAACACACTTTTTTATTTAGCCAAAAAATTCACAATAGTATCATTCAAATTTCGAATTAATCCTTATTTATACTTATATGGTTCTAATAGACGCTAATGTAATGAAATATATATTTTTATTTATTTATTAATCATAATCGTGTATATTATTTGATTTGAATGTTACATTTTATGTTCAATATTTTATGATAAGGTCATAAAATTGACGCAATGGTTCCTAGAACGACCTTAATCTACAACATCGATAGGGAACTTTTTAATCAAAGAATCATAGGGATGTAAATCAGTATGAAGTTTATTGCATGTAAAATTTTAGAGTTACTATAGATAGTGGTTCACATGAATACAAATTGAATTTTTAAATTGGAACTCTTTCATTCACCTATCTATCAACCATAAAGTTTCTTAAAAACATTACTCTTTCATTCACCATTCATACTTTTATCCGTATTACAACACTAGTTAATTTTTTAGTAAGATAGTTGAAAGAGTACCGATATATTTTAAAGATTAATTATAATTAATTATTGGTTTGAATACATATATTGATTTGAAAAATCATATTTATTTATAAAATAAATAATAATTTTTATTTTATTTTTAAACTAATATATGTCTATAAATTATTTACACAAATATGGATTGCAATTTTAAATGATTTTAAATTATTTCTTCACATTACATTAACTTTTATAAATATGGAATTATCTTTTCACCCATTAAAATATATTTATTTTGGAGAATTATATTGAGTTAAATTAATATTTATTTTATTTTAAAATATATGATCTATTATTTAAGCAGGTTGATTAGACTTTTAGAATTACATTGTATCTTTTTTTGTTTTTAAGAAACTAAAATTCAATTAAAACCACCTATTCGAGTACAAGACATACCAAAATAGTCAAAATACAACCAATCAAATCAACTTAGAATGAAATAAGCTCCTATAACAACAAATTAAAGGAGTTAAAAGAATAAGAAATCTCCCAATATGTTACAAACGCCGACACACATAAGTAGATTTGTCCATCATTCATCAATGTGATACGTGAATCATTTATTCTTAGCTTTATACTACCACCATGAATGAATTTTGATTCAATCAACAAGATGCTCTAAATAACACACCTTTTGATTAAACATCCAACTATTGCGGTCTTTAAATGGTCTAAAAACAAACTAGCGAAATTATATGAAGTCTTTCTCGAGATGTCTTTTTGAACAAAAATAAACCATAAAATTATTGAGCGTGAAAAAATTCATTGTTTTGGAGTGCTCTCAATACACCCAACCACTTCAACATTGTATTCCACACCTTACCAAAAAACAAATAATCATAGAATAAATATTGCACGGTTTCATCACCACTACACCCAAAAACACATAAAATTATTTGAATACCCTACTCTACGTTTTGCCAAGTTATACTTTATAAAAATGAGATTATTGAATAATCTCCAAGAAATCGGTCAAAGGAAATCGGTCAACAGTGAATCTCCAACCTCCACTTCATTAGATAATGCTGAGTATATCTTTTCATTAAAAAAAGTGACATTATATCAAATTTCAAAGGAAATATAAATAAAAACATGTATCATTCTATATATTAGAATTTTGTTATTCAGATTTTTATCCTATAGGCTTAATTACACTAATGTATAAAATAAGTGACAAAGAATAAAAAAATGAAGAAATTAATAAATTTGAATTTACTATACATTTTCAAAAACTAATAATATTTTATAATATCGATCCATGAATATCCTGTAAATCTCATTGCATAAATGACAACGCAACTCATATTAAATTAAATCTCATTGCATAAATGAAAATGACCCAAAAATCTCGATCCATATTTTGATGTGGCATTTTTCATTTATTTTTAAACTAATTATTAAATTTTTATTACATAGTCATTTATGTCCTAAAACAATAATAATTTTTTTTATTAATCTCGTATTTTTCTACCGTGTGCGATGCACGGGTATACGATCTAGTTAGTATCACAATTGACGTAAACAAAAGTTAGTTTTAAAATTGTCCAGCTACGTTTGAATTACCAGAAATATTCTTTTAGAAAAAAAAAATATAATTAAATATCAGTACTTGAATATCTCAAAAATCATAAATTTGAAAATAATGCATCATTCAATAATTAAAATACATTCACAAACACAACAAAATATATAAATCAATTAAAAAAAATCATCAAATTAAATTCTACAACTAATTATGTTGTTAACTCTACTTTTGTTGACCATATGCTGAACGTTGATCTAGGAGAAAACATTGTTATTCAAAACTAATTTTCTCGCTCTAATAAAAAAAATTTGTGATAAAACTTCTGACTCAAATTCAATTAATTTTGATAAAACATAAATTATTTCAGAGACACTTCAACTATTTTTGGTTTAGAAGAAAAGCTGTGAAGGGAGAAGTAGGTAAGAGAAAGTGTGGGAAGAGAAAAATAGAGTAAATTTGTTATTGTTTGATATAAGAGAAATATGTGATAAATAGAAGAAAAAAGTACAAAGTGAAAAGTAAAAAAGATTATAAAAAAAATTATTAAACAAAAATACCTATATTTTTTTAATTAAACATATTATTAGTACCTAAAACAATAAGGATAAATCTTGAATTAAATGCTATATAATTAATTAATATTTGAAGATGAATTAATGTACATATGGACGAAAAGTACGCGAAAAATTACA
>JBBPBP010000001.1:21751430-21772744 GCA_037974735.1 Cicer chorassanicum
AAAAAAAAGTAAACATAAAACAAAAAATAGAGCCAAACATGATAATAACAAAAAGAGCAACTATAAACGTAGGAGTGATAGTTCACCAAAAAAGAAAGTAAGAGTAGTGAAAAAAAAAACATTTTATGAGATCTTTTTTCTCAATGATGATAATGGTAATCAATAAAGTCATGGATGTAATTGGCGGTGTGTGTAATTTATGCAATGATTCCAAAAAAATGAAAAAGTTGCATGCTGTGTTTTTCTCGTTCCAATAAGTAGAAAGACTATTTTTCTTCTATACTTTTCTCTGGTGTGACTCTCTCGTCTTAGTTTCTCTCAAAACAAACATGTCGTCGAGGAATCCAAGGGTCATGCTACACATAATGAAAATAATCTTAAAAATATAATTTATGAGATTTTTTATTTATATTTATCTAATTCATCTAATATAGAACTTTTACGAGAGGATCATTAATATCTAAATATATATATTGTTGGTTTTTTAGCGATATTGTATTAGAGAAAAACATGTTCAAAATTATCAAATCTTTTCTGATTTGTAAATCAATTTACACTAAAAAATTATGGTGTTGGATATGACATTACAAAAATATATATTCAACCAGTTTCTAATTACCTGTCCCATTTAATCATTTGACACAAATGAAGAAAAATAATAAATGAAAGAGAGAAAATAATGAATTGTGATTTTAACAAATCATTCTTATTGAACATGAGTGTACTTTAATTATTGTAAAGACTAAATATCAGTGTGGTTCTTTAACTTAATTTCGGTTAACGATTTAGTCATTTATCTTCTTTCTTTTTTTCCTGATTTGATCCTTTAATGAATCAATCCTACTACCAAACTTAGAACAAACTTTGAATATTTTTCTAAAATATTTTCAAAACATAAAGGGTAACTTTTTCCGAGAACGAATGAAGGATTTTTTAACTTTTTCTTAACAGAACCCCACTTAAAAGGTAACGCTGAAATTATTTAAAAACATAAATGACCAAATCGAGAAAAAAAAATAGATAAAAAGACTAAATCGTTAACTGAAATTAAGTTAAGAGATTACAAGTGATATTTAGTCTATTGTAAATGCAAAGTATGAGAATAATAAATAGAGAATGATACAAATATTCATTTATTTTTTAAAAGATAGAATCTTTATGCATATATTATTAATTAAGAAAAAAGGGGCAATCAATGTGATGTTTAGAATTTCTTATAAATGTGACATTTATTGTTATTATTGAAAGGAGAAAGTAATTATTAAGTGAGTCACACTCACAATTCCACCGGTTCGTTCTCCCTGTCTTTGAAGTCCAGTATTGAAAAAAATAGTATGATAATCGATTCCACTAAAATACACAATAATAGTAAAATTGACAAATGCATGAAACAAATCAATGCATTAAAAGTTGGAAGACAGGGTCGTTATTCACCACTTTATAGTCAAACCCAAGTTTGTTGGCACGATCATGAAATTCATCCATCTCGCTCGGTGTAACCTGTATTCCAACTAGAACATTTGCTCCAGATTCACCCTGTTGTCCACAACAATGTCATTGAATTGCATTGGTCAATGGAAAAATCACAAGTACAAAAAAACATGTACTATTTGACTACAAGAATAGAAAGTAACAAATTCCAACCTGCGCACGGTAATGGAATAAACTAATATTCCAACGTGGGCTAAAGGTGTCCAAAAATTTCATCAAACCACCAGGTCTTTCTGGAATGGTAAAACATAAAAGAACCTCGTTCTGGATATCTAATCGACCTCCAATCTGAAAAATGTTTTCACAACAAACACAACTTAGTAAAATACGAAAACAATATTCATAGGTTGGTGGTAAGAACAGTCAAGGCAAGAAGAAAATTAATAAAAACACAAAATGAAGAGATTTCATTTAGGCCAATTTACCATGTAACGCAAATGATCTTTCGTCAAGTCACTTTCTGAGAGATTGTGAGTTTCAAGCATAGATGATTCTATTCTTTGCTGCATTTTTCGTAGTTCTTCGGGCGTGTGAACCCCAACACTAAACATAGAAAATAAAAGTCATTGAAAACTACTCCTTTCAAAAAGAAGAAAAATTTCAAGAACCAATAAAATCATTTAATACTATAAATTTGATTGTATGTTAAAACTATTAAAAAAAATCTTAAAAAGTGACTTTATGTGATAATTGAGATTAAAAAAAAATTATATATGGACTGGAGGGAGTATATACTTCAGAAAAGATAAAGCATCTAATCCATTGTTATGATCTTCTTACCTGTAAAGGACAACAGCTTTCTCAATGGAATTATATCTGTATTTGAATTCTGTGATACTCATCTGTCCCACCTGCAAGGTCAGAAGAAAATCAGTTTAACTATGCACAACTCCAATAAAAATAAAAAAAAATAACAGTAAAGTAGTATAAATATACCAATCTACAAAACTGTTTGAAACTTCCAGGCTCCTCTGGTAGGAAAGTTAACATCAGAGCTTCTTGTTTACGACCAACATTAGCAAGTTCAGTAACTATTCTAAGTTTATCAAAATTCATGTTTGCTCCAGAGGTTATTGCTACAACATTTTCCTCCTTGATCCCATAATACTTGCAGTATGCCTCAGCTCCAGCAAGAGCAAGAGCGCCTGCTGGTTCTAATATGCTCCTTTTTTCCTCAAACATGTCCTGTAACAACATTTATCTACATCATGTCCTAATAGTTTAATTCCTAAAGAATCTGTGGTGTTTGTTTTCCATTCAATGTACAAAACATTAATTCAAAGAAGTGAGTACCATAAATGGGAAACGGAAGGGCATCTCACCTTAATCGATGCACAAATTGCATCACGACTTACAAGAACAACGCCATCTACCAACCCTTTGCACAAGCGAAAAGTTTCTTCACCAATCTCTTTAACAGCCACGCCATCTGCAAATCCTCCAACCTGGTCCAAAATCACTCTGTGACCATGATGAAGTGACAAAGCCATTGCATTTGCATCGGTGGGTTCCACTCCGATAATCTTTACCTGTCAACATTATAAATATGACGATAGTTATTTAATCACTCCATTCTTCTAAATAAGAACCAAGGCATGCACAATAGAAAAAATTGTCTTAAATATTTTAGAGTTTTTCTTCTGCTAATTAAAAATAATGGTAAAATAAGTTTTTCCTCTCAATAAAATTTTATTTTTATTAGTTTTTATTAAAAAAAATTCTCAACTTTTAGTTATTAAAAGATTTTTTAATTTTTTTTAAAAAAAAATCGATACTTTTAGTCCATTAAATGTTTTTTTATAAAATCAAAATAGGAACTAAAAGTCAATAAAAAATTTCTATTGACTAAATTTAAAATGTCATAATTTTATAATAGTTAAAAATATATTTAACCCAAAAAACAAAATTCACCCTTATTTTGTTATATTATAAAAATTAAATAAAAGAATTTGGGACATTCACCAATTAGAGTCTCAGCACTTAGGTGCACATGGATATCACTCGCCGATTAGATGTGTGGCCCTGATGTAAAAATTAGTTAGACATAAATGTTTTTACTCTCTCCATCCCGATCTTTAGTTCTATATTTTTGTCCTAAACTTTGCTTGTTTTAGAAAAATAGGATACATTTTTTTCCTTTTGTATCTTTAAAAACTAAAAAAATATGTCTTAAATGAATCTTATTTTTACTTAATAAATAAAAGATAAAAAAAATTAAACTAACTTAAATTTATTATTTTTTAATATGTGTCGTCAAAGTTAAAAGGACCGGAAGTTTGATGACTCAAAGAGTAATAAATGAATTTATTAAAGACACAAGGAGTAATACATAAATTTATTAAGTCTCTATTATATCTATATATTAAATATACGTATTCATCTTGTATATTTTCTTATTCTATTCTATGATATAAAGTTTATTTTCAATTTAAATATTTTATCTAGGACTACTATGAAGATTCTAACATAACATCACAGAAACAAACCTGTGGAGAAACCCTCTTCATGAAAGCGGCAATACCAGCAATGAGACCACCACCTCCGACAGGGACGAAGATTGCATGAATCGGACTCTGCATATGACGCCAAATTTCCATACCAACAGTTCCCTGACCCGCGATAACATCGGGATGATCAAAAGGAGGTACAAACGTACGACCCTCTTCTTTTGCGCGCTTCTTAGCATATGCTTGTGCTTCATCATAGGAATCTCCTACAAGAACAACAGTAGCACCCATCCTCTCCACAGATTTCCACTAAAAAATTCCAAATCACAAAAATACATAACTTAAGAAGAGCATATAACCCTTATTATTATTATTATTATTATTATTTTAAATGAATACTACCTTGATGTCCGGAGTGGTAACGGGCATAACAATAATGGCATTGCATTTCAATCTCTTGGCAGACAAGGCAACTCCTTGAGCATGATTTCCAGCAGAAGAGCATATAACCCCTTTCTCCAAAACTTCCTTTGGAAGTTTTGCCATCATATTATAAGCTCCACGGATCTTAAATGAGAAGACCTATCACAATCCAAAAATTTCATAATAATAACTACACAATCATCAATTTCATAAACAACAAATCATAGAGCTAAATGGTGAACATATATAAAGACAACAAAAAGACACTTAATAATAATAAAGGGTGAATGTCTTACACACATGATATTTCATTAGGGTCTCTTTGTTGTACATGTTAGGATAAATATATGATATATAGGATAAATAGGCGGATAAGGATATCATATGATATAGATATGATAACACTTATTATACTTACAATGTGTTTGCTATGTAAATGATAGTAAATATGATAACATTATTTTATATAGGTTTAAATATATTTTTGGTTTTTGTAATTATAATATTTTTTTATTTTGATACTCGTAAGATTTTTTGTTTAGTTCATATCCCTAAAAATATAATTTCATTTTAAAATAGTCATTTTATTCAACTTCCGTTACAAAAACTATAACACCGTTAAACCTAAATGTAATTATAACTTTTTTCAATTAAATCAATAAATTACAAAGACTAAAATTACATGATAATTTTATAGGAACTAAGAATTTAAATATTCTAATACATTTGGGAATTGTAAATGAATGATCGGTGTATGATAAATAAATAACTAATACATTTGGGAATTGTAAATAAATTATTGGTGTAAGATAAATCCTTGTTTTAGCAATAAAAATTAGCATTCAGTCAGGTTTTACAAACTAAAAGTTGTCGAGGCTGAAACTATTTTTTTTTTTTGGCAAAGTTGGGCAATTTGGCAGGGTTATTCTATGGTGGATAATATAAGCTCAATAGGATGAAATGAAAATTCGGTGAAAATGAACTTTCTGCAATACTATAGGGAAGCGCAGGGAGCAATAGCGACCTAAATGTTTGAGATTTTTAACAAGATTTTGACACTATATCTCTACCCAAAATCTTAAGGCTAAGTATATGAGTCACCTCTCGTATATATCCACCATTTAGCTCATACTTAAACATTCACACTTAAACTAAAAAATTTCTTCTTCAAATATGAGTCTCTCATATCCTATATACTTGCATAACCGTTATTATAAGTGAGACCTACCTCCTGACTACATCAGGAAGAGTTTCGATACAAAGATTCAACATCGAGTTCCACTCCCGTTCTCCACCAAGCCAAACGATAGCTTTGATACCATTTGTTGGGGGAGTTTGGGGAATGCTGAGAGTAACAAGAGTTAAAAGTTTAGGATCCCTAAGAGTGTGTTTGCATGGAGTAATTAAAAAATTTAGGGAAATAAGAAATTTAGAAAATTCAAATGCTTTAATTGAATTCATTTCATTTCTAAATTTTGTTGTTTGGATAAAGGAATTGTTATTATAAAATTTGACTATTTTAATCAATTTCAAAATTTTTGGGGAAAAATGAAAATGAAATTTGACCCAAAACTGAAATTTTCAAAACTTGAGGGACTATTTTGTAAATTTTTAGGGATCACTTTGCAAAATTTGAAAAATTTTAGAGACCCATTTGCAAAAATTAAAATAAAAAATATAGGAACTAATATGCAATTTTTGAAACATATAGGATTAAAATTATAAATTTGAAAATTTATAGGAACCATTTCATTAGGTTTTATGTGGGATTTGAAATTTTCTAAATTTAACTTTGACAAAATATTTCATAAAATTCATTCATTTTGAAAATTCTCCAAATTTATTTTCCAAATAATGTAATTTGCATTGAATTTGAAATCCTCTAAAATTACATTGCTTCTAAGAATTCTCTCATCCAAACACGCTCGATCTAAGAGACCTTGAAAACATATCTCCACCCAAAACTTCAAGATGTTAGATACATGAATCACTTCTCTTATATATCAAATATTTAACTCATTTTTAATCGATATAAGACTTAAGCACTCACACTTGACACCAACAAATACTTTATTGAAATCTCAAGAAATTGATAAAATAATGGGTGTTAACTATTTTTGTTAATATACCACCATGGTAGAAAATTGTTGCCAAACAAAGAGAGATTGGAGAAAATTTAAATGAACTCTCGTTTATTTTGTTTATATAATTAATATATATATATATATATATATATATATATATATATAATTTTATTTTGGTGATGGATAATGAGAGTGCATAATCTGTTCTTCATGGAAAAAATACAAAATAAATTACAATGTATTTGATCATATGAATCAGTAAAGTAATTATTTTGGCCTTAAAATTAAACAAAATGAAAAGCAGGGATAGCAACATAACCCACTTTGATTGGGTGAACCCGCCCCGCAAATAATATTATAATAATTTATAAATTTTCTATACATAGATATATTGAATATAATTAATATTTTTTTAAAATATTAAAAATTATACTTTTATCTCTATAAAAAGTATTTTTTAATTTTATTATTGTCTAATAATAATTATTTTATTATATTAATTATAATAGATATGAATTTTAAATTTATAATTATATATATATATATATATATGAATGGGTGCGGGTGTGGGCGGGGAAACCCAAACTCAGGTTTGGGTTGGGATGAGGCCTAAATTTCACACCCTATATAAATATATATTATTTTTTATATTTAAGTTTGAAATTACTCAAATATTTTACATATTGTTTTTTATGTAGATTTTAAAAATTTAATTGAGATTACACGAGGAATATAATGCCAAAATTGCTGAAATAATTTGGCAGTCTTAGCATCTTAAATTTAATTGAGATTACACGAGGATATATCTTAAATTTAATTTGGCAGTCTTAGCATCTTGTAGTGAAATAAAAATGAAAAAATTGATTCTTACGCTTTGCATGTCCTCACGCTTGAGCCAAATGTTAACACCAAGTCTTTCAGATAGCTTTTGTGCCAATTCAAGAGGAGACTCATCAGCTACATCATAGACTCTAGATGAGAGTATCTTAGTCAAATAATCCATAGCACCGTTTATGTCATCATCGTCAATATTGAAATGTGATCGGTCGGGAACGTAACCAGGTGGATACTGAAGTGAATCAGGTGAAACCTTTATCAATGAAGGAGGAGAAGGAAGAGACTTCGACAACTCAATCGGAGTAGGAGAAGGAATAGAAGCTATCTCTATGGATTTGGAGAGAGCGTCAACGATAAACGACTTGAGACGAGGGTTTGCTTGAATGGTGGTGCACAACATTTTGGGGAGAGAGTCATGGTGGTGAGGGTGGAGGACTAGTGGGTGAGAGTTCATGGTGGAGAATCTATGTGCCATTGGTTCTTTGATTTGAGACAAAAATTTGAGTGAGTGAGTCGAATCAAAGTTTACTAATAATATAGTTAATTCGAATCAAATATGAAGTGGTTGTAGTTACTTGTTTTGGTTTATTTATACCTTTGTTGGTTGCAATGTTTGATGGAGGAGAAGACCATGAATGGATATTCAATTGAATTAAACATGACTTTATATTATATTATATATGTTCATGAACACTACTGTATTTCAAAATTTGGTAGGATATATTTTATATATATAGAGAAGTTTAGTTAGGTATAATACCTAAAAATCATTTGAACTTACTTTATTTTTTTATATTTAATTATTTTTAAGTAACTTTGGAGAAATTTACTATACTTAATAACTCACTACATACATTGTATTGTATGTTACCAATTTAACTAAAATAATAAATAAATTTAATAAAAAAGTAATAAATAAATATTTTTCAGAACTATTTCATACTTATTTTGGGTCTTAGAATTATTTCATACTTTATCAAATATATTTAAGTGAATGAATAATAAATATTTTAAAAACATACGTAAATATTGACTACAAGATAGCATATAACTGCACGCGTTTATTTCTTGGGTATGTAACAAAAAAAACAGTTTATTTAATGATAACAATTTTTATAAAAAAATTAATAATAACAATTTTAATCTTTACTGTTAAGTGAGAGAGAGAGAGATAAATTGTAAAGACTAAAATTGTGTGTGTGAGAGAGATAGATTTATTTTTTAATAACAATTGATTTATTTAATAATAACCATTTAATTTATATTTGTTTGTGTGAGGGAGATTTTTTGTTGACCGTGATAAAATAATAAACAAACTCGCACGCAACTGTAAGGTTTGACGAAATGACAAAGAAATTCGCACACAAAAATATGATATTCATCTTCATATTATAGACGTGTGAAAGAGATAAATTTATACAATATATATATATATATATATATATATATAACCAAAAGTAATAAGCTAATTTAGAAAATTATATAAAGTTCCTATTACAAATTAAATATACAAATAATACAATAAGAAATTAATAAAAGTTAACTAATTTGAATATGTACTAAAACATTCAACGGGAGATAATTTTATTAAAAAAAAATCATATATATTTATATACTATTAATATTTTTCACAATACTTGGTAATAAAAAAATTAATCCTTTTGTTGAGGCTGATTGCTTAAACTCTAATATATATAACAAATATATATAAAATTTTATCCCATGGAGGTCAACTTTAAAACTTATCAAAATAAGACATTTTGTTACAAAAAAACATATTAAAAGACTTTAACCTTTTTAAATGTGAGAAACTAATCTCCACCCAGATAAACTTTCAAAACTTATTCAAAGACTTTGATATTTTTAAAATCAAATGAATATTAATTAGTTTATTTAAAATAAAAATAACAAATTTGTTTGTTTGTTTTAACTGACCGGTGACTGATTGAGCTCCATGATATGGGGAATTTTTTGTTTGTTTTAAATAAGCCACTTTAATATATATATATATATATATATATATATATATATATATATATATATATATATATATATATATATATATATATATATATATATATATATATTAATGTACCTCACTTTCAATTAAATACTAATATATGCTACTCTTGACATTAGTAGGAGGATTTTGTAAAGCCGGTCTTGCAAAAGACTTCATCTTTTTAAATAGCAATCTTGTGTTGAACTTTAATTTTTTATTGTTTTTATTTGTTTTTCTTTCTAAATGAGGAAGGTCGCCCTTTTCAAAAGGTGACGTGTTTCTTTTTTATTTTATTTTATTTTATTTTAGTTTTATCTTATTAAAAAAGTTATAAATAAAGTATAATAATAATAATAATATTAATATCAAAATTAATTCAATAAACTTACTAAAATATATATAGGAGACTATAAAAAAATTACAAAGGTTGACTAGAATTGTTAGTAATATTTAAAAAATGTTTTTAAGTATGACCAGTTATTCAACACAGTCCGAATTTTTTTTAGTATGAATTTATTTTTGACGTCAATTATAATTCTAATGAGCGTATTATTTATCCGACCATTTTTCAGATTCTGCAATTCATGATTGCGATACATTGTTTCACTTTCGTATGAGGAACAATATCCTTCATTAGGATTAGCTGAAAATTGTTCATTATAGATTGAGACATTCATATTCAAACTGATCAAAAATAAAATCACAAATCAACCAAATTTTAACACCCGAAATTTATAATAAACTATTTTATTAATGAAATAGGATTTTTAATAATTAATTTTGTGTTAAAGTTATTTTAGAATATATGCGGATTAATTTTATGATTAATATTCTTTATATGTGTGATTTATATGATGTGTTAATCTTGTACATATTTAACTAAATCAGTGATATAAATAAAAAATATTATATTGTATTATAATATAAATAAAACTATTTTAGTGTACATATTTTAAAGAATAAGGTTTTAGGAGATTTTACGTATATATGTGCATTCTTAATTAATGTGATATTTTCTTGTATGTTTGACTAATGTTAAGTGTCCACATATTTATACACTACGCCAAAAATGACATTTTATAGCGCGTCTTTTACAGCGCTTATTAAATACAAGCGCTGTAATATAAATTTTTAAAAATAACGGAGGCTACAACATCGCTTTTTTTACAAGTGCTGTAAAAAAAAGCGCTGTTGTATGGTCATATAGGGTCAGAAAGCGCTACCACATAGTCTTTTACAACGCTTCTTCAGAAAGCGTTGTAAATCAAGCGCTATTGCATAGCCTTTTACAGCGCTTTGTGAGCGCTTTAAACAAAAGCGCTGTAAAATGTAGCGCTCCCACCTTATGTTGCATAACTTTTAAAGCGCTTCTTGTGTAAGCGCTGTAAAAGCCTTGCGCTTTGTGTCATTGGTTGACCTATTACAGCGCTTTTTATACAAGCGCTGTAATAGGCTTGCCCATTCACATTTTTATAGGACCTATTAGAGCGCTTTTTTAACAAGCACTGTAAAATCATTCATTTCAAATAAAAAGCATTCACTTTAAGTAAATAAAAACAAATTTAAAACAAATTTAATACGTTGTCCAAACCCTACGAACTCTCATCTCCCCTCCCCTGCGAACCCTCGTGTGCGCCCATCTACAAATTGATTTACTTCTTCCTCCTTTAAAACAAATTGATCATCAACGTTGTCTCAGGTACTTTATTTTATTTATTTGTTGTTGTCACTAATTCAAACTGATAAATTGTTACATGATATTAGATATATATATATATATATATATAGGTCATAATATATCAAACTTGAAATAATGTTTATTGTTACTGATATAATTTGTTACTGATAAATTTTATTTATAATATATCAGACTGATATAGGTCATAATATATCAGACTTGAAATCATGCTTACTGATATAAATTGTTACATGATATAATAGGGTTTCTGATAAATTTTATTTATATGTGTATTATCAATATATATATAGGTCATAATATATCAGACTTGAAATCATGCTTATTGTGTAGTTGCATTTATATATATAGGTCATATAAATGGACCGGAAATGGATGTCTGCCAATCGATTGACAAAAGAGTATGAAAATGGAGTGAAGGAGTTTATTGGAGTTTGCAGTGATGAATGCAAAAGATCCAAATAGAGTCGTTTGTCCTTGTTTAAAATGTTGTTTTGGAAAACGCATTAGAATAGATGAATTGGAAGGACATTTAGTATGGTATGGAATTGATCAAAGCTATACATGTTGGATAAGACATGGTGAGAAAATCAATGATAATACTCGCACAGATACATATGTTTCAACTGATTTCGACACAGATACATATGAGCCGGACCGAGTTGAGGAGATTGCAAAAGCAGTTGAAGAAGATCTTCGTGATTGTCCTAAAATGTTTGAGAGCTTGTTGAGTGATGCAGAGAAACCATTATATAATGGTTGTACTAAATTCACAAGACTTTCGGCGATACTAAAGTTGTACAACTTAAAAGCGAGTAATGGATGGTCTGATAAAAGCTTCACAGAATTACTAACCCTCTTAAAAGATATGTTGCCAGATGATAATGAACTTCCCAGTAGAACCTATGAGGCTAAACGAATTTTGTGCTCTATTGGCATGAGTTATGAAAGGATTCACGCGTGTCCTAATGATTGCATTTTATTTCGAAATGAATATGAATTACTAAAGGCATGTCCGAAATGCAATGTATCTCGATATAAGAAGAAAGAATCTACTCCAGCAAAAGTCGTGTGGTATTTTCCTATAATACCAAGATTTAGGCGCATGTATCGCAGTGAAGAAGATTCAAAACACTTGACATGGCATGCAGATGAAAGAATTAGAGATGGAAAGTTTCGACACCCTGCGGATTCTCTGCAATGGGCAAAAATTGATCTCGAGTATCCTGAATTCGGGATAGAGTCGAGAAATCTACGCCTTGCACTTTCTACTGATGGAATGAATCCACATGGTCTTCAAAGCATCTCACACAGCACGTGGCCTGTGATTTTGTTGATTTATAATCTACCTCCATGGTTATGTATGAAGCGTAAGTTTATGATGTTGTCTTTGTTAATTTCTGGACCCAAACAACCGGGGAATGATATCGACGTATACTTGGCTCCTTTAATTGAAGATTTAAAAATTATGTGGGAGACAGGTGTAGAAGTCTATGACGGGTATAAGAAAGAATGTTTCAATTTGAGGGCTATGTTGTTCGACACAATTAATGATTTTCTAGCATATGGTAATTTATCAGGATATAGCATTAAAGGTCGGTGTGCGTGTCTTATATGTGAAGAGAGTACAAATTGGATGCGGTTGAAACATTGTAAGAATAATGTATTTCTTGGACATCGTAGATTTTTACCTTATAGTCATCAGTATCGTGGGTGGAGAAATGCATTCAATGGAAAATCAGAGGAAGATAGAGCTCCTGTAGCATCGACTGGATATCAAATACTTGAGAAGGTACAAGGTTTGACCAATAAATTTGGCAAACCTTTTGCGGGAGAGCTGGTCAAAACTGGGTGGAAGAAAAAGTCAATTTTCTTTGAATTGCCATATTGGAAGTCATTGTATGTAAGACATTTTCTCGATGTGATGCATATTGAGAAAAATGTATTTGACAGTGTTATTGGTACGTTACTCAATGTACCAGGAAAGTCTAAGGATGGCATCAATGCAAGATTGGACTTGGTCGATATGGGAATAAGAAATGAATTGGGTCCCGTAAAGAAAGGAAATCGCACATATCTACCTCCATCCGCTCATACTCTATCTAGAAAGGAAAAATTTGTTTTGTGTAAATTTCTACATGAAGTTAAAGTTCCAGAAGGATACTCTTCAAACATTAAAACTTTAGTTTGTATGAAAGACCTCAAGTTAAAAGGTTTGAAGACCCATGATGCTCATATTCTAATGGAGCATTTGCTACCGATAGGTATACGTTCAATTTTATCTGAAAAAGTTCGCCGAACCATAACTAAATTATGTTTCTTCTTCAGGGAAATTTGTAGTAAAGTGATCGATCCTCAGAAATTACCGAGATTGCAGAGGGAAATTGTTGTTACTTTGTGTGAGCTTGAAATGTACTTCCCGCCCTCGTTTTTTGATATAATGGTTCACCTTACTGTTTATCTTGTTAAGGAGACACAACTTTGTGGGCCAGCTTATATTAGATGGATGTACCCGATAGAACGATATATGAAAATATTAAAAGGGTACGTAAAAAGTAGAAGTCGACCAGAAGGTTGTATTGCTGAACGGTACATTGTTGAAGAAGCTGTTGAATTTTGTACTGAATATCTGTCAAATGTTAAATCCATAGGGCTTCCTATGTCTCGTCATTCGGGAAGATTATCAGGAGAAGGGATAATTGGAAAGAGAATAATGACTATATCAAGGACAGAATGGGAGCAGGCACAATTGTATGTTCTGCAGAATGATGATGAGGTTCAGCCGTATGTTACAATACACATGGATCAATTATCTAGTTTGAACATGAATAGGAATCAAAATTGGATAACTCGAGAGCATAATCGAAGTTTCATAACATGGTTAAAAAATCACATAAAGTCAAAGTTTGATGTAGACCCCGGATCAATTTCACAGAGATTGAGGTGGCTAGCAAATGGTCCGAGTTTACATGTCTTTTCTTACACCGGTTATGTAATTAACGGCTACACATTTTATACCAAAGAACAAGATGATCAAACAACTATGCAAAATAGCGGAGTCACTCTCGTAGCTGAAGCGATGCATATCTCAAGTGCAAAAGACAAGAACCCAATATATGAAAATCTATCATATTTTGGGGTTATCGAGCACATATGGGAGCTTGACTACATAATGGTTGCAAGTGGGTCGATAATAATAATGGCGTTCGGATTGATGAGTCAGGGTTCTTGCTTGTCGATTTTAATAGGGTGGGATACAAAGATGAGCCTTTTATTTTAGCGTCGCAAGCTCAACAAGTGTTTTATGTCACTGATCCTACGAATGATAAATGGTCTGTTGTCCTATCAACCAATAAAATAAGTGATGATAACAGTAATGATGAAGATGCTGGTAATGATCTTTTCTTTGAAACATCACAACCACATGAAATTGGTTCAACTGATGATGGTTTATATCTTAGAGATGATCATGATGAGGGAATTTGATTAATCCATCGTTTCGTATCATAATGGACAAACAAATGTGAATCCCACCAAGAAAAGAAGAAGGGCATCTTAATGTGTTTAATAGTATAATCCATGTAATCTGAACTGATTCATGTGTAATTTAATTGTTTGATCTGCCATATATTGAGCATTTTAGTATTTATGCTTATACTGTATGTAATTGTATACTCAACTTGACCTGATCAGGTAATTTAGCTTGAACTATTTGAACTTGACCTGATCAGTTCAAGTTCAAACAGTTTAACTAATTAGCTTTAACTTAAAAGGGCTCATTAGCTTAAACTAACTAATTAGCTTAAACACAATTTGGAAGAAAAAATAATTTAACTATTTTGGAAGAAAATAAATTATTACAGGGCTTATGTAAAAATAATTTAACTAATTTGGAAGAAAATAAATTATTACAGGGATGTAAAAGGGTTCACGAGTTAAGCGCTGTAAAACAAAGAGTCATTGGATATGATAAAACAAAGAGTCATTTCATATATAGAACCCTATTAGAGCGCTTTTGTAAAAAAGCGCTGTAATAGGGTTAAAAAATAAAATAGGAAGGTCTTTTACAGCGCTTTCCCCATAAGCGCTGTAAAACTCAGTCTTTGGACATGGTAAAACAAAGAGTCATTTCATATATAGAAGCCTATTAGAGCGCTTTTCTAAAAAAGTGTTGTAATAGGGTTAAAAAATAAAACATGAAGGTCTTTTACAGCGCTTTCCACATAAGCGCTGTAAAACACAGCCTTTGGACATGGTAAAACAAAAAGTCATTTAATATATAGAACCCTATTATAGCGCTTTTCTAAAAAAGCGCTGTAATAGGGTTAAAAAATAAAATAGGAAGGTCTTTTACAGCGCTTTCCATATAAGCGCTGTAAAAGGGTCTTTTAAAGCGTTTGCATATAATAAAACAATGAGGCATTTTAAAGCGCTTTCTGTAGAAGCACTGTAAAAGGCTTTTAAAAAAATAAATAAGGAGGTCTTTTACAGCGCTTTTTGACAAGCGCTTTAAAAGGCTTATGAAAAAGCGCTGTAATAGGCTTTTAAAAATAAACGATGAGACATATTACAGCGCTTGTTCAAAAAAGCGCTGTAATAGGGTCATGTATATAATAGTAAACCTCTTCAGTTTCATGTTCATTACGTAAATTTTTCAGTTTCCTCTGCGCGTTCTCTTTCTCCTTGCGAACCCTACGAGAGTTTCAGTTTTCCTTGTTTCTTCCTCATTACTTACTCTCATCCTAGACCTACGATCGTACGTAAACATCATAATCCTCAAGTAATCCCGTTTTCATCCTCGTTTCGTCTGCGAACCCTGTAACTCTACCATCGTTCGTAACCGTTCGTACTCGTTTTCATCGTCTTCTGCGTCGTTCGTCTGTGAACCCGTAACCCTAAGCATTTTACAAGGACTATTTCAGGTATTGTAGTTATTAGTTTTTTGTTTCACTAAAATGCATGTTAACTTTTTGTTGCTACGTACTTAGACTGATTTGAACTGCATGTTGATTGCTAAACTGAACTGCATATATGTTGATGTTGAAATGCATGTTGTAGATAAATGGATACCAACAAGGGGTTAGATTGTCAAAATGAAGAAGTTGGCAACACTAAGACTTACGAAAATGAAGTCAAACGTGGTGCAACAATAATGCAAAATGTTATAAAAGCAAGAAGTACTGGGCAAAAATTTGAGGTATACTTTGTTGTTTTCTGTATCTGCTGTTTGCTGTTAATATATTATACCTTGTTTGCTGTTAATATATTGAGTTACTTACTATATTAGTTTATTAGGTTGGATGGAATGAGAGTGGTCAACCAATTGACCCCAACAGTTTCATGTTTGTTAGTTATATTGGAGTTGTTGTTCGTCAAAATATACCAATCACAATAGATGATTGGAGAGATAAGGCATTGAAGGATGCCAAAGATGTATTGTGGGCTGATATACAAGTAATTTTTTTACTCCACCCTATTATTTATAAATTTTACAATATACTGCTTTGAAGTATTTTACTCAAACTACATATTTATTTGGTTTGCAGTCAGCTTTTGTTCTTGATGAGGTGAGAAAGAGCTATGTGCTCAGAGTTGTCGGGAAAATACACCGGGGCTTTAGATCTCACCTCTCTAATTGTTATTTAAAATACCGTGAAGGAAATACGAATGCGGAAGCTCCAAAAATATATAAACATTATATATCAAATGAGGAATGGAGCGCATTCGTATCAAAACATTCCGACCCCGCATTTGTTGTAAGTGATTAATTTATTAGCATTTGTTTTTTATTATTCATATTCATAGCGTATTTTAAATTTTTACTAGATTGTTATTTTTTTTATTTAGAATATTAATAAGGCAAATCGCGAGAGGGCAAAAATTATTCCCCACCCATACAAGAAATCTCGTATGGGATATGCTCGTCTAGAGCAAAAACTTGTAAGTATATTATCTAACTAATGTGGTATATTTAATTAATGTGGTATATTATAAACTATACTATCTAACTAATATTTTGTTTATGATCTTAACGATAATAGCTACAAGACACCCAATCCGATCAACCGTTGGGTCGTCATATATTGTGGAAGGAAGCTCGTGTAAATAAAGACGGAGTGGTTGATAACGAAAATGTACAAAAAGTAATAGAACTTTGTGTAAGTATATTTATCACTTTAATATTTTTTAATATTGTATTTTAAAATGTTTTTGAACTTATCTTTTTAATCCTATGTGTATTTTAGGCGAATCTTGAATCGGAAAATCAAGAGGACAACAAGGCAAGTTGCAGGGACATATTGGGTAAAGTGTTTAATGTTCCTGAATATTCCGGTCGCGTGAGGAGGAAAGGATTTGGCGTAACTCCTAGAAGTTATTTTTCACAAGAGAAGCGCCAAAATCCATCTAACGAGGAAGTATTAGAGAAGATTAAAGTATTAACGGAGCAAGTGGCCCTCTTGGTGAAGACAAATAAAGACAAGCAACTTGCGGACCAGCCCCAACGTGAAATTCACATTGAGAGTGAAAACGCAAGTTGCAACGTTGGTCTCAACAGTCTTCCTGAGGTAATTAATTACTTAATAAAATAAGAAATTCATTAAAGTTGCTTGTTTCACATATACTTATGTATTAATTAACCATTGATTTTAGGGGGTCACTCCATGCTTTCTATACTTATCCTCCCCTACTCATCGGAAGGTCGGAAAGGGAACATTGTGCAATGCTCCGGGCGAAGTATTGCACAACACACCAATTCCTGCGGGCCATGTCAAAGTATCGCTAGTTATTGCTTTGGAACCAAATGCACCGTTGCCTGTACCGGACAACGATGCAGATTTGAATTATTTGGGCGAAGCAATTGGCAGCTACGTGACATGGCCCAAACATCTTGTCTCCCTTGACAAGGTATGTTTAATTAATTGAAATGTATGTTTAATTGATTATATTTAATTGCTGAATTTTTTCCAATGTTAACTTTAATTTCACATTTATTTAGATTCAAACAAAGTCTAATAAAGGGAATGATAAGAAGATTCCCAAAAATGAAACAGTCACATCGCCCGAAAAGGTTTGTAACTTATTCTGTAAGGTTTGTCATTTTTTCTGATTTAATAAACTAACAATTTGATTAACCTCATTTTTTCAGATTGAATCTAATAAACCACCCGCACAGCAAGCCAGCAAGCCAGCTGCCGCACCACGACTCGATGTTCGTGGCAAAAATAAAGCCGGCAAACCTCAAAAATTGGAGGGTAATAAAACTGGAAAACTACAAAAGCTAGAGGGTAATAAAGCGACCAAAATTGTTGCTGCTAAAAAACCGGATCGTGTAAAATCAGTTGCTGCTCCTGCTCCTAAAATAAGTCAGCCACGACTTGCTCCATATGGGTCGTCTCTTGACATACAGGCAAAAAAAAAATATGGGCAGCGACAATTCACGAATAATAAGCATGGATAAAGATCTATTCGGAGACGCGTATGAAGAATATTTTGAAAAAGAGCACATATACGAAATACTCGACCATAAGGAGCTGAGTGCTAATGTTATGAGCATTTACATGAGGTAAAAATTACTTTTCATCGCATTTATTTGTAATTAATTTAATTTATTGGTAATTAATCTAATTTGAAATTTTTATTGAAGGTTTTTGTATGAGAAGTTCATGTGCGCGCGCAGATTGTCGAATAGATTTTCATTCTTGTCTCCGCATAAGATTTCAATGCTTAAACACGATCCAGCGAATGTAAATAAATACGTTTTAGATATACTATTAGGAAATAAAAAGAGAAGGATAAGTTATTCCTTGCACCATATAATTCAGCGTACGTAATTATATATTCTATATTTATATCTTTTTTAATTTATTAGTTGTGTAAACTAAATTTTTGTTGTTGCATGGCACATTAGGTGCTAATTGCAATCAATGCGACCTCTGAAGTTATATACTACCTAGATCCCTTGCACGGCCATTACAACAATCGCCCCGAGTTAAAGACTTTGTTCGACACGTAAGTAATATTCATTTATTTTTTGCATATATATATATATATATATATTAAGATCACATTTATTTATAATCACATTTATTTATTCGATAGTGCTTTACAAGTTTTTCGAGCTCAAAGAGGTGCGACAGTGTCGAAGCTAAAGTCAAATAACATCACATGGATTCCAATAAAGGTTTGAAATATATGCTTTTAAATTTCACTTACAATCAATACACAATTAAATAATTATTGACTTATATGTTTTATTTTATAGTGCCCTCGTCAAACTAACAACATCGACTGTGGGTATTATGTATTGCGATTCATGAAGGAGATTGTTGATAAAAATCAAATTATAATCCCAGAAACGGTACGATATTTTAATTATTTGATTTTCATATATAAACTATGTTTATATTTGATTCTAACTTATGTATGTTCAACTTTTATATCAGTACTTTGACAATTCCAGTCCAACGTATTCTGAAAAAGAACTAACAGAGATAAAGGAAGACTGGTGTCAGTATGTGCTTGAAATGAATATTATTTGATTTGCTAGGAAATGGCAAGCTGCAAGGGATATGGTGTGCTGTTTGTGAATATAATATCTGATAGTTATATGAATAGGTAGTTGTGTGAATATGTAGTTATGTGATGTTGTGAACATGTAATTATGAACTGATTGTGTGTGAATATTTGTGCATTTTAAAACATAGTGAATCTGTTGTTGTTGTGTATTCATTCTTGTGTGTTTTATAGTGCTGTTTTGTTGTTGTTGTGTACTACTGACTGATTGTGAAATGATTCTAGATGAAAATGATTTTGGAATAAAAATTGTGAACTGATTCTGGATTAAAAGACAGCGCTATCTAAAAAAGCGCTTCTAAAATTTACAGCATATTATTTAATAAAACTAAAAAAAAAAAAAAAAAAAAACCTTTTACAGCGCTTTCTCAAAAAAGCGCTGTAATAGGTGCATTGTTATGCACCTTTTACAGCGCTTTTTTGAAGAAGCGCTGTAAAAGGTGCAAAATAGTGCATAATAATGCACCTATTGAGTGCACCTACTACAGCGCTTCTTGGAAAAGCGCTGTAGTAGGTGCATAACAATGCATCTGGATAAGTGCACCTTTTACAGCGCTTTTGTGAAAAAGCGCTGTAATAGGTGCATAACAATGCATCTGGATAAGTGCACATTTTACAGCGTTTTTGTGAAAAGCGCTGTAATAGGTGCATAATGGTGCATAACAATGCATCTATATAAGTGCACCTTTTACAGCGCTTTTGTGAAAAGCGTTGTAATAGGTGCATAATGGGGCATAACAATGCATCTATATAAGTGCACCTTTTACAGCGCTTTTTTGACGAAGCGCTGTAAAAGGGTCATAGTACTGCATCTATTGTTATATGAATTTACAGCGCTGTAAAAGGCGTATAACAAGCGCGCAATATATCCACCTTTTTAAAAAAAAAACAAGCGTTGTTATATCCTTTTACAGCGCTGGTAACTACAGCGCTTTTTTTTTTTTAACAAAAGCGCTGTAAATGGCTTAAAAAAAGCGCTGTAAAAAGCGTTTTTTCGCGTAGTGATATTTTAATTATTTCTAAATATTTCCTATTTTAATTAATTATTTTATAAATAATTATCTTGTAATAATAGTAATATTGTGTTTGATTTCCTTTATATCTATATATTTGTTATGGCATGATGACTTTATATATATTTATTATGATTTAGTAATTAATATAAAGAGTTGATTATATTTATTTAATTTGTAATTTTGACTATTCTCGTAGTATTTTACCAAATAGATGAATTGGAGACGAACTAGACTATGGTTGTCAAGGACACTGTGTATTTAGAATGCAAATACACATCTTAGTGGTTGGGACACGCAAGGGAGGATGACAAAATTAGTCACAAATTTATTTAATCTCAACCCTCATCGGTGGTTAAAAATATCTCCTTTTATTCTCACTCTCACATAAGAAATTCCTTTTTTCCTATAGAAATGATAGCCAAATTTTATAATAATATCTTTTTTTTTATTTTATATCATATCACCCACATTGAAAAAAAAATTAAATTATCCTACTTTTTAAACCTTATTTTATAATAATATCTTTTTTTTAATTTTATATCATATTACCCCACATTGAAAAAAATATATTAAATTGTCCTACTTTTTAAATCTTATTTGAACGTCCCATCTTGTAGATGCAGTTATCAAAATACTATTAATAAAATAAAATAAAACACAATAAATTGAAAGAAAAAAGATGCAGTTAGATGTGACAAATCAATTAACGGGTTATATTATTTTAACAATTTCATCGTATTTTGT
>JBBPBP010000001.1:21789387-21805853 GCA_037974735.1 Cicer chorassanicum
AAAAAAAAATAAAAAAAAAAAAAGCAGATCGATAGACACCTGAGTGTGTAAGGTGTTTGCTAGTTTGTATAGGGTGTTGTTACTTGTGTTGGGTCGGTTTTTGTTAACACTATTGATCAATTTAGTTAATATTTATTGGTTTAGATTTGATAAAATGTCAATTTTCTTTTTTTTTTAAATCCGAACCAATCCAACCAAATCATGATATTGGTTTCAATTGGGTTATCATATGTGTGAGACATGATTTTTTAAAAATTTTCAAAAAAAATATAACTATCATGATTTTGAGTTGTGACTAGATTATGTGATAGTTCATCGGTCATATAATGATCTTGTAAATGAAAAAAAAAAATTAAGTCCTATAATAGGGCTTAAGGGAGGGAGCTCAGGGGCTTATAGGCCCCAATATTTTGAGATTTTTTTTTCTTGAAAAATTTTCGAAATTTATTTTTTTCAAAAAAATATCAAAAAAATTCTTAGAAAAATCTTAAATTTTTTTTTCTCAAAAAATTGTGAGAAAAATTAAAAAAAAAATTCTCGAAAAATTCAATTTTTTTCTCGAATAAAAGAAATTGTAAATCATTTTTTGTCGAAAATTTTTTATCGGTGAAAAAATTGAAAAAAAAAAATTTAAAAAATTGTCAAAATTTAAAAAAAAATCAATTTTTTTTTGAAAAAGTGGGTCTATAAGTCCACTAAGCCCATAATATTTCAGGGGCTTTTAGTGTTGGGGGATTTCTTTTCTGGGACCTTTTAAATTATAAATTTTTTTGGCCCTTCCAACATGTGGGCCGAGGCCAATAATTAGGGGGCTTGTCAAATTGACAGCTCTACCTATACTATAATGTAATAATATTAAGAGTTTACGACACTATATCTCTCCACCTATGGTAAATTAAATACACAATTGTGTCCTTAAGGTCTAATTGATCAAATAACGTGGATATTATTAGACTCAACATTTAAAATAGAGTAAATTTTTAATATAGTGAGGTATAATAGGAGTATGAAAAATATATGATTAATTGGACTTGATAAATTGAATTGAATTATATCAAAAAAAATCAAACCAATTAAATCGTTCATGAATTGAATAACATATTTAAAACAAACTAGTTAACCAAACTTAATTCAAATATCAGTTTAACAATTTAAATTTTTTTTAATCTTAATTAAGATTTTTGTTTCTTAGAAAAATTTCAAATTTTATTTTTCTCGGGAAAAAATATAGATAATATTGGGAAAAAAATTCAAAAAGAATTTAAATCAAATTTTTTAAGAAAAATATTGAAAAATTATCGAAATACTTTTTTCTTGAAATTTTTTTTATCGAGATATATCTATTTTTCTCGAAAAAAAATCAAAAACTTTTTTTCCAAAAAAAATGGATATATTTTTGTGAAAAGAATTTCAAAGTTCTTTTTTCCGAAAAAACTAGTTTGAAACTATAAAAGAACTATAAAAGTGGTTGGTATTTATAAACCAGTTTAAAACTGCACTAAACTTATTTTTAAAGTAATTTTTAAAAATTGAACCAAATTATTAATGTAGTCCAATTCGGTTTAGTGTTTGAATCATAAACATTCATAATTAATAGATAATGAGATTTTTGGTTATGTAATCAACTGTATTAATAGATAATGAGTTTTTTTCTTATGTAGTCGTAGATGTAATCAACTGTCGATGTATATGAAAGAAAGAGGACCTCTGGAGAGAGGTCAATGAATTTGTATCTCAAAGTATTGGGAAAGTTTTATTTCATATCTCATACACTCTTATCTTAATAAAAATTTCATTTTACTCTTATTTTAAATAAATAAAAAATAAAACTTATAACTTTTGTTATAAAAAAAAAATTGATAACTACCAAACTTTTTAAAAATTTATTGGTACAATAAAATAATAAAAAAAATAACTTTTTTAAAAATATATATCGAGAAATTTGATTTAAGTTTTTTCAAAATAAACTTTTTTAAAGACAAGTATTTTAAAAAAAAAATTGAATTAAATTTTTCAAAAAATATTTGAATAAAAAAAATTAAATTAAATTTTTCGAAATATATTATTATTTTTAAGAAAATCAAAAAAGACAATTAATAACTGATTTTCCGATATAGTGAAAAAAAATCTCAAGTAAAACTACATTTTTATCTGTATCAAAAATTTTATTTTAAGTCTTATATAATGTTGGAACAGATGGTATAATTGAGAGGAATTGAAATTGAGAAGAAAACAGAAAGTTCAGAAAACGGAGATTGATTATCAATCTTGACAGTATGGAGAATGTTCTCCGTTTTTCATTAGTTATTTTCAAACAGTTTTACATCCTTTTATAGTATCTTACAAAACTGAATCTCAACTACCTTTTAACATTCTTAACAACTACTTAACCACCCTAATTGAATTACTATCATATCATAATCATTTTGAATTAACCATAACTAACATTCTTCCTAATTCAACATGATTAAGGTACTGTTACTCCAAGCTTGTCTCTCATCTCTTGGAACTTCACCTTCTTCAAGCATTTGGTTAGGATGTCAGCATTCTGATCATTGGTGCTGCAATGCTCCAATTTTATTTCGTTTCTATGTGTTTGCTCCTTCCATGGACACTTGGATGTCTTGCTAGGTCTATAGCTAATTTATTGTCTATCTTCATCTTCACTGCATCATTACTTCTCAGTCCCAGTTCTGCCATCAATTATGCCAGCCATACAACTTGACATGCCCCATGGATGCAGCCACGTATTCAGCTTCACAAGTAGATAATGCGACTATGTTTTGCTTCCTTGAGCACCATGAGATTGGCGACTCATTTATCATGAAAACATAGCCAAAGGTGCTCTTCCTATCATCTTTATCTCCACACCAATCTGCATCAGTGAAACCAATCAAACCAGCTTCAATTCTAGCCTGCTTCTTAGCATAGTGCAGTCCCAACTCACTTGTTTCCTTGATGTACCTCAAAATTCTTTTAGGTGCCAAATAGTGAGATGTTCTAGGCTTTTCCATGTACCTATTAACCAGTCCAACACTGTGAGCTATGTCTGGCCGTGTGTTGCACAAATATCTCAATGATCCTACTAATTGCTTGAATGTTGTAGAGTCAACCAGCTCCTCATTGCCTTCTTTTGATAGGACCAAACCTGCTTCTGATGGAGTATTATCCCCATTGCAGTCTTGCATCTTGAATTTCCCTAGTACATCATTAGCATACTTCTTTTGGTGCATAAAAGTTCCATTTTCTTTGATTACAAACTCAATACCAAGGAAATATGATAGCATGCCTAGATCAGTCATTTCAAATTCCTTCTCCATTCTGATTTTGAATTCATGAATCTCTGCTTCATTGCTGCCAGTTAGCAATAAATCATCTACGTATAGACATATCAGCAGTGTAGGTGCTGCTGCTCTCTTCTTAACATAAACTCCATGCTCATTGACACATTTTTCAAATTGCCGCTCAATGAGAAATCTATCAATCCTCTTGTTCCAGGCCCTAGGAGCTTGCTTCAAGCCATATAGTGCTTTCTTCAGCTTATATACATTGTCTTCCTTGCCTCTTACTTCACATCATGGTGGTTGCTTTACATACACTTCTTCCTCCAATGATCCATTGAAGAATGTTGATTTAACATCCAGCTGATGCATAGACATACCTTTGTAGCTGGCCATTGAGACTACCGTCCTTACTGTTTAAATTCGGGATACTGGGGCAAATACCTCATCATAGTCCAGCCCATGTTTTTGCAAAAATCCATTTGCTACAAGTCTGGCCTTGTACCTGGCAACCTGTCCACCAGGTTTCAATTTCAGTTTAAAGACCCATTTCACATCAATTGGTCTCTTGTTCACTGGCAGGTTCATCAGCTCCCATGTCTTGTTCTTCTCTATGGCTTTGAGCTCTTCATCCATTGCTGCTCTCCATCTAGGATCACTCAAGGATTCTTCATCACTTACTGGTTCTGATTCAGCCAACAAAGAAAAATGTGTTAATTCTCCATGTGCATTGATGGCTGAGTCAGATGTCACTTCATATGTTTGCAATCTGACTGAAGGCTGCCTAGCTCTTTCAGACCTTCTCACAGACTCAAAAACTGGCTGACTTGTCGTTCTTGCAGGCTTGCCTTCATCAAGTCCTACTACTTTTGCACTGCTGCCTGGACTGATGAAGCTGGCTGGTATGTCTGGACCACTGCTACCTGGACTGATGGAGTTGGCTGGTATATCTGGATTGGCTACACTGCTCGAGATGGCTTCACTTATTTTCCAGTCCCATCCTCTTGATTCATATGTCCCTGCTTATCACCACCTTATTCCTGTTTGGATCATATAGTTTGTAAGCTCCAGTTGCATCATAACCCAACAATATCATGTGTTCAGCCCTGTCATCAAGCTTCCTCCTATTTTGAGCTGACACATGCCAGAAGCACAGTGAATCAAACACTCTCAAATGATTCATAACTGGTTTTCTTGCAATCCAAGCTTCTTCAGGTGTCCTAGAACCCAATCTCTTGGTTGGACACATATTCAAGATGTATACTGCTGTTGAAACTACTTTCCCCCAGAATTTGTGAGACATATTTCTCCCTTTCAGCATGTTTCTTGCCATATTAAGAATGGTTCTATTTCTTCTTTCTGCAGCTCCATTATGTTGTGGTGTATATGGTACAGTTACTTTATGTATCATTCCCTCTTTGTCACGGAATTCATGGGATTGATATTCACCCCCTTCATCTGTCCTAATAACTTTAAGATTGAAACCACTTTGTTTTTCTGCCACCAGCTTGAATCCTCTAAACATAGCCAGTACTTCACTCTTCTTCTTAATTAGATAGACCCAAGTTTTCCTTGTAAAATCATCAATGAATGATACAAAGTAGTGATTACCTCTTATTGACACTTCTTCAAAAGGACCACAAACATCAGAGTAGATTATCTCCATCATTATTGAAGATCGAGTTGGCAGTTCAGCCTTGAATGAGTTTCTGTGTTGTTTGGCCTGACAACATTCTTCACACAACTCCTTTGGTTTTTTAATTTTTGGAATTCCTAACACCATTTCCTTGTGCTGCAACATTTGAAGGCTTCTGAAATTCAAATGTCCAAACCTCTCATGTCACAGCCAATATTCGTTCTTGATTTCAGCAGCTAGCCAACTAGGCACTTGTTCTCATTGATCTGGATATCAATCTTGAAGGTTCTATTCTTTGACAGTGGTGCCTTTAAGATCAATCTTCTTGAATTATCAAACATCCTCATTTCACCATGCTCCATCTTTATAGAATACCCCTTTTCAAGCAGTTGTCCAAGGCTTAGCAGATTGTTCTTCATGTTTGGCACATACAACACATCACATATGAATGATTGTTTGCCATTTTTCCTTTGAATCAACACCTTTCCTACTCCTTCTGCAGTGACTGAACTGTTATCTGCAAATCTGATCTCCCTTTTCACCTTCTCATCAATACTCACAAACCAATCTTTATGGCCAGTCATGTGATTTGAACAACCTGTGTCAAGGTACCACTACTTTGGGCAGTCATCATCTGATTTTGTTATAGCCATTAACAACACCTCGTCTGAGTCTGAATCTTCAGTTGCCATTTGAACTTCATCATCCTCTCTTTGGACCTTCTTGGATCTGCATTCATTTGCAAAATGCCCCCATTTTTTACAATTGTAACATTGGATTCCTTTCTTGTTGAATTTCTTCTTGCGATTCGAGTTCTTACTACTGTTATCACCTTGGCTTATCTTCTTGCTAACTTGGGCCTGCACTTGAGGTACTGAGGTTGCTGCACACCTTTCTCTTACTCTCAATTCATGAGCTTCAAGAGAACCTTGCAAATCTTCCACCTTCATCTTATCAAGATCCTTTGATTCTTCAATGGCCACCACAATATGACCATACCTTTGTGTTAATGTTCTAAGGATCTTTTCAATAACCACCACTTCAGTTAATGATTCACCATTTGTTCTCATCTGATTAACAACAACCTGAACACGATTGAAGTAATCTGCCATAACTTCATCTTCTTCTATTGCAATAGTTCGTATTGTCTTCCTAGCATTTGGAGCTTCACTTTCTTGGCCTTTTCCCCACCTGTATAGTACTTGACCAAGATCTCTCATTCCTCCTTTGACGTAGATGCCTTTGAAATCCTCTCAAAGTTGTTTGAATCCACACGTTGTTGGATGTAAAACAATGCCTTACAATCTCTTTTCTTGCAATCTTTGAAATTTGTTTGTTGTCTTTCTGTTAGATTCTTACCAAGTTATTCATAGCCATCTTGAACAATCTCAAACACCTCTTGAGCTCACAACAACGATCTCATTGATGCTGACCACCTGTCCTAATTCTTCCCATCAAGGATTGGCAAATTCGCTGGAAATCCTCCTTCACTCATGTCTTCTTTCTTTCTTTCACTCACACTTGTGTTTCCCAATTTTGATTCCCCCTCACACTTGCACTCGTGTTTCCCAAGAATTATAACTCAAGCTCTTTATGCCAATTGTTGGAACAAATTGTATAATTGAGAGGAATTGAAATTGAGAAGAAAAGCGAAGAAAACAAAAAGTTTAGAAAACAGAGATTGATTATCAATCTTGAGAGTCTAGAGAATATTCTCCATTTTTCATTAGTTATTTTCAAACAATTTTACATCCTTTTATAGTATCTTACAAAACTGTATCTCAACTACCTTTTAACATTCTTAACAACTTCTTAACCATTCTAAGTGAATTACTATCATATCACAATCATTTTGAATTAACCATAACTAACATATAACGCAAATATATTTTGAAAATTTTAAGATATAAAAATTTTAAAAAATTGCATTTTAAATTTTTAGAATACATTTTAATTTTTTAGAATACATAGGTAATTTAAAATATGGGGTAGGAATACAACTTCAAATTTTCACGATTAATTTCTCATGTAAGGGTACTTCAAATTGAGGCAAATGTCAGTATGTCACCCCACCAAGTAGCCTCTCATGATATCGTGTCACACCTCCCAGCAATGCTTGCCATATGTCCACCCACCTACTCTTCCCGCCAGATGCTACTTTTCCTATACTCACACGTGTCACTCAACCCTCCAAATCCAATTCCTATTCTCATTCTCATATAACACACTCACAATTCCAATATATATATCTACGACTATACTTCACAAACAAGCTCATTCTCATTCTTGCTAGAAAAACAAAAACCAAACCTTACTACAATATTCATTCTTTCTTAATGGCATCCAGGCAACCACCTCCAAGACACGTTGAAGAACTTAACAGAACAATAGAGCACGATCTTAATGCCACTGCTTCAGATGAAGAAAAACGCGGTGTAATTGGGTCAGTGATGAAAACCGTGAAAGACACCTACGAGAATGCAAGAGAATCCATTGTTGGCAAAAGAGACCCAACAAACACTTCCCACACAACGACACAAGTAGTCCATGTGTACGATGATAATGATGGTGTCTCAACTGGTGAAGTTAGAGACATATCAGCCAACAAATCATGCGGAATCTACGATTCCGCAACTCGGAAGAGTAATGAGTATGCATATTCTGCGGGAGAGAAAGCGAAAGAAGCTAAGGAGAAAGCAGGGGAGTATAAAGACTGTGCTGTGGAGAAGGCAAGGGAAGGCAAAGATGCTACGGTGGATAAGTTGGGTGAGTATAAGGATTATACAGCTGAGAAGGCTAAAGAAGGAAAGGACTCTGCTGTTGATGCGACCAAAAGGGCTATGGGTTACTTGGGTGACAAGAAAGAGGAAACTAAGGAGAAGACTGCAGAGACTGCTGAAGCAGCTAAACAGAAAACGGTTGAGGCCAAAGATAAGACCAAGGTTGAGTACACATGTCTTTTATTTTATTTATCTGTCTCAAATTTCAGTTACATTAATTCAATTAAGTTTAAGAAACTTATTTGGTAGTATGGTTGTAATGTTTGAGATGATTATTGAGTAGTGATTGTGGAATGATGGATGCAGGAGATGCTGAGTGGAGGAGATGAAGAGGCAAGGAAGAAAGTGGAAGGGGAAAATGTGACTTGGAGGCGTGGAAATGAAGGTGTGATCAAAACTGAAGATACTCGAACAGGAGCTGTGGCTGAAAAGCTCAAAGCTTCTGATCAGATGACGGGTCAGACATTCAATGATGTGGGACCTTTGGATGATGAAGGGGTCACTCGTGTTGGTCTCCTTGATATTAAAAAGTGATTAATCCTATGAATGATGTAAACATGAATTTCGAGGGTGACTTGTTTCTTTACTTTTTGGTTGGCTTGTTTACTTTAATATCCAAACACTATATTACCATTTGATTTTCTCTTCTCTTCAAAAAATGTGTCTAATCTTTTTGTTAAAATTATTATTTATTATACTACCATTACTTTAAATTATTTGCAAAAGCAATGGTAGTAACCCATCTACCCAATTTGATTTTGTAGTGAGCTCCAAGCTGATGCCAACCTTGAGTTAAAACAACATGATTTTTCACCTTAACCTCAATCTCATTTCCACGTGGATATAAGACAACATAGATTTTTTTATTACATTGTAGAAATCACTTAAAAACATCCCTGGAAACCTTAGTTTTTCCTACATTAAATTAATAACAGAGATTATAACATACACAAACAGACCAAAGTTGACAGTGTAAAAACACCTTCTGCTACGAGATCACTGGAACTAAGATTCCTTATTCCAATCATTGCAAAAGCATCTTTTACCACCAGGAATCACTTTTGCAAAGGCCAATCTATTATCTCATAAGGGAACAAGTTGGAAAATATCTTCAAGCGATTTTTACATGAAAATTTGACAAAGTACAGCTCAAACAAACTAATAAAACATAGTTTTTGTTATTATCTATGTATTGTTACTTCAACAATCCCGTTGAATATTATGGCCTTTTTTATCAACATAGCCGAATCGACCAAATGGAAAAAAAGCTTGTTATTGTCATTCATTATAATCCATATAAATTGATAACATGATAATTGAGGGGACTAGATGAGCAAGAAAGAAACCAAATACACATGTGGAGAAAGTGATGAAGGTTGATAATTTTTTTCCCTCAGATGGAACAAGAATATAAAGATCTAAGTAATCTGAGTGATCAGAATCATTTGAATGAAGTCCTGATTAAAAGCTTCATCGTGAAACAAATACTATGAGAGCCTGAAATATTACAATGTAAGAATATTGGTGGGATTAAAAAAGTCACTTTTCTAAACTAAAAGCTTATGCATAACATTTTAAGTTGTCTCATGTCTTCATAAATATTCATTTCATTTAAAGGAGACACTAAATACAATGCATTTTAAGTTGTCTCATGTCTTCATAAATATTCATTTCATTTAAAGGAGACACTAAATACAATGCGATTTTAAATATTCTGATTAACTGTTATAACTCTTATTCCACAATAGAGAAAATAGTTTTACAACTTTTATCAAACATTCAATGTAGCTCAAAATACCAGCACATATTACATTCTGTATAAAAATACCACCAAAAACCCCAAACATTCCTCTTCTCTCCCCTTACTCCAAATCAACACCAAATATTGTCACCCTTTGCCAATAATCGATTATGTGTTCAGCTCCAAGAAGTTGTATTATGCCATAAAAAAGCAGCAACTACACATTGCACTATCTGCTTATCTAAGCATTTCCAAAACCACACACATAATGACAAAAATGCATAAGGTATCATTGATTCACAATTTAGATCTTCTCCTGTCAAACTAATAGTCCCAATTGATCATGAAGATGCAGCATTATTTAAACATAATATATTCTGCTTTATACATGTGCATCCCAAAGCTAACTATATCCTGTGCTCCATCTAATGACAATCAAGATTAACCAATGACACTGCTTCTGCAATATTGGCTGAAACATAAAAACAAAATTCTTTTTCATGTGACTTTTTTGTTGCATTCACATGAAAACATCTCAGACTAAAAGAATTATTCACATGAGATATCTTTCCAATCCTTCACTTAAATTTCCTGATAGCATCTGCTTTTACCCATGACCACCAGCATCCAATTGTTATCAATTTAGCAATTCACAGTTTGTCAAAAAAATCCAATGTGTGCAGTTCCACACCAATGGTTGCTGTTTTCCACCAAATCAAAGCAATAAAAAAATAACACTTAACAACCTAGTAAGAAGAACGTGTATATAACTATATACCTAAATTAAATTATAAATCAATCTCACGTTCATATTTACAATAAGATGCCTCCTCTCAAAGATTCATCATGTGACAACAAATTTTACATACATCCTAATCCATGTCGCAGATCATTGATGAAAGAATTATGATTCAAGCGATTAAGAATGTCAACAAAAAAAGGTTGAATCAAAGAAATGTATCAAAACAGAAATGAGAATCTGAAATTAGGGTTCAAGATTATGGAGTCCGTCACAAACTAAATGTTACTTTATAAATTGAACAATTTTGCTACACACACCCCCTCAATTTTTTTTTTAAAATAAAATACCTAAAATGCTCTTCCCTCTCTATTTTAATCTTCATATTCATTAACCTAACCTCATTCATTCTATCTTCATCATCTTTTTCATCTTTCATCATCTTCATCATCTTCAATCAAGTAAGCATCAATAATGTTGTTGTTGTTGTTTCTTTTACAATATTGTTGTTGTTGTTTCTGTTTATCAATGTTTTATGCAAGCAAGCCCATAAATCAAGTATGTGTTGTTGTTGTTCTACTTCACGGACGCTTACGTGAACTCAGTTCAAGTAAACGTACGTGAACTCAGTTCACCTATAATTCATCTTACATGAGACTTATATGAACTGAGTTCAGATACGTTTCTAGGTTTGCAAGTAGTCATGGCAACGGGGCGGGGCGGGGGCGGTTTTTGCCTCCTCCCAAGTTGCTCCTAATAGCTCATGTGCAGCTCTCGCGACATTATTAATCTTCATATTTATTGTTGCATCGAAAAAACTACCGCAAGGTGGGATGTGAAGAAAAGTGGTGACGTCGTCCAAAGTGATGGTCATCTCTCCAAATGGCATATGAAGCGAGTTGGTTTCTCTATGCCACCTTTCTACAAAGGCAGATATCAAACCAGCATCAGCCATAGTCAACTAAGCTGAAGACAAATGTACCAGCCCAGATTCTTCAATCCAATGTTCTACGGCTTTTGGTAGGTACTTCAGCAAACTTTTTCAGCTTCAAACCATGTGTGATCACCTCACGGGCCACGATCCTACGAGTAATTGAAAAACATAACAATAAAATTATTTCCTAAATTTCATTGAAAAAATGTACTAAATATAATATATTTATTCTTAAAGAAAAAATTAATTAATTAAAGTATACCTCTCATTCCCAGATCCTACGAGTCATGTGGTGTTCATATTGTGTCAACAAAAATGTCACCTATGATCCTCTAAGGAATCTAGCTTGCTCTTCGATGTTCTGAACATCCTGGTCAGGCTCATGAACATCCTCGTGAACAACATCCTGGTCAGGCTCATGAACATCCTCATGAACCTACTCTTCTTCACGCTCTTGAACGAACGTACTGCTCCTGCTCCTCAGATTCCTCATATTTATTTGTTCAGCCTCATAGACATCCTCATGAACACCCTCGCCACGTCTACGACGATGCTGACGAGGTGGACGGTTTGCTTCATTCCTTCGTATATGTGATGTTGTAGGATGAATTCTATCAGCTCTATTCGAAGGTTTTCCTATTTCGAAACTTTCAAAAGTTCCAAAAATTTCTAGAAATTTCAATTTGGAAACTTTCGAATTGTTCGAAACTTTCAAAAATCTTGAATTTTTTATTTTGAAAGTTTCGAAAATTCTGGAATTTTGGATTTCAAAACTTTCGAATTGTTCGAAACTTTCGAGAGTTTCTGAAAATTTTCTATTTCAAAAGTTTTGAAGATTTTGAAAAATCTGGAAATTTTATGTTTCGAAAGTTTCAAATTGCTCGAAACTTTCGAAAATCTGGAAAAACTGAAAATTTTCTATTTCGGAACTTTGAAATCTTCGAAAGATACTTACTTTTGGAATTTTGAAGATTTGAAAAGTTTCGAAGGTTGGGGAGATTTTTGTAAAAGTTCAAAACAGGTAATGTAAAAATAGGTAGTAAATTTTTTTAGAGGTTTTATAGGATAGTAAAAAGGACGAATTTGTATTTTTCACGTAGGTTGAGGGGTGGGAGGTTCAAGTGGAGGGTGCAGAGTAGAAACCTCACAATCAAATAGAGTATAAGTCAGATTAGAATTTGAAGTTTTAACAGTAAACTTTGCGAGTTTAATAAACTTTAAGGGTATGTTTTATCTATCAATTTTATGTGTGCACTTCAAGAGACCCTTGTTTGTTTCTTCTTTTAATGATTTGATATATGTATTTGTGGCATTTATTTCATATGTTACGATCAATATCTAAAAGGAGTTGTGTCGATTGTGTGTGAATTATACATATTATTGTAGGACAAAAGCAAAGAAACAAAAAAAAAGTGTATAATATGAATGAAAATGAGATAGTATTTTATTTATTTTTTATTCATGGTATTTTATTTTTTAAGAAACAACCCTCATCTCCTTTTTTAACATATATAATTTGTATTATATATAACTATTATATATACATTATTTTATATAATAATATTCAAATTCTAGTCACTTTCTTTTATTTGTATGCTAAAATATTTTATATTATGTCTAATATATATGAATAATTATCTAGGACGTAGTCAATATTAAAAATATTTATATATTTTTAAAGAGACTAAATTAAAAGGAGTGTGGTAATTTAGAGATTAAATCGACGGTTTTGATGTTCAAAGTTGATTTAAAACAAATATGAATCTAGTCTAAAATTAGTTTTAAAGAAATTTAAAAAATTGAACTTTATGTCCAAAATCGGTTTTAAAAACTTCAAGTTGGTTCTAAAATTCCAAATCGATTATAAAAATATATAATCAGTTTTATAATTGGATTTCATTTACAATGTCTAATGTCTTGATTTATATATTGTTCCCAAAATTCCTTGACAACTTCACAATCATAGAGAACATACATAATAGTTTCACATGCATTTTAACAGCGAAGATAAAAGGAGTATTGCGACATGTCACGCCTATGACACTCATGAGTAAGGAGACTACCATGAGCAACAGGAATCTTATAGTCTAAATTGCATTAATTGTTCATTGTATGGAAAGCAATAGGATATTCCAATTGATGAGTAGGAATAGGAGATAAGGCCAAAGATTCAAGAGATGTCACACCAGAGAAATCCGATTATCCTTCCAAGACCTTACATCGTTACCATCGCAGACAATCCAAGATATATTAGGAGCAACATCTGCCTAAGCTTTACACATAGCTTTCCATATATTGGAAGAATTTTGTCTAAGACTAATTCTAGACATAGGTTGGTTGTCACAATTGTATTTAGTCCGAAAAATATGAACCCAAAGTTTGTCTTTATTTGCAACAATATGTCAACCAAGCTTGTGCATATAAGCTTGGTTAAGGATATGAAGGTTTCAGAAACACAAGTTGCCTTCTTCCTTAGGACTGCAAAGTTTCTCCCAAGAGGCTTTGTGATATTTTTGTTGCTTCCTAGTGCTTCCCAAATGAAATTTTTGCAAAAAAATTATGTATCATTACACACAGGACATAGGAATAGTTGTAGCACGCATAACCAGTAATACTAGATAAAGATGAATGTGCCAAAGTCACTCAATATGCAAAAAAGAGTTAGCTTTTCAATTAGTTAGTTTCTTTTTCAAGCGATCTAAAATGTAATTGAAGGTATTCTTGTTAATATGCTTATGCAAAAGAGGCACACTCAAATAGCAACCAAGATAATTTGTTTTATCAATTTCTAAATTATGGATAAGGGTATCAGCAATACTCTCATCCATATTCGCAGAAAATAACACCTTAGAGTTTGGTTGGTTTGAGGTAGATGGAGGGGAGGTTATATTTTTTTAAGTTTGTGTTTGACTCAATTTTTAAGAGGGAATGGAGTCAAAATCTCTTCTATAGTTCATTTTGTTCTACCTCTATTTTGGGGATTTGAAGAAGATAAGGGAAAGGAATCAAAGCAATATAAAAACCATTTAAAATCCATCTCCCCTCGAACTAGGGTGGAAATATGTGAGACCAACTGACAGGGATCTATGACCTAGTCTACGAAAAGCTTAGGCCAGGTCAAACTTTTTATATATATAAGTCAAGTCAAGACTTTTTTAGAAACCTATTCAGTTAAAAATACTAGGCTAATGCTATTGAAAAAGTTTTTTAAGTTTATCAGACATATTTAATTAGATATAAATAAACTGTGTTACTATTATTATTATTATTATAATATTAAAAAAAATTGTGTGTGTAATAAATTATAAAATTGCTAACATTTATGTAATTTAAACATGCTTATTTAAATATATTATTATAAAATAGAATTAAAATATGATAAAATATAATGTTATATATCAAAATTAAACTTAAGACAGGGTCGGCCCAAGAAGGAGGCACCTAAAGCCTTTGTTTTAGATCTCGCCAAAAAATAATTTTTTTACTTTAATTTTTATACGGTATACCCAATATTATATTATCAAAACTCTTTAACTATATATAAAAACAAAAACGGCCTCCAAAAATTTTTTAATTAGCCGTATATAGAATCTTTTAATATTAAATGCATTCTTTTTTACTAAAAATGTCTCTTAAAATCCTTTTCCACAAAAAGTTTTTTCACCCTACTTCCTTATTCTTGTAATCCGTTAAGTATTAAATAATATTTATATTCTAAATTATTAGTCTTTTTTTCAATTGTAGCAAAGATCAACCTTTTTTATATATTTGGCTGGAGCAGAAACTAGAAAAAAAATTAAATGGATTAGCTTTATTATCGATTGGAAAATAATTGTTAAACGAAATTGATTACAATAATTTCATAAATGATTTTGCATCAAAAAAAGTACGAAACATCAATTTTAAATAAAAATATTAATAATTTATTTATTAACTTTGAAAAGACTCCGTCTAATAATTTCGCTTTAGGCCTCGTAATAGGTTGGGTCGGTCCTAACTTAAGATCGTGTTAGAACAAAAGTCTAGTGGTGAGTAGTACCGACGTTTATAACATAATAGTGAAATATACTTTTAAACAGGATTACAGACTTTGATAAAGGTTAAATCATAACTTATCAATGAGCATTTCACAAGTAATAGGTCAGACTCATGTCTAACATTTTTAATGTAGATTAGGCTCAGATCTTGCAAGTCTAGTTCGACTTAATCTATTTTCACCCCTACCTCGAATCAAACTCAAAAACGTTAAAAATACATCATATCTCTTCTCCTCTTTAAATCAAACATATATTTATTTTTCTTCCATCTATTTTTCTCTCTTTGATTAAAATAACTCTTTTTTCCTCATTTGAACCAAGCAAACTCTTATACTTTGCAAGATTAATATTTTACCTAGAGCAAAGGCAAAAATCATTTAAAACATTGCGAATCAGAGTTTGTATGATGATCAATTGTTTTTTTTTTTTTTGCAACAAGGATCAAATATTTGCAAAATAAATATGATAATTTCGGAGCATCTCCTCTGCCAAACTTAAAAACATTCCAGTTATCCGAATCCACTAAGTCTTTTATCTTATGGCCAAGTATTTCCAAAGCCAACACAATGAGTCAATACGTTAATTTTTTTTGTTATTATATAATAAGTTAATTTTGAAACATCTCATTTAGACATACTTATTAGTTTTTTAATAAAAACTTGTGCTTAATTTGGTTGATATTTTTTCCAAAAAAAATATGCTAATTGCTCCAATTAAAAAATTATAATAATATAAATGATTGAATGGTGAGTAAAATTATGGGAACTTTTGATATCCATAGTGTAGGATATTCTGGACGAGAGAATCTTAATGGAACAGAGAATAAAATAAAACGAAATTAGTGAAATCGAATGAGACAAATCTTCATTTACCTCGTTTAAAAAAACAAAGACCGCTTATATAAAATAAAATAAAAAATAAAGACATTATAGTCAATAGTTGTAGGGATATTCTTCAACAACTGCCAAGCGGCATGGTGCCACTTACCCACATTTTAGGAATGTACCAATTTATTTTCCAAATTTACAAAATAGAAAATAATATTTCAATTAAATACAGTCAAAAATAAATTATTTCCTCCCTTATTCAATTAAATCAATCAATTCTGAGAATGTTTTTAAATCTCAAAATAAACGTTAACAGATATCCTATACAAATTTATAAAAATATACTCTAATTGAATTGGACATATCCTAAAGATAAATTTATAAAATCTAGCCAATTAAACATATTTTAAACGATATATAAATTCAATATTATATATATATATATATATATATATAGAAATAAATGTAATATATTGATAATATAAAATTAT